>JAWNMD010000301.1:0-29966 GCA_035044365.1 Drosophila neotestacea
TGAACACCCATGCTGTTGTTAAAGATTGGATTTGATCCTCGTGGTGTAGTATCCCTCGTTGTGTAGTATCCCTCGATGAATGAATCACGTTGTAATGCGTGACTTGCGTAGTTGTAGCTATCGTTTGCCTTGGTTGATGCTTCGTTGTTTCTTCGATGCTTGATTTTAATCCTTGGTTCGTAGTATGTATCCTTGCTGCTTGTGGTTATCCTTCGATGCTGGTTGTAATCCTTGATGTGTATTTCCTCGTCGATGTTGCTGGTTGGCGTGCTAGTCGCTGACTCCCTGATTCCTCGTGGTTGTACCGCCTATATAGCCGACTTGCTACAACGTAGTTCGCAAAATGGCGGTGACGTTGTTAGCAAAATGGCGGCGGCGGCGTCGTGCTCCTCTCGTGTTTCTCTCGTGTTGTCTCGTGCTTTCTTTCCCTCGACGTACGTGGTGTTCTCATATGGCGGCGATGCGGCAATGCTCGATGCGTTTCAGGGTGCGGTTTCAAATTTTGCCTCAACTGTACCTATGTAACCAAACTATGCCTGCGTCTATTTTCTTTCCTATTTTTACGCTATCCTATTTCTCTAGCAATTTGTCTCTAATGGGGCTTTAAGCCATGAAAGATGGAATTCCTCAAAACTATAACTTCTAGCTACCAGTGTCCCTGCTCGGGCGCCATCTGTAAGGAAGTTTCTAAGGCTGGGGTATGTCACAGTCCAGCCAGGGTCACTTTACAGAAAATTTCTTAAAGTTACCGGAACTACTGATAGTGAGGAGCGTGATTTCAAATCACGAAGCTAAGATTGCTAAGATATGGGATTAAATTGGTATCGGACAATGGCTTCACTTATCCACGTGCATATCTGTATACATGTGCAGGCATAAATATAGATATGTGAAAAGTTAGCAAAATATTAAATACCCCTAGGTCGCAAGCCGCGCCAATAGAACATGCAATAGAACATGTATATATATATATATATCTATACCTATATACCCTATGGTGGCCTTCCACGTTTTGAACTTGTTTTATAAATTTTCCCTTGACTGTCCGCTGCGTTTCCTGTGCGTCCGTGATGTCAGCGCTATATGTCCATATGTACGTATATGTACATATAACACTTTCCTTCGTCCCCTGTCTTCTATGCGGCTTGAATTAATATGGTTCACAATCGCGTTCACAGCCGTGGCGAAACCAAGGCGGCGGTGACGCGGTTGCGAACGAGACGACGATGAGATTTCGCGGTGACTGTGGTGAAGCCTTTGCAGCCACAACGAAATCCCGATCGACGTGCTATTGATCGGAGTCCCACTGGGTCACTTTTCTGCCGGCACATGTATACACGTGGTTTCTCACTGGGTCATTGAATATAAATCGGTGAGCGTGGGTGTATATGGTTATGTACGGATTTCTTTATATGCAACAATCTGGCTTTAATGTGGCTTGAATGAACGCGGTTCACAATCGCGTTCACAGCTGTGGCGAAACCTTTGCGGCTGTGACGAGATTGTGAACGAGATGACGATGAGATTCCTCGGCGGCTGTGGCGAAACCTTTGCAGCGTCAAGGAAATCTCGATCTTCACGTTATTTGCCAGAGTCCCACTGGGTTACTTTACTGCCGGCACATACACACATATACACACACGCACACTTTGCACCTTGCCGGCACTGGCTTTGCTAAAACAAATGGCTTTTTACTTTTGCTTTTACTTTTATTTAAATATGTTTAACTTGATGGTGTCTGTTTATTGAATTCTTAAAAAAAACTCTGAGAGAAACCTGCACTCTGCTCGTGTTTGCTGTCGTTCACCTCGTTGTTTTTCTATAAATTCTTACGTTGCTCCTAGTTGTCTGGTGTGTTGTTGTTGTTGTTAGCTTCGCTGTATGATAATTTCCCTCGTTGCGTGGATTTCTGGTATTTCACCACGTGATGCAATGTGGTTTTCTCCGCTGCGTTTAAAAATGACGTCTGGTCACTTTCGCGGTCCTCGAGGAATAGAATGAGTGCAACTTTAATTGCGCCTCATTAGGTCTAATTTTGGCAACTTCTCTGCCAGCGTCGGCGTCAGCGACAAGCCTCTCAATTGTAGCCTAGGTCAGGCATATGCAGGCAGCGTACATACAGTGGGCGTGTGTGTGTGAGCTTGCTCTCGGCCGATCGTTGCGTTGCTGTGTTCGTGTGCTCTGCTGCGTAATAGGCATGCGCTGTCCCTCTCCTTGCTATGTATGCGTGGGCTTGCTCGCGATCGTTTCTTCGCCTTGTGCGTGTGCTCTACTGCGTAGTAGGCACGCGCCGTCTCTCTCGGTTCCTCTCCTGGCTCTGTAGTGCGTACGTTCTACTGCGTAGTAGGCACGCGCCGTCTGTCTATGACGCTCTGTGTGTGTGTGTGTGTGTGTGTGTGTGTGTGTGTGTGTGTGTGTGTGTGTGTGTGTGTGTGTGTGTGTGTGTGTGCATATCTTGGCTTGGGCTATGCGGCCCTTTTGCCAGAGCTGCACTTTTGGCACTTTGCATTGCCGGCTGCCGATCGATGCTGTTTTTTTTTTTTTTTGTATTCATTTATTGGCTATATTGACATTAACAATAATTTAACAATAACTTAACGAAATTTTAATTTGTAAAACATGTAGAAGAAAAGAAAAGAAAAGAAAAGAAAAAAAGAGAAGGCGCCAGCTGTGTGCGGTACGGCCGATAAAGCATTGCTTCGCAGACTCCTTGACTCCTCCTTGACTCTACTCCATTCTTCTGCGCCGTTCGGCTCGCCTCAGCTCAGTCATCACTCTGGCTGCAAAAGAGCAGACTGCGTTCCATTTCTGTAACGACTCCAGCATTCCCTGTACCAAGTTATCTACGGTTATGGATCTTCCCATAGACTCCTCCAGCTCCTGTCTTTGCGTGTTGAACCGCCTGCACTTGAAAAGCACATGATGCGCATCTTCCACCGTGAACCGTCCGCAGTGGGGGCACTCATCCGAGTCATCATGGCCGAAACGCTTTAAGTAGCTTCGAAAGCATCCGTGGCCAGATAAGAGTTGCGTCAAGTGGAAGTTGACTTCTCCGTGTTTTCTGCCCAGCCATGTTGACAGATTAGGTATAAGCTGGTATGTCCATCGTCCTTTAAGGGTTCGGTCCCATCGACCTTGCCACCGCATGATGCTGCTCTGCCTGGCTGCATTTCGTTGGTCTGTCAGAGATGACCCTGATGCCCCAACAATTCCTTGCATTTCGATGATTAGCTCCGTGATCGGGATCATACCAGCTATGACAAGTACTGCATCGTCAGAGATCGTCCTAAAGGCGCAACTCACCCGGATGGCACTCAGTCTATATGTTGAGCAGATTCCGCGGCAATAACTGGGCACAGATACTGCTTTACCCCATACAGGCGCTGCATAGAGAATTATTGCCCTAGTTACGCTCATTAGGAGTTGGCGTCGCTGTTGTCTTGGCCCTCGGGTGTTTAACATAATGCGGGAGAGCGACCTGGTTGATTCGGAAGCCTTCTGGTGTATGTACTCCATATGCTCACGAAAGCACATCCTCGTGTCAAGCATAACGCCGAGATATTTGATAGCCCTCTTGGACTCGATCATGTTGTTACCGACCATTATATGAGCAGTTTCCACTTTTTTGCGGCTGCTGACCAGAACTGCCTCGGTTTTGTGCGCCGCCAATTCCAGCCCGGCCGTTATCAACCACTGGTAGATGCGACTAATGCTCAGGTTGCAAGCTTCCTCTGTCGCTCTAAGCTCCTTACCAACAACAGCAATGGCCACGTCGTCTGCAAAGCCAATTGTGGTTACTCCTTCTGGGAGCGTCAGGCGTAGCACACCATCATCCATGATGTTCCATAGGAGCGGCCCAAGGACTGACCCCTGCGGAACACCAGCAGACACTTGGTGCTCGACGAAACCTTCCGTAGTCGAATACTTAAGACGCCTTCCTGTAAAATAGCTCCATATTTTCTCCAAGAGGTAGTGCGGAACACTAAATCCTACCAGAGCATTCAATATGGAGTCCCAATTGGCGGTGTTAAAGGCATTCTTTACATCAAGCGTCACTATGATGCAATACTTCTTGGCTCCTCCATCCCATCTGGATCCTTGGATTGCCTTGGTAGCTATTTCGACGATCATTCTCAGCGCGTCCAAAGTCGATCTTGCCTTACGAAAACCAAACTGGTTTTGTGACAGGCCACCTGATCTGTCAATTGCAGTCTCCAGCCTAGAGCAGATCAGCTTCTCGAACACTTTGCCAACGGTGTCGAGGAGGCAGATAGGCCTGAAGGAAGACGGATCACCTGGAGGCTTTCCTGGCTTCGGAAGCAGCACCAGAGTTTGGAGTTTCCATATTTCCGGAAAAATGTGTTCCTGCAGACACATGTTGTACAGCTTGGCGACTGTGGTGAAGCCTTTGCAGCCACAACGAAATCCTGATCGATGCTATTGATCGGAGTCCCACTGGGTCACTTTTCTGCCGGCACATGTATACACGTGGTTTCTCACTGGGTCATTGAATATAAATCGGTGAGCGTGGGTGTATATGGTTATGTACGGATTTCTTTTATGCAACAATCTGGCTTTAATGTGGCTTGAATGAACGCGGTTCACAATTGCGTTCACAGCTGTGGCGAAACCTTTGCGGCTGTGACGAGATTGTGAACGAGATGACGATGAGATTCCTCGGCGGCTGTGGCGAAACCTTTGCAGCGTCAAGGAAATCTCGATCTTCACGTTATTTGCCAGAGTCCCACTGGGTTACTTTACTGCCGGCACATACACACATATACACACACGCACACTTTGCACTTTGCCGGCACTGGCTTTGCTAAAACAAATGGCTTTTTACTTTTGCTTTTACTTTTATTTAAATATGTTTAACTTGATGGTGTCTGTTTATTGAATTCTTAAAAAAACTCTGAGAGAAACCTGCACTCTGCTCGTGTTTGCTGTCGTTCACCTCGTTGTTTTTCTATAAATTCTTACGTTGCTCCTAGTTGTCTGGTGTGTTGTTGTTGTTGTTAGCTTCGCTGTATGATAATTTCCCTCGTTGCGTGGATTTCTGGTATTTCACCACGTGATGCAATGTGGTTTTCTCCGCTGCGTTTAAAAAGACGTCTGGTCACTTTCGCGGTCCTCGAGGAATAGAATGAGTGCAACTTTAATTGCGCCTCATTAAGTCTAATTTTGGCAACTTCTCTGCCAGCGTCGGCGTCAGCGACAAGCCTCTCAATTGTAGCCTAGGTCAGGCATATGCAGGCAGCGTACATACAGTGGGCGTGTGTGTGTGAGCTTGCTCTCGGCCGATCGTTGCGTTGCTTTGTTCGTGTGCTCTGCTGCGTAATAGGCATGCGCTGTCCCTCTCCTTGCTATGTATTCGTGGGCTTGCTCGCGATCGTTTCTTCGCGTTGTGCGTGTGCTCTACTGCGTAGTAGGCACGCGCCGTCTCTCTCGGTTCCTTTCTTTGCTATGTGTGCGTACGCTCTACTGCGTAGTAGGCACGCGCCGTCTCTCTCGGTTCCTCTCCTGGCTCTGTAGGCGTGTGTTCTACTGCGTGAGTAGGCACGCGCCGTCTGTCTATGACGCTCTGTGTGTGTGTGTGTGTGTGTGTGTGCGTGTGTGTGTGCATATCTTGGCTTGGGCTATGCGGCCCTTTTGCCAGAGCTGTACTTTTGGCACTTTGCATTGCCGGCTGCCGATCGATGCTGTTTTTTTTTTTTTTTGTATTCATTTATTGGCTATATTGACATTAACAATAATTTAACAATAACTTAACGAAATTTTAATTTGTAGAACATGTAGAAGAAAGGAAAGGAAAAGAAAAAAGAAGGCGCCAGCTGTCTGCGGTACGGCCGATAAAGCATTGCTTCGCAGACTCCTTGACTCCTCCTTGACTCTACTCCATTCTTCTGCGCCGTTCGGCTCGCCTCAGCTCAGTCATCACTCTGGCTGCAAAATAGCAGACTGCGTTCCATTTCTGTAACGACTCCAGCATTCCCTGTACCAAGTTATCTACGGTTATGGATCTTCCCATAGACTCCTCCAGCTCCTGTCTTTGCGTGTTGAACCGCCTGCACTCGAAGAGCACATGATGCGCATCTTCCACCGTGAACCGTCCGCAGTGGGGGCACTCATCCGAGTCATCATGGCCGAAACGCTTTAAGTAGCTTCGAAAGCATCCGTGGCCAGATAAGAGTTGCGTCAAGTGGAAGTTGACTTCTCCGTGTTTTCTGCCCAGCCATGTTGACAGATTAGGAATAAGCTGGTGTGTCCATCGTCCTTTAAGGGTTCGGTCCCATCGACCTTGCCACCGCATGATGCTGCTCTGCCTGGCTGCATTTCGTTGGTCTGTCAGAGATGACCCTGCTGCCCCAACAATTCCTTGCATTTCGATGATTAGCTCCGTGATCGGGATCATACCAGCTATGACAAGTACTGCATCGTCAGAGATCGTCCTAAAGGCGCAACTCACCCGGATGGCACTCAGTCTATACGTTGAGCAGATTCCGCGGCAATAACTGGGCACAGATACTGCTCTACCCCATACAGGCGCTGCATAAAGAATTATTGCCCTAGTTACGCTCATTAGGAGTTGGCGTCGCTGTTGTCTTGGCCCTCGGGTGTTTAACATAATGCGGGAGAGCGACCTGGTTGATTCGGCAGCCTTCTGGTGTATATACTCCATATGCTCGCGAAAGCACATCCTCGTGTCAAGCATAACGCCGAGATATTTGATAGCCCTCTTGGACTCGATCATGTTGTTACCGACCATTATATGAGCAGTTTCCACTTTTTTGCGGCTGCTGACCAGAACTGCCTCGGTTTTGTGCGCCGCCAATTCCAGCCCGGCCGTTATCAACCACTGGTAGATGCGACTAATGCTCAGGTTGCAAGCTTCCTCTGTCGCTCTAAGCTCCTTACCAACAACAGCAATGGCCACGTCGTCTGCGAAGCCAATTGTGGTTACTCCTTCTGGGAGCGTCAGGCGTAGCACACCATCATACATGATGTTCCATAGGAGCGGCCCAAGGACTGACCCCTGCGGAACACCAGCAGACACTTGGTGCTCGACGAAACCTTCCGTAGTTGAATACTTAAGACGCCTTCCTGTAAAATAGCTCCGTATTGTCTCCAAGAGGTAGTGCGGAACACTAAATCCTACCAGAGCATTCAATATGGAGTCCCAATTGGCGGTGTTAAAGGCATTCTTTACATCAAGCGTCACTATGATGCAATACTTCTTAGATCCTCCATCCCATCTGGATCCTTGGATTGCCTTGGTAGCTATTTCGACGATCTTTCTCAGCGCGTCCAAAGTCGATCTTGCCTTACGAAAACCAAACTGGTTTTGTGACAGGCCACCTGATCTGTCAATTGCAGTCTCCAGCCTAGAGCAGATCAGCTTCTCGAACACTTTGCCAACGGTGTCGAGGAGGCAGATAGGCCTGAAGGAAGACGGATCACCAGGAGGCTTTCCTGGCTTCGGAAGCAGAACCAGAGTTTGGAGTTTCCATATTTCCGGAAAGATGTGTTCCTGCAGGCACATGTTGTACAGCTTGGCGAAAACAGCTGGGTGCAGTGAGATAGCCAATTTCAAGGCACGGTTCGGGATGCCGTCTGGTCCTGGGGCCTTCCTGGGCTTTAGGCTTCTCGATATATTTCTGACCTCTTCAGCAGTTACCAACTCGATGGAATCAGATAACTGAGGGGCTGCCATTGTGTTGCCTATTCTGCTGTGTGAGCTGGGAAAAAGTGTTTCCACAATCGTCTTCAGTTCCACGGCATTTGAAGGTGTGCTCTGGTTGCCAGCGTTTATACGCTTCACGACTGTTTTGTAGGCTTTGCCCCACGGGTCGTACTCAGCAGAATCGCATAGCTCCAAAAAACACTCGCGTTTGCTTTTCCTGATCTCGGCTTTAAGAACGTATCTTGCCATTCTGTACGCCAGCTGTCTCTCCTCATAATCATGCCGTCCTCGCGAGCGTGAATAGCGTCTTCTGGCCTGCAAACAAGCCTGTCTGGCGTTGGCAATACGCTCGTTCCACCAGTATGTGGGTGCATGGTGTCGCCCATAAGGTCTCCGTTGAGCCATGCTTCTGTCGCAAGCTTGTGACAGTTGTGCTACCAGCTGACCAGCACCGGATTCAGCATTACCAGTAATAGCAAGTGACTGGATAGCGGTGCTAAAAGCCTGGCTGTTGAACGTGTCCGTTTGGTATGCTTTCGACAATGGAGCTGATGTTTCCCTGCTAAATGACCGGTCCTGTATTGAGCACAAAATTGCGGCATGGTCACTTGCTGTGTAAATATCACTAACCTTCCAGTCTGCATAGTTGAACAGCGATGCACTCGTAAATGTCAGATCCACAATAGATCCAGTGCCAGCTCTGCTAAACGTGTGCTGTGTGCCGTTATTAAGCAGAGTTACGTCAAGCGAGGCAAAGATCTCCAAGAGCGTTCGACCTTTTGCATTTGTCGTCACACTGCCCCATTCTTCTGCCCATGCGTTAAAGTCGCCTGCAATTACGACTCCGTTGCGTCCTCTAGCGTCTTCCACGAGCTCCTCCAAGATGCTGGAGAATTCGCTAAGTCCCAAGCTAGGTGCCAAGTAGCAGCTGTATAGCCAAATTTGGCCCATTCTCGCTCTTACAAAGCCGTTTGAATGCCTAGCATCCGTCAGCGGTATCATTGGGGCACCACAAGACCAGATGGCAGCTTTCCTGTTGGAGTCGACAACCCAGTTTGTTTTATTGGTGGACTCCTGATGATGCGGCTCGCTTATAATAACAGCGTTGACTTGTTGCTCCCTGATGGTTTGCTCCAACAAAGCTTGAGCAGCAACGCAGTGGTTAAGATTAATTTGAAGCAACCTTAACATGTCATTCTATTTAAAGCCTCGCGGAATGCCGGACATTTGAAGCTGCCCATTGGGTGATCCGTTGCTTTCTCTCCTTTTCTAGTGCACAGTAAGCACTTGGGGGATTTGGTACAGCTTTTGGCCTCATGGCCTGCTTCTCCACACTTAAAGCAGGTACCTTTTGCGTCAACCTCGCTGGTACATCTGGCTGAGATATGCCCGTATTCTTGACACTTATAGCATCGCACCGGCTGCAAGATGGACCTGATCCGACACATTGTCCAGCCAATGCGGATTTTAGCCGTATCCACCAAGAGTTTGGCTTTAGTCGCTGGCAAGTTGAGAGTAGCCCTCTTAGACCCATCCCTCATGGTTCGCAGAGATTTAACTGCCTCAGCAGGCATCGCAGGATCTTGTAAGATGATCCTAACAGCCTCGATCACCTCCTCTGTGGTTACAAGTTCGTCCAGGTCGCGAATTTCCACCTGGCCCATTTCTGTCAGCTTTTTGACCACTGCCCTGTTGCCCAATGCCTTTCCAACAGCTTCTTGCATCTCTTCCGGGCTATGCGTTGGCTTCCTACTTAGGCGCAGCAAGAGGTCGCCCTTTGCCGTCTTCCGTACCGCTTGTACGTCACTGCTAAGGTGCGCTAGGGATGGATCTGTTCTGACCAGCCTGAGGATTTCTGCATAGCTGCATTCACCCACACCAGCCACAGTGATCGCATCTGCACGGACTCGTTTCTGCGTCTGTTGACGGCCTTGAACTTTCGTCCAGTTTTCGCCATTTTTTGGTGGTGCACTCTCCGCGGTGGTGGCTACAGAAGCCACAGCCTTTTTCCGCTGGTTTTGAGCCTGACTCTTGCTCTTTTTTGGTGGCGTTTTCCTCTGCTCAGATGTGGAGTCTCTCTGCCTCTTTGGGGTGGTATTTTCGCCAATGGATAATAGTGTTGCTACGCTAGTTACACTTTTATATGGAACTGCTCCAGGCTGCCCAGTTTTAAGAGAAGGCGTAGTATGAGCTTCGCAAGCTGGGTGCAAAATCTCCTCTTTGCATAGGTCAAGAGCCATCTTGTGGAGACTCACTAACCTTGCTAGTTCCTCTCGCAAAAGCGTGTTAATATGCCTTTGGCCAGAGAATATGGTACACATAGTATCCAGGCCTTCACCCATTTGCTCCATAGCACCCATTAGGGTAGTTGGCATTTCTTTTTCAGGCGATCCAGGAGATAGAGCATCCTGAATTTGCTCCTGCTGTTGCTGATGCTGTTGCTGCTGCTGTTGCTGCTGCTGTTGCTGCTGCTGTTGCTGCTGCTGTTGCTGCTGCTGTTGCTGCTGCTGCTGTTGCTATTGCTGCTTCTGTTGCTGCTGCTGCTGTTGCTGTTGCTGCTTCTGTTGCTGCTGCTGTTGCTGCTGCTGTTGGTGGAATGGTGGAAAATCGCTCCATTCCTTATCATTTGAATGATAACACTGGTTAGACTTCTGGGATTTAAGTCTATCACTTTTCTTGGTATCTGCGTTGGTGACCTGTGCAATTTAAAATAAAATCATATAAGTTTATAATAAGTAATTATTAGCATCAAAAAATAAAGCCATCGTTCTTCAAACGTCATACAAACTTTGCCCTTGCATATGCGATGGTCTAGATCAGGGGTGCGCAACGCCTATTTACACGACGCACATTTGTTATACCCTTGCAGAGGGTATTATATTTATACCCTTGCAGAGGGTATTATAATTTTGTCACGAAATGTGTAACGCATTGAAGGAAGCCTCACAGACCCCATAAAGTATATATATTCTTGATCAGGGCGACGAGCTGAGTCGATATAGCCATGTCCGTCTGTCCGTCTGTCCGTCTGTCTGTCCGTGTGTCCGTCTGTTTCTATGCAAACTAGTCTCTCAGTTTTGAAGCTATCTTGATGAAACTTGGTACAGGTCCGTCTTTTTGCTGCACGCAGTACATATGTCGGAACCGACCGGATCGGATAACTATATCATATAGCTGCCATAGGAACGATCGGTTGGAAATAAACATTTAGTATGAAAAACTTTTTTGTTTCTCAAGATATCTCAACCAAATATACACATTATGTGTCTAATTAAGTTTTAAACAGGCTGACCAAATTTGATGTAAATCGGACTACTATATCTTATAGCTGCCATAGGAACGATCGGTTCGAAAACAACATTTAGTATGCAAAACTTTTTTGTTTCTCAAAATATCTCAACCACATAAACACATTGTGTGTTTGATTTAGTTTTAAACAGGCTGACCAAATTTGATGTAAATCGGACTACTATATCTTATAGCTGCCATAGGAACGATCGTTCGAAAACAACATTTAGTATGCAAAACTTTTTTGTTTCTCAAAATATCTCAACCACATAAACACATTGTGTGTTTGATTTAGTTTTAAACAGGCTGACCAAATTTGATGTAAATCGGACTACTATATCTTATAGCTGCCATAGGAACGATCGTTCGAAAACAACATTTAGTATGAAAAACTTTTTTGTTTCTCAAAATATCTCAACCAAATATACACATTGTGTGTTTGATTTAGTTTTAAACAGGCTGACCAAATTTGGTGTAAATCGGACTACTATATCATATAGCTGCCATAGGAACGATCGGTTCAAAATCGACCTTTAACAAATTTTGTAAAAAATCTGACGGCTTACTCAGGGCACTGCAAGGGTATCCAAACTTTGGCGCGCCAAAGTTAGCTTGCGCTATATTTTTGTCACGAAATGTGTAACGCATTGAAGGAAGCCTCACAGACCCCATAAAGTATATATATTCTTGATCAGGGCGACGAGCTGAGTCGATATAGCTATGTCCGTCTGTCTGTCCGTCTGTCCGTCTGTCTGTCTGTTTCTATGCAAACTAGTCTCTCAGTTTTGAAGCTATCTTGATGAAACTTGGTACAGGTCCGTGTTTTTGCTGCACGCAGTACATATGTCGAAACCGGCCGGATCGGATAACTATATCATATAGCTGCCATAGGAACGATCGGTTGGAAATAAACATTTAGTATGAAAAACTTTTTTGTTTCTCAAGATATCGCAACCAAATATACACATTGTGTGTTTGATTAAGTTTTAAATAGGCTGACCAAATTTGGTGTAAATCGGACGACTATATCATATAGCTGTCATAGGAACGATCGGTTGGAAATAAACATTTAGTATGAAAAACTTTTTTGTTTCTCAAGATATCGCAACCAAATATACACATTGTGTGTTTGATTCAGTTTTAAATAGGCTGATCAAATTTGGTGTAAATCGGACTACTATATCATATAACTGCCACAGGAACGATCGGTTCGAAAACAACATTTAGTATGAAAAACTTTTTTGTTTCTCAAGATATCTCAACCAAATATACACATTGTGTGTTTGATTTAGTTTTAAACAGGCTGACCAAATTTGGTGTAAATCGGACTACTATATCATATAGCTGCCATAGGAACGATCGGTTAAAAATCAACATTTAACAAATTTTGAAAAAAATCTGTCGGCTTACACAGGGCACTGCAAGGGTATCCAAACTTTGGCGCGCCAAAGTTAGCTTGCGCTATATTTTTTGTATTGCACATATGTATGTATGTCAACTTATTGTTTGCAAAAGGAAAAACGTCACAAAATTTCAACTTTAACATAATTATTTATTGAGAATTTTCTGGATCAAGGAAGCCAAAATTGATCACTATTTTTGGCAATTAACTTTTTAATATGTTCAACTAGTAGTCTTTCGGCATAATATCATTTAATATGCGCAACTCTCCAACGCCATTGAATGAAATACATTGGCATTAAGTTTTAAGAAGTTTAAGCGCCTGTTAATGTTCACAACATACAGAAATGGCTTCTGTGGGGCTGTATTTTATCGAATGTTGTTGGAAAGTTGCGCATATTTAATGATATTATGCCGAAAGACTACTACTTAAACATATTAAAAAGTTAATTGACAAAAAAAGTGATCAATTTTGGCTTCCTTGATCCAGAAAATAGCAACAAACTTATATAAAAACTGTACCAAATCGATGCTGTGTCGAACATGGCTGCTTTATAATTGCAGCAAAGTGATTGACACGCCTGTTCAAAGTCCAGATCTTAATCCTGTAGAGAATTTGTGGGCATGTCTCAAGAAATGGTTCGGCAAATTGGGTCCTACTATAAAAGTTGAGTTTATTAAAGTAAAAATTAAGAAATTGTGAAAAATATCCAGTTATGGATGTTAATAACGGGGATACAAAAAATGCAGTAAGCTACAGTGGAGCAAGCTCGACAGTAGGAGACCCAGTACTTTTTGAGTGAAAAGCGTTCACTATAGATTGTTCTTCAATGTTTCCTACCATGCAATAGATGGCGCCACTACGAAATAAGTTAAGAAACACAGAGGTCGCTAGCGTCTCTTCTTCTTCCATTTGCCCGTAACAGTGTTAGTTGAATAACTTCCGCGTTTATCATCCGATTGGAAATTGAAATTTTCTGGACTGGTTTGGACCACAGTGTACATTTTGTGTACCAAAAATCAAGGCACTGGCACTAAAGGGGCTCTTGTAATTTGACTTCGAAATTTTGTATTTCAATTTACGGGGGCGGAGGGGGGCGTGGCAGAAATCTAAAACAAACTTGATCAATGGGACTTATAGATGAACGTACATGCCAAATTTGGTGTCTCTAGCTCTTATAGTCTCTGAGATCTAGGAACTCAAAAAAGGGACAGACAGACAGACAGACGGACATGGCTATATCGACTCGGCTGTTGATGCTGATCAAGAATATATATACCTTACGGGGTCTGCCACGCCTCCTTCTGCCTGTTACGCCCATTTTTTTTTGCACAAACTTAATAGACCCATTTGTACTTTTTTAAAGTACTGGGTCTAAAAATCAGCCAAATATGACTTATGGTTGCAGAGATATAGCCTTTTAAAAAGCAATTGCTTGCATATTGCAAACAATTAATTGACAGCTCATATTTGCTGTTACTTACGTTTTGTTTTTGAAATTTTGTGACGTTCTTCCTTTTGCTAACAATTTACATGCTGTATGTAGCATATATAAGTGTGTGAGCTTGTACACTGGTTAGCTTCTGATGCACATTGCAAATTAAAGCAGTATTTAGACTCGCCTCAAAACGCCGTGGAAATGAAAAACTCCATATAAAAAAAACAGCGAAAATTTTGTTTCCGTTTTTCATTTCAAAGTTGGTTCACACTTCTCGTTACGTTTCATAACGTAAGGGCCTGCCGTTCTGTTAAACTCAAAATGGCACTGTTAGACTTAACATAGCACAGTTTGCGGGCCATTTCAATTTGACGTAATGAAATAAGCCTCCACCCCTTATTTCAATTGTCAACAATGAAAAAAATAAGAAGAACATAAAAATGAGCGCGCCAATAAAGACAACAATAAGAAAGCGTCGTCTTGATGCTTTCGCTAAATGTGATAAGTTTAAACTTATTAACACAGTGAAACTTAAAAACGAGATTTGGGACTTGTCCAACAAACTGCATTCGGACTGCAACGCAGTGAACGCGGCTTGGACGTGGATCAGTGAAGAGATGGGAAAAAGCGGTAAGTAAAGACTAATACATTTATATATTATCTATAAATGAATATTTTTAATTAAAGTGACGGACTGCAAGAATGCCTGGGCATCGCTGAGGGATAGCAGCCGCTATCATTCAAAAATCGCGGCTGGCAAGGCGATGAAGACGGGTAGCGCAGGAGGTGTTCCAATAGATGAATATGATCACTTTTAATTTATTTTCAAAATCTCGATTGCTGTACACTGAAAAGTTTTTTTCCACAGGTCATTAAAATGTGTGATCAACTGGTAAGTGTTTTCTTCGCCAAAAACTTTATATATAAATAGCAGTGTTTCTGTTTTTTCAGTGCACATATTGAAATAAAAAAATGTTCGTTATATGTGTGCGTGCGATCCTTTATTTGTATTGGTGCGTGCACATAAATAAGGCATTTTTGCGCAAACCGATATTCCAACTAGAAGGTGCCAAAATTAATTAGTACTGCTTTGTTTTTTAATCTATCAAAACCAAACTCACTGGATATGTATATAGTACCATATGCTACATCTTGAAAAAATTTGGTCAAGATCGGATGACTATATCAAATAGCTGTCAAAGGAAAAATGGGATGTAAATTAAACATTAGTATGATGACCTTTGATATTTTTAGAGCTATCTCATTTGGTTGAGAAAAGATTTTTTAATTTTCTACCCTGTGGAGAATATTTGTTCAAAAAAAAAAGTATGAAACACGCAGAAGGAAGCGTGATACGCCTCCTTCTGTCTGTTACGCACATTTTCACAAACTTAACAGACTCTTTTGGATCTTTTAAAAGTGCAGGATCTAAAAATGTCTTAAAGATAAAATGGGAAAATTCTAGTCAAAGTCGTAGCATTTTTATCATCTTGTGAATTAATATTTTAATTTTTGTGCTAATCATTAACATTTTTCCAAGCTACAAAAAATGCTAAGGGCGATGGAAAGGAAAGCAGCTGCATGTGGACTCTAGCTACACCCTTGCAGAGGGTATTATAATTTTGTCACAAAATGTGTAACTTTTTTTTAGCATGTTTTATTTAAGAATTTGATATTAAAAGATACGTACAAAAAAAACTTCAAGCTAAAAATATAGCGCAAGCTAACTTTGGCGAGCCAAAGTTTGGATACCCTTGCAGACCCCTGTATATGCCGTCAGCTTTTTTACAAAATTAGTAAGGCTGCGTAAGACACTGAGTATGTAAAATTATGTTTTGGAAATCTTAAGAAACAAAAAAATTTTCAATATTAAAGTTGACTTTTACCGATGGCAGCTATATGAATATATTTATTTTTTAAACCACTTTTTAACATTTTTAAATAATTTGTCTTAAATTTACTTATATTAATATATTTATTCATTTCTTATATGTATATAATGTTTTACAACTTATTTCGTCTTATAAACAACTCTTTAATTTTTCAAAACATTTATTTAAGTTTTTTATATATTTTATTTTACCTATACTTGTATTTATACAATAATTTATTACTTATATTTAATATATTACAAATTCTTTAAAGCTTAAACTATGCAATAGAGGACCTAACTATAGGAAACAAATACACCATCATGATGACTATATGTCGTTTCATAAATATGAGCCTTTAAATCGTTAAATCCGCTTGAAGAAAATACCCAATCTATTTCTGTCAATTCTTTAGTCGTACCTATACCATTTAAAAGAGACGAAATACCCAAGTCATTCAGTCCAATTTCTAACTGATCCTTTGTAGTAGCCCTGCATATATTAAAATCTCCTAAAATTACAATTTTGCTTTGCCCATTATTAAGCAACTGTTCTATAGTTTCAAGAAATCTTCTTCGAAAATCAGAAATGGAAAAAGTAGGATTCCTATAAACAACTATGTATGTGGTATCTAAGTGCTGAAATATGAGGATCTGGCACACTTTGTTATATTGCTCAGCATTAGTTTATAAGCTTATATTAGCAATAGACAGAACCTCAGCATTCTGAACAATGTGAGGCTTTGCATAAACAATTACCCCAGCTGAAGGTCTTCTGTCAGCATGTGTGCCAGTGTATGACCTGGCATTAATTCTTCCTAAAATTTCATACCCATCAATACTGTAATCCCTATCTTCTCTAGTCCAAGACTCCACGAAACATAAAATGTCTGCTGAACAAATATTAAAGTCGTTTGCAATATCCAACTTGTGATTATACAATCCTTGAATATTGTGATAATATGTCAAAGTATTTTCCGGTGTTCTTTCAAAAAGAAACTGATGGTGAATTTGCAATTTCTTTTCGCCTCTGAGTTTTTGTAACTCGATGTGAACAGGATCACTCGCTTGAATTTCTCGAGGAGGATTGAATTTTCCCAGCAGATAAAGCCCAGATGCGCTAGTTGCCCTACTACAAGCCACGTACAATGCTGCTCGGGGCATGTAGTTATCCAAACTTACAACAACTTTGCTGTAAGTTGCCCCTTGGCTTTTGTGAATGGTGATAGCTTCAGCGGGAACCACTGGAAACTGCAATCGTTCAATCGATACTTGCATATTTCTCTTGTATAGGAAGGATTTTATAGTTTTTCGATCGGGGTCCAATCAGAGTGTTGTGCATGAGGCTTTTTGGCCCTTGCTTCAGCTCCCACACTAGAATGTGTAAATTTAAGCCATAGCGTGGAAACTAATCTGTTCGATCCGCTAGCAGTATGGTCAATTTGCATAAGTGACCACTTGCTCCATTGACTAATCCATCATTCGTATTGATATTCACAGTTATCATATACTTAGCAGTGGTTTTGAGCTTTAGCAAATACGGAAGGCCTTGTGTTTCGGAAGTTTTAAATCCTTGAACGCATTCCAAGTACTTAAGCCTATCCCTTACAGGAATGGATGTGGCTTTTACTGTATCCTTAGCCAATGAAGTGAATTCTTCTGTATCAATTTGAGCCAACTTCACAGTATTGTAGCTGTTTGCTTTATCATTGGAATAAAACAGCCGAATTGCATCACTAGGAATGTCGCCTATTTGCCTTAGGGGCACTACTCTCTGGTTGATTAATTGCTTGTCCGCATCCGTCATTTTCCCTTCAGACATATTATTTAACGCTACCGCAAATTCAAGATCCTCTCGTTGTCGCATTATTTCGGTCAACTCAAAGAATTTGAACAGATTCCACAGTGCAGCTCCGACAATTGCACTATAGGGATCTCGCGTATTTGGAGAAAAAATCCACCTGTCGCCAACTGGAGGAAGCTGCTTTAAATCTCCAAAAGCCAATATAGAAATACCTCCGAAGTAAATGTTATTTTTGAAGATCTGTTTAAGGCGGAGATCCAAATGGGACAACATGTTGGCGCCTACCATTGAGATTTCATCAATAATTATTAACTTCACCTCCATTAGCTTTGAGTGCATAGTATTAACAGTATCGTTACTAAGCGGTCTTAACTCCCTAGAAGACTGATTAACTGGAAGAGAAAATACTGAGTGAAGAGTGAGCCCTCCAATACCGAATGCTGCCTTTCCTGTTGGTGCACATAGGAGTACCTTCGCTGTATCTGGGTCACTACCAGCTCTGCTGGTAAGCCTCAGAATTAGTGACTGATAAATTGCCGAAATCAGTCGACTCTTTCCAACTCCAGCACCACCTCCAATGTATTCATAGAAGGTTTGCTTTGCATTCATACTATGCATAACATGGGCATAATACTGTCGTTGCTTGTGGTTAAGCGATTGTACCATCGATCTTAGGTCACTTTCAGGAATTTTGGCTGGTAGCTTTATCATTCGGATGGTATTTTCTTCAGAAGTATTTTCTCTCGCTCGCGTGTCATTATTAAAAACATTAACATTTCGTCCAAGTTCTGGTACTGCAAAGCCTCTAAATTCTTCATCCAATAGTTGGGAAGCTGACGTCTCATCTTCTGTATTATTGAGGGGATCTTCGTCTCGAATGTCTTCTAACACTAGTTCAAAGAGCGTCTCGTCTAAGTATTCATACCTTCTCCTATTTGTTTCAATAATTTGCTTGTGCACATTATAGGAAGTTTCGTTATCATTACTTAGAAGATCACTTTCTTCATTTCGCCATGGATAAAAAAGCATTACGAGTTCCCTAAAATAATCCGATCTAGATGTGTTAATGCTGAACCTTCTCCAGCGAAGTATGAGAGGATGCTTTCGTTGTTTAAGTGTGCCATTTCCATTTCTTAATATCAAAGGATGCTCGATTAGTGCATTGTCACCCTCGATTTCTTCCTCATTTTCAGCGGATTCTTCTCTTGCATCATTTGTCCTGTTATTGGTCGACTTGGAATATTTATATAAGGCGAAGAAGTCTGCTAGGCATACATTGTTCAACTCATCGGGTCTTTCCGTGTAATGATCAATCATACTCGGTATGTAAATTTCAGTTGAATTTGGTGGGAGAATCTCTAAGTCTCTTTTGCTCTTCACCATTCGAACTCTCTGATCCGGATGTGATGTGTTGACAAATATCTCTCCGTGGCTTGATTCGGACATGTGAAGTCCAAGAATATTATAAGAAGCCTCTTGGGCAGATATTTCCGTGCCATTTATAAATTTGTTTCCTAAATGTTGCAGTTTTTGCTTTACTGAAAAATTGTTGGAGTTGATTTCAGACATGGCTTCTCGTAACAATTTTGAAACTCCTCTGTTGGACTTGTTTATGTAGTTTACAATATAACTACAGCACGCATACGGATCTAGGATATATTGTATATCCATATTAGCCTTGTGCAGTCTTAAAATGTCTTTGTTGTAGGTATTTAAGGTTTTGTCAGCATATTTTCTTTTGAGGAATATTTGCGGCTTTTGAAGTCCTGAACGCAATGCTAATATATAATCACTAAAGTCTACGCTTAATTTCGAGAGGAAATAGTTGAAATCATTTAGGTTTTCAGCTTCAGTATCCGTAACCGAACTGTCTAATAGCTCCCTAATCTTCTTCCATACGCTTTTGTGTGCTGCACGATTTGGATCGTCCTCTTCTAACGGATACAAAATTTTCGTCTGAGGCATTGGAGGGTATGGAATATTAAAGCGACACACTTTTTGCCTATTGACCTCCCTTTGACATGATGCGGAATGTCGATGATGCTGATACCGAAGTGCTTCTGTCAAATCTGGATCTTCACTGATTTCCTCGGTAGCTATAAATCGGTCAATAAATTGAATGACCTCTTCGATGCTATCCGGATTATTAGCTTCCACTTTTGGTGCGTTTGTGAGCCAATACATCCCATGTGAATGTGGAGACCCCCGATGTTAAAACTCTATTCTCCAATAATAATGGGACAGCTGATATTCTTCAAATATAACTCCCTTAAATAGCTTCATTAGCTGCCTAAATCTGTAGTCAAAGTATCTGGAGCATGTAACGGGATCAGGCCGAATCAGACGAGATTTTTCAGCGTTGGAAAGCTGTGCAGCTTCATCCTCACTAAGGACTCTTTGATCCACCAGTAGAGATAGAATAACTAAAAGTTCATTCCATTTGGTTTCAGCAGCCGAAAGGGTAATAAAAAATGTAGGCAATCCAAACTGACGAATCATCGCGAGAACTTTTTTCTTTTCCGCTTCCCAATGAGCTGGCGAAGAACGCAAATTCTTCAGAATATGATACCCGTCATCATGCTGAACTAAATTATTGACAAAGGTTTCATCTGCCATATCGCCTGCTGTAATATTGGCATTTCCCGATTTTTTACGAAGGCAAATGGAAATAGCATCTTTGATGCGCGTGAGCTCATATGTCTTGTACATATAGAGAACCTTAGGAATTTTTGCGCAACGACGATCGTAGAATCGAATTTGGGATTTCGCCTTACGAACATAAGTGGTTTTGCCCTTGAAAGTTTCACCACAAGAAATAGTCGAGAAAGAAAGCTCTTCAGCATCTTCATCAGTTGTCATATCTACTGGTCGGCGTCCCTCACCAGGAGCTAATGCTATACGATCAATTATAGCGTTGTTTTCTACTAGCTCATTGTCTAGCAACGTTTCTTGACCACCAGGATTAAGATTTTCCTCTTGATCTAAAACATTAAGAGCTTCCGCATCGGTTTCCATACGATGACGGATAAGCTGCTCGACAGTTGAAGCATCTGCTGGATCAGCGACAAATGGAACTTCTTCTGTGTCAGCTAGTGGGCCCAACCAGTCCGATGAAATCGTTATATTATGTTTTCGATATAACTCTGAGTCAAGTAGGAAACGTAGTGCCTCAATAACTCGAGCAGGTCTTATTGTTTCCGTCATAAAATCATGCGTATATTCCAATTTGCGTTTCAAATGGATCTGTACGACATGAGTGTTTTCGAAATTGCGTGGAAGGGCTGTAACTGTTTCTGAAACAGAAACAGGAACATTGACAACAGCCCCTCTAACTGCACATTGCTTTTCATACCCTAAAGATATTATTCTCATAAACGGAATTCGTGGTGATATAAGACGTTCTTCTAGGCTAGTAAGATTTTTAAGACAATCAGGGACAACTGGAAAATCAAATCCTTCGGACAGACAGATATTGGGAATTTTGCCAGAAGAAATGCTTCGACGACAGGTGAAGCAAAACAAATAACTATTGGAATCAGAAGGAAATTTTTCGGCGAGATAAAATGCCAGGGCGAGATCTAAACGTGGAAACTTTTCAGATATAACATTCCTATTCAAGCCCCTAACCTGTTTTGGAAACCATGTGCCTCCACAAGATATGCAAATTTGCGTAGGACCTTTCTTTATGTTGCCTTTGTACTCATCTATGGCAGTTAAAGTCCTACGCTGTCTTTGTGAGTCACGATGACGTTCGGTTTCTTCAGGCGACATGGCATCTCTGGCCTCTCTATTCCGCTGAGATTGTCGCTCTGACTGTATAGATCGATTGAGTGGATTTTCCCTATAGTTCCTAACTCTTTCTTCATTCCTATTCTGAATTTCATCTGCCCTAATACGAGCTTGAAGCCGAGTAAGTCTTCTCTGAGAAGAATTGACGACTTGCTCACTGCGTCTTGTAATCGGATTTCTTCGCATATTTCTTCGATTTGAAGAGTCTCTTTCGCGTTCTGCAGCGCAATATCTTTCATCTTCTCTTTGAGCTGCATGAGCCTCAGCATCCCTTGCTCGTTCTGCAGAGCGATATTCCTGATTTTGTCGCCGTAGTCGATGGTCCAAAGTATTGATGTTCTGTTCTTCCTGTCTAATTTCTTCATCCTGTCTTTGAGCTGCACGAGCCTCAGCATCCCTTGCTCGTTCTGCAGAGCGATATTCCTGATTTTGTCGCCGTAGTCGATGGTCCAAAGTATTGATGTTCTGTTCTTCCTGTCTAATTTCTTCATTCTGTCTTTGTGCTGCATGGGCTTCAGCATCCCGTTCCCGTTCATCAGCGCGATATCTTTCATCTTCTCTTTGAGCTGCACGAGCCTCAGCATCCCTTGCTCGTTCTGCAGAGCGATATTCCTGATTTTGTCGCCGTAGTCGATGGTCCAAAGTATTGATGTTCTGTTCTTCCTGTCTAATTTCTTCATCCTGTCTTTGAGCTGCACGAGACTCAGCATCCCTTGCTCGTTCTGCAGTGCGATATTCCTGATTTTGTCGGCGTAGTCGATGTTCCAAAGTATTGGTGTTCTGTTCTTCCTCTCTAATTTCTTCATCCTGTCTTTGAGAAGCACGGGCTTCGGCATCCCTCGCTCGTTCTTCAGCGCGATATTCCATATTTTGACGACGAATTCTACGTTGCGAAGTATCTATTTCCCGTTCTTCCTGTCTAATTTCTTCATCCTGTCTTTGTGCTGCTCGGGCCTCAGCATCCCGTGTCCGTTCTGCAGCGCGATATTCCTCATTTAGTCGGCGTATACTATGCTAAATTGTATCAGCTTCTTGCTGGTTCTGCCGTATCCGCAAACTTCTTCTTCTTTGGAAATGAGACGCTGCATCTATATCGCGTTCTCTTTGCCTATGCTCAGGATTTCCCCGAGAATCTGCAATGCGTTGAGAATTTGATTGCCGAATTTCCTGGACATTTTCTTCGTAGTACGCGCGACTCCGATCAATAGCTTCTTGCCGCCTTTGGCTAGCAGATTTTCTTGATACACGCGGCATTGTTATTCCCTAGTTCTACTTTGTACTTTTAAAAACCACTTAAATATAATAACACTTGATTCTGAAAAAAATAAAAATCACTGTCTACACTAAGCTCTGAAAGAAAAAATAATCACACTTTGCACTAGACACTGAAAGAAATAATAATCACTCTATAAACTAAACTCTGAAAAATATAATAATCACTTAATAAACTGAAATCTGAAAAAAACAATAATCACTTTATAAAACTAAACTCTGAAAAAAATATAATCATTTATCTGAAATAAACAAAAATTGGAACTAAAAAACAAAATACGGAATATGAAAATAAATGTGACTTAGCTGCTGCAATCTTCTTAAGTCTGCTGTGATCTCCTCTAATCTGCTGCGATCTGCTCTAATCTGCTCCAGTCTACTGCAATCTGTATTAATTTATTTGGCCGGTCCAAAAATTCTCACGATTCTTTGAATTCACAGAACAGTCACAATATTTATCACAAAACTACACAAACTTATTGTTTTTATTAAACACACACTTTTGGCACACAGCAGATATCTGCACACAAAGATCACAAACACACTTTGAATTTAAACAGTAAAAAATCACAAATATCACAAATATCACAAAACCACAGATCTTTAAAAGACTAACTGTTTTTAAAAAAACACTTTTCACACACTGTTAAGATCCGCGCACTTCAATTGCAAAATTGTTACTAAAAAAACCAAATTGAAGCACTTGACTTGAAACCTCGCAAAAAAACAATTCATGAACAATAGGTAGCTTACATTAAATGTAGGAAGATCACTCATACAATTTTTGCAAGTGCGATCATAAATCCGTGGTTTTTACGCGGGAATCTTTTATTGATGCATGGTGTTTTAACTTAAAAAGGGTATTTTACGCCTTTTTATGACAGGTAGTTTTACCCTTAGTCAGCATTTGTGTGACAGGTAACCATATTTGCACCCATCGCACCTGATCATTTCATTAAAGATTTCGTCACCCGCTTATCTTATCATTCTAAAAAATGCATCCCAATACAAGTGATGTCCTAAAGGTTGACAGGTACATGAATGCACTGTCATGGAATGGGCCCTTTTCGACAAATGCGTAATTTCCATAATTTTAAGGCTGGACATTAAAAACCTATTCTAATATGTTAGCTGTTTCCTATCAAACCTTTTCTTTTGTGGTATAAGTTTGCAAAATTTGACAGGTGTCAGTTAGAGTCATAAATGTATTGTGGTTTACACATGTAGGAGGCATATATTATTATAGCTGGTATTTTACTAAATGCCGAGGGAGGTAACTTTCATTCATTCCTTTGGCAGTTATTTAACAGATCAGTCTGATAATAACTAAATTTTCTCAGGCTGATTAAACCCATACCAAACACACATTCTGTGAGTTTGGTTGAGATATCTTGAAAAACAAAAGAGTTTTTCATACTAAAGGTTTATTTTGAACCGATTTTTCCTATGACAGCTATATGTTATAGTTGTCCGATTTAAAGTAAATTTTGTAAGGATGTATGAAAATGTATCAAACACACAATCTGTGAGTTTGGTTGAGAAATCTTGATAAACAAAAAAGTTTTTCATACTAAATGTTTATTTCGAACCGATCATTCCTATGGCAGCTATATGATATAGTAGTCCGATTTACACCTAATTTGGTCAGCCTGTTTAAAACTTAATCAAACACACAATGTGTATATTTGGTTGAGATATTTTCAAAAACAAAAAAGTTGTTCATACTAAATGTTGTTTTCGGACCGATCGTTCCTATGGCAGCTATATGATATAGTTATCCGATCCGGCCGGTTCCGACATATGTACCACGTGCAGTAAAAAGACGGACCTGTACCAAGTTTCATCAAGATAGCTTCAAAACTGAGAGACTAGTTTGCATAGAAACAGACAGACAGACGGACATGGCTAACTTAATAGACCCATTTGTACTTTTTTAAAGTACTGGGTCTAAAAATTTATATATCGAGTATACTGGACATATGACACTAATAGATGGGAAAGTCTTAAACATATTGTCAGGAGCCAACTCTTGTCAGTCTTGTCCAATCTGTGGAGCGAAGCCAAAACAATTGCTTGACATTAAGCATATAAACTCGAAGGTTTTCATAGCTAAGGCACACGCTCTTCAATATGGTATCAGTCCATTACACGCTTGGATTCGCTTTTTCGAGTTCGTTTTAAAAATCTCATATAGAATTGAGCTTAAGAAGTGGCATGTCAAGGACTGCGACAAGCTTAAACTAAAGTCATGAAAAAGACTTTTACAGTTACAAAAAATGCATTAAATTTGTGCGTTTAGCTGGCTCGAGGTCCAAATAAATTAATTGTTTTTTAATTTATTATTAAATGCCAATATATTTTGGATGCACTTAATTCCTACATTAAATTCAAATTCACACATGAAGTAGAAGAAGAAGCCAGACTAAACTATTTAGACACAATTATCCATAGACACAATAATAAACTTAAACTCAAATGGTATAAGAAACCAACCGCTTCAGGTAGAATAATCAATTATTTTTCAAAACATCCTAGGACTATGATTATTAACACAGCTCTTAGCTGCATCAATAAAATATTCACACTAAGCGACCGTACTTTTCATGAAGACATCAAAAAAGAAATAACAGAAATACTTACAAACAATTATTTTTCCCATAGGGTAATCCGATCATTAATCAAACAACAATTACATAATACAAATATAGCGCAAGCTGTACAGTTCCCAATAGTTGCAGCGAGAGCATCGATGAATTTATCGACTATGCGGACTGTGGACTAGGGATGGGACTCTACCCAGAGAACCGTTGGGCCAGCCGGTGCGGCTCCAGGGAACACAAGCAGTCCGTAACAATTGCACTGTGCATACAGAATGCTTTCCTCCCAAAAACAAAGAGATAGTAATATTGAAACTTCTCAACAAATGTTGAATCTGTATGTTGAGAATTTTCCTCTTGTTTTTGGTAGAAACAGTGTATCCTACAATGTTCACGGCTTACTTCATGTAAGAGAGACTCTGCAGCATATCGGAGACCCGATTGCAGGCTCCTCCTACGCATTTGAAAATTACTTGCAAACTTTTAAGAAATTTGTTCGTTGCCCTTCAAAAAACTTACAACAAGTTTATAGGATATGGCAACCAACAAAAACCAAACAGATATATATAGCATGACCAAATTTAGTGCAAATCGGACTACTATATCATATAGCTGCCGTAGGAAAGATCGGCTCGAAATTAACATTTAGTATGAAAAACTCTTTTGTTTCTAAAGATATCTTAACCAAACTCACACATTGTGTTTGGTATAGTTTCAAACAGCCTGACCAAATTTGGTGCAAATCGGACTACTATATCATATAGCCTATGGCAAACGATCGGGTCGAAAATAACATCTAACAAATTTTGTTAGAAATCGGACAACTAATACAGGGCTTTGAGGGGATATCCAAACTTTGGCGCTCCAAAGTTAGCTTAAAGTAAATAACTAACTTTATTGTGACTTGTAAATTTCTAAGTAGCTTTTTTTAAGAAGTTTTATTTCAGAATTTGATATCAAGAGATACATACAAAAAAAAGCTTCAAACTAAACAAAAAATTTACTTTTTCCTTACTTGCAATGGAAAAGGGGATTTAAAATTTTGTATATTTAATCTTCCCAAACAATGCGTTCCTCATAGAATCGTATTACCATTTTAAGGAATTGCTTTATTGGCCATTTTCGCTGGCACAAACTCAGGCCCATCCACGCCTTTGAACTTAATACTGATCATCAGGCCATGAATACCATTGGCGACATTAAAAATCTTCTGCGCCTTCCAACCACGATCAAAGCCGGTATCGCAGCTCTAGGAAAATGGTGGAAAATCGCTCCCTTCCTTATCATTTGAATGGGATCCGTTAGGCTTCTGAGATTTAAGTCTATCACTTTTCTTGGTATCTGCGTTGGTGACCTGTGCAATTTAAAATAAAGTCATATATGTAAGTTTATAATAAGTAATTATTAGCATCAAAAACTAAAGCCATCGTTCTTCAAACGTCATACAAACTTTGCCCTTGCATATGCGATGGTCTAGATCAGGGGTGCGCAACGCCTATTTACACGACGCACATTTGTTTTTGTATTGCACATTGTATGTCAACTTATTGTTTGCAAAAGGAAAAACGTCACAAAATTTCAACTTTAACATAATTATTTATTGAGAATTTTCTGGATCAAGGAAGCCAAAATTGATCACTATTTTTGGCAATTAACTTTTTAATATGTTCAACTAGTAGTCTTTCGGCATAATATCATTTAATATGCGCAACTCTCCAACGCCATTGAATGAAATACATTGGCATTAAGTTTTAAGAAGTTTAAGCGCCTGTTTATGTTCACAACATACAGAAATGGCTTCTGTGGGGCTGTATTTTATCGAATGTTGTTGGAAAGTTGCACATATTTAATGATATTATGCCGAAAGACTACTACTTAAACATGTTAAAAAGTTAATTGACAAAAAAGTGATCAATTTTGGCTTCCTTGATCCAGAAAATAGCAACAAACTTAAATAAAAACTGTACTGTGATTGACACGCCTGTTCAAAGTCCAGATCTTAATCCTGTAGAGAATTTGTGGGCATGTCTCATGAAATGGTTCGACAAATTGGGTCCTACTATAAAAGTTGAGTTTATTAAAGTAAAAATTAAGAAATTGTGAAAAATATCCAGTTATGGATGTTAATAACGGGGATACAAAAAATCAGCCAAATATGACTTATGGTTGCAAAGATATAGCCTTTTAAAAAGCAATTGCTTGCGTATTGCAAACAATTAATTGACAGCTCATATTTGCTGTTACTTACGTTTTGTTTTTGAAATTTTGTGACGTTCTTCCTTTTGCTAACAATTTACATGCTGTATGTAGCATATATAAGTGTGTGAGCTTGTACACTGGTTAGCTTCTGATGCACATTGCAAATTAAACAAACAAATGTTCACTTTCTGCTTTCCCCCAATATTCGTTGCTGGCAAAGCAAAAACAATTTTATTGCTTCGTTTTGCCGTCGCTTTTTCGAATGTATTTTGTAGTTGTCTTCTCGATTGCTGTACACTGAAAAGTTTTTTTCCACAGGTCATTAAAATGTGTGATCAACTGGTAAGTGATTTCTTCGCCGAAAACTTTATATATAAATAGCAGTGTTTCTGTTTTTTCAGTGCACATATTGAAATAAAAAAAAATGTTCGTTATATGTGTGCGTGCGATCCTTTATTTGTATTGGTGCGTGCACATAAATAAGGCATTTTTGCGCAAACCGATATTCCAACTAGAAGGTGCCAAAATTAATTAGTACTGCTTTGTTTTTTGAGCTATCAAAACCAAACTCACTGGATATGTATATAGTACCATATGCTACATCTTGAAAAAATTTGGTCAAGATCGGATGACTATATCAAATAGCTGTCATAGGAAAAATGGGATGTAAATTAAACATTAGTATGATGACCTTTGATATTTTTAGAGCTATCTCATTTGGTTGAGAAAAGATTTTTTAATTTTCTACCCTGTGGAGAATATTTGTTCAAAAAAAAAAGTATGAAACACGCAGAAGGAAGCGTGATACGCCTCCTTCTGTCTGTTACGCACATTTTCACAAACTTAACAGACCCTTTTGGACCTTTTAAAAGTGCAGGATCTAAAAATGTCTTAAAGATAAAATGGGAAAATTCTAGTCAAAGTCGTAGCATTTTTATCATCTTGTGAATTAATATTTTAATTTTGTGCTAATCATAAACATTTTTCCAAGCTACAAAAAATGCTAAGGGCGATGGTGCTGCCTGCTCGAAACCTGATATAAGATGTGAAATAGCTAGATTTTCTAGAAAGAAAACGCTGTTCTGACAACACTGTTTGAGGTGCTCATCGCTATGTGAAAGAGAGCGTCAAGAGTAATCAACGGTTCTTTCGTCGTTTGCCATCCACCATTCCGTCTAGGCATTAGCATCGCGATTCGCGAGCGAAGCTCACGCTATGCATTTTTATGTTCATCAATTTTTGTGTGTTGTTGACTTACAAAGCAGCTGCATGTGGACTCTAGCTACTCCCTTGCAGAGGTTATTATAATTTTGTCACAAAATGTGTAACTTTTTTTTAGCATGTTTTATTTAAGAATTTGATATTAAAAGATACGTACAAAAAAAAGCTTCAAGCTAAAAAAAAGCTACATTTTTTCTTACTAGCAATGGGAAAGGGGTTTTTAATTTTTTTTATTTAATCTTTCCAAAAAGTTTTTCATACTAAATGTTGATTCCGAACCGATCGTTCCTATGGCAGCTATATGATATAGTTATCCGATCCGGCCGGTTCCGACATATGTACCACGTGCAGTAAAAAGACGGACCTGTACCAAGTTTCATCAAGATAGCTTCAAAACTGAGAGACTAGTTTGCATAGAAACAGACAGACAGACGGACATGGCTAACTTAATAGACCCATTTGTACTTTTTTAAAGTACTGGGTCTAAAAATTTATATATCGAGTATACTGGACATATGACACTAATAGATGGGAAAGTCTTAAACATATTGTCAGGAGCCAACTCTTGTCAGTCTTGTCCAATCTGTGGAGCGAAGCCAAAACAATTGCTTGACATTAAGCATATAAACTCGAAGGTTTTCATAGCTAAGGCACACGCTCTTCAATATGGTATCAGTCCATTACACGCTTGGATTCGCTTTTTCGAGTTCGTTTTAAAAATCTCATATAGAATTGAGCTTAAGAAGTGGCATGTCAAGGACTGCGACAAGCTTAAACTAAAATCATGAAAAAGACTTTTACAGTTACAAAAAATGCATTAAATTTGTGCGTTTAGCTGGCTCGAGGTCCAAATAAATTAATTGTTTTTTAATTTATTATTAAATGCCAATATATTTTGGATGCACTTAATTCCTACATTAAATTCAAATTCACACATGAAGTAGAAGAAGAAGCCAGACTAAACTATTTAGACACAATTATCCATAGACACAATAATAAACTTAAACTAAAATGGTATAAGAAACCAACCGCTTCAGGTAGAATAATCAATTATTTTTCAAAACATCCTAGGACTATGATTATTAACACAGCTCTTAGCTGCATCAATAAAATATTCACACTAAGCGACCGTACTTTTCATGAAGACATCAAAAAAGAAATAACAGAAATACTTACAAACAATTATTTTTCCCATAGGGTAATCCGATCATTAATCAAACAACAATTACATAATACAAATATAGCGCAAGCTGTATAGTTCCCAATAGTTGCAGCGAGAGCATCGATGAATTTATCGACTATGCGGACTGTGGACTAGGGATGGGACTCTACCCAGAGAACCGTTGGGCCAGCCGGTGCGGCTCCAGGGAACACAAGCAGTCCGTAACAATTGCACTGTGCATAC
>JAWNMD010000303.1:0-17966 GCA_035044365.1 Drosophila neotestacea
CGTGTATCAAGAAAATCTGCTAGCCAAAGGCGGCAAGAAGCTATTGATCGGAGTCGCGCGTACTACGAAGAAAATGTCCAGGAAATTCGGCAATCAAATTCTCAACGCATTGCAGATTCTCGGGGAAATCCTGAGCATAGGCAAAGAGAACGCGATATAGATGCAGCGTCTCATTTCCAAAGAAGAAGAAGTTTGCGGATACGGCAGAACCAGCAAGAAGCTGATACAATTCAGCATAGTATACGCCGACTAAATGAGGAATATCGCGCTGCAGAACGGACACGGGATGCTGAGGCCCGAGCAGCACAAAGACAGGATGAAGAAATTAGACAGGAAGAACGGGAAATAGATACTTCGCAACGTAGAATTCGTCGTCAAAATATGGAATATCGCGCTGAAGAACGAGCGAGGGATGCCGAAGCCCGTGCTTCTCAAAGACAGGATGAAGAAATTAGAGAGGAAGAACAGAACACCAATACTTTGGAACATCGACTACGCCGACAAAATCAGGAATATCGCACTGCAGAACGAGCAAGGGATGCTGAGTCTCGTGCAGCTCAAAGACAGGATGAAGAAATTAGACAGGAAGAACAGAACATCAATACTTTGGACCATCGACTACGGCGACAAAATCAGGAATATCGCTCTGCAGAACGAGCAAGGGATGCTGAGGCTCGTGCAGCTCAAAGAGAAGATGAAAGATATCGCGCTGATGAACGGGAACGGGATGCTGAAGCCCATGCAGCACAAAGACAGAATGAAGAAATTAGACAGGAAGAACAGAACATCAATACTTTGGACCATCGACTACGGCGACAAAATCAGGAATATCGCTCTGCAGAACGAGCAAGGGATGCTGAGGCTCGTGCAGCTCAAAGACAGGATGAAGAAATTAGACAGGAAGACCAGAACATCAATACTTTGGACCATCGACTACGGCGACAAAATCAGGAATATCGCTCTGCAGAACGAGCAAGGGATGCTGAGGCTCGTGCAGCTCAAAGACAGGATGAAGAAATTAGACAGGAAGAACAGAACATCAATACTTTGGACCATCGACTACGGCGACAAAATCAGGAATATCGCTCTGCAGAACGAGCAAGGGATGCTGAGGCTCGTGCAGCTCGAAGAGAAGATGAAAGATATTGCGCTGCAGAACGCGAAAGAGACTCTTCAAATCGAAGAAATATGCGAAGAAATCCGATTACAAGACGCAGTGAGCAAGTCGTCAATTCTTCTCAGAGAAGACTTACTCGGCTTCAAGCTCGTATTAGGGCAGATGAAATTCAGAATAGGAATGAAGAAAGAGTTAGGAACTATAGGGAAAATCCACTCAATCGATCTATACAGTCAGAGCGACAATCTCAGCGGAATAGAGAGGCCAGAGATGCCATGTCGCCTGAAGAAACCGAACGTCATCGTGACTCACAAAGACAGCGTAGGACTTTAACTGCCATAGATGAGTACAAAGGCAACATAAAGAAAGGTCCTACGCAAATTTGCATATCTTGTGGAGGCACATGGTTTCCAAAACAGGTTAGGGGCTTGAATAGGAATGTTATATCTGAAAAGTTTCCACGTTTAGATCTCGCCCTGGCATTTTATCTCGCCGAAAAATTTCCTTCTGATTCCAATAGTTATTTGTTTTGCTTCACCTGTCGTCGAAGCATTTCTTCTGGCAAAATTCCCAATATCTGTCTGTCCGAAGGATTTGATTTTCCAGTTGTCCCTGATTGTCTTAAAAATCTTACTAGCTCTAGAAGAACGTCTTATATCACCACGAAAGTGAAGAAAGTGATCTTCTAAGTAATGATAACGAAACTTCCTATAATGTGCACAAGCAAATTATTGAAACAAATAGGAGAAGGTATGAATACTTAGACGAGACGCTCTTTGAACTAGTGTTAGAAGACATTCGAGACGAAGATCCCCTCAATAATACAGAAGATGAGACGTCAGCTTCCCAACTATTGGATGAAGAATTTAGAGGCTTTGCAGTACCAGAACTTGGACGAAATGTTAATGTTTTTAATAATGACACGCGAGCGAGAGAAAATACTTCTGAAGAAAATACCATCCGAATGATAAAGCTACCAGCCAAAATTCCTGAAAGTGACCTAAGATCGATGGTACAATCGCTTAACCACAAGCAACGACAGTATTATGCCCATGTTATGCATAGTATGAATGCAAAGCAAACCTTCTATGAATACATTGGAGGTGGTGCTGGAGTTGGAAAGAGTCGACTGATTTCGGCAATTTATCAGTCACTAATTCTGAGGCTTACCAGCAGAGCTGGTAGTGACCCAGATACAGCGAAGGTACTCCTATGTGCACCAACAGGAAAGGCAGCATTCGGTATTGGAGGGCTCACTCTTCACTCAGTATTTTCTCTTCCAGTTAATCAGTCTTCTAGGGAGTTAAGACCGCTTAGTAACGATACTGTTAATACTATGCACTCAAAGCTAATGGAGGTGAAGTTAATAATTATTGATGAAATCTCAATGGTAGGCGCCAACATGTTGTCCCATTTGGATCTCCGCCTTAAACAGATCTTCAAAAATAACATTTACTTCGGAGGTATTTCTATATTGGCTTTTGGAGATTTAAAGCAGCTTCCTCCAGTTGGCGACAGGTGGATTTTTTCTCCAAATACGCGAGATCCCTATAGTGCAATTGTCGGAGCTGCACTGTGGAATCTGTTCAAATTCTTTGAGTTGACCGAAATAATGCGACAACGAGAGGATCTTGAATTTGCGGTAGCGTTAAATAATATGTCTGAAGGGAAAATGACGGATGCGGACAAGCAATTAATCAACCAGAGAGTAGTGCCCCTAAGGCAAATAGGCGACATTCCTAGTGATGCAATTCGGCTGTTTTATTCCAATGATAAAGCAAACAGCTACAATACTGTGAAGTTGGCTCAAATTGATACAGAAGAATTCACTTCATTGGCTAAGGATACAGTAAAAGCCACATCCATTCCTGTAAGGGATAGGCTTAAGTACTTGGAATGCGTTCAAGGATTTAAAACTTCCGAAACACAAGGCCTTCCGTATTTGCTAAAGCTCAAAACCACTGCTAAGTATATGATAACTGTGAATATCAATACGAATGATGGATTAGTCAATGGAGCAAGTGGTCACTTATGCAAATTGACCATACTGCTAGCGGATCGAACAGATTAGTTTCCACGCTATGGCTTAAATTTACACATTCTAGTGTGGGAGCTGAAGCAAGGGCCAAAAAGCCTCATGCACAACACTCTGATTGGACCCCGATCGAAAAAACTATAAAATCCTTCCAATACAAGAGAAATATGCAATTATCGATTGAACGATTGCAGTTTCCAGTGGTTCCCGCTGAAGCTATCACCATTCACAAAAGCCAAGGGGCAACTTACAGCAAAGTTGTTGTAAGTTTGGATAACTACATGCCCCGAGCAGCATTGTACGTGGCTTGTAGTAGGGCAACTAGCGCATCTGGGCTTTATCTGCTGGGAAAATTCAATCCTCCTCGAGAAATTCAAGCGAGTGATCCTGTTCACATCGAGTTACAAAAACTCAGAGGCGAAAAGAAATTGCAAATTCACCATCAGTTTCTTTTTGAAAGAACACCGGAAAATACTTTGACATATTATCACAATATTCAAGGATTGTATAATCACAAGTTGGATATTGCAAACGACTTTAATATTTGTTCAGCAGACATTTTATGTTTCGTGGAGTCTTGGACTAGAGAAGATAGGGATTACAGTATTGATGGGTATGAAATTTTAGGAAGAATTAATGCCAGGTCATACACTGGCACACATGCTGACAGAAGACCTTCAGCTGGGGTAATTGTTTATGCAAAGCCTCACATTGTTCAGAATGCTGAGGTTCTGTCTATTGCTAATATTAGCTTAGAAACTAATGCTGAGCAATATAACAAAGTGTGCCAGATCCTCATATTTCAGCACTTAGATACCACATACATAGTTGTTTATAGGAATCCTACTTTTTCCATTTCTGATTTTCGAAGAAGATTTCTTGAAACTATAGAACAGTTGCTTAATAATGGGCAAAGCAAAATTGTAATTTTAGGAGATTTTAATATATGCAGGGCTACTACAAAGGATCAGTTAGAAATTGGACTGAATGACTTGGGTATTTCGTCTCTTTTAAATGGTATAGGTACGACTAAAGAATTGACAGAAATAGATTGGGTATTTTCTTCAAGCGGATTTAACGATTTAAAGGCTCATATTTATGAAACGACATATAGTCATCATGATGGTGTATTTGTTTCCTATAGTTAGGTCCTCTATTGCATAGTTTAAGCTTTAAAGAATTTGTAATATATTAAATATAAGTAATAAATTATTGTATAAATACAAGTATAGGTAAAATAAAATATATAAAAAACTTAAATAAATGTTTTGAAAAATTAAAGAGTTGTTTATAAGACGAAATAAGTTGTAAAACATTATATACATATAAGAAATGAAGAAATATATTAATATAAGTAAATTTAAGACAAATTATTTAAAAATGTTAAAAAGTGGTTTAAAAAATAAATATATTCATATAGCTGCCATCGGTAAAAGTCAACTTTAATATTGAAAATTTTTTTGTTTCTTAAGATTTCCAAAACATAATTTTACATACTCAGTGTCTTACGCAGCCTTACTAATTTTGTAAAAAAGCTGACGGCATATACAGGGGTCTGCAAGGGTATCCAAACTTTGGCTCGCCAAAGTTAGCTTGCGCTATATTTTTTAACTGTAAAAGTCTTTTTCATGATTTTAGTTTAAGCTTGTCGCAGTCCTTGACATGCCACTTCTTAAGCTCAATTCTATATGAGATTTTTAAAACGAACTCGAAAAAGCGAATCCAAGCGTGTAATGGACTGATACCATATTGAAGAGCGTGTGCCTTAGCTATGAAAACCTTCGAGTTTATATGCTTAATGTCAAGCAATTGTTTTGGCTTCGCTCCACAGATTGGACAAGACTGACAAGAGTTGGCTCCTGACAATATGTTTAAGACTTTCCCATCTATTAGTGTCATATGTCCAGTATACTCGATATATAAATTTTTAGACCCAGTACTTTAAAAAAGTACAAATGGGTCTATTAAGTTAGCCATGTCCGTCTGTCTGTCTGTTTCTATGCAAACTAGTCTCTCAGTTTTGAAGCTATCTTGATGAAACTTGGTACAGGTCCGTCTTTTTACTGCACGTGGTACATATGTCGGAACCGGCCGGATCGGATAACTATATCATATAGCTGCCATAGGAACGATCGGTTCGGAATCAACATTTAGTATGAAAAACTTTTTTGTTTCTCAATATATCTCAACCGAACTCACAGATTGTGTGTTTGATACAGTTTCATACATCCTTACCAAATCGGACAACTATATCATATAGCTGCCATAGGAACGATCGGCTTAAAATCAACATTTAGTAAGAAAAACTTTTTTGCTCCTTGAGATATCTCAACGAAATTCACTTATTTTGAGTTTGATTCTGATTTATATAGTCTAACCAAATTTGGTGCAAATCGGTCTACCATATCATATATCTGAACAAACGGTTTGAAATCAACATCTTACAAATTTTGTAAAAAATCGGACGGCTTATGCAAATCTCTGTAAGGGTATTAATCTCTGTAAGCCATTTGAAACTATACCAAACACACAATCTGTGAGTTAAGTTAAGGTATTTTAAGAAACAAAAAAGTTTTTCATACTAAATATTGATTTCGAACCGATCGTTCCTATGGCAGCTATAGATATAGTGATCCGATCCGGCCGGTTCTGACATATGTACTGCGTGCAGAAAAAAGACGGACCTGTACCAAGTTTCATCAAGATATCTTAAAAACTGAAAGACTAGTTTGCATAGAAACAGACAGACGGCCAGACAGACGGACTTGGCTATATCGACTCAGCTCGTCGCGCTGATCAAGAATTTATATACTTTATGGGGTCTGTGAGGCCTCCTTCAATGCGTTACACTTTTCTGACAAAATTATAATACCCTCTGCAAGGTTATAAAAACCACAGTGCATTGTTTGGAAAGATTAAATAAAAAAATTAAAAACCCCTTTCCCATTGCAAGTAAGAAAAAATGTAGCTTTTTTTTAGCTTGAAGCTTTTTTTTTACGTATCTTTTAATATCAAATTCTTAAATAAAACATGCTAAAAAAAGTTACACATTTTGTGACAAAATTATAATAACCTCTGCAAGGGAGTAGCTAGAGTCCACATGCAGCTGCTTTGTAAGTCAACAACACACAAAAATTGATGAACATAAAAATGCATAGCGTGAGCTTCGCTCGCGAATCGCGATGCTAATGCCTAGACGGAATGGTGGATGGCAAAACGACGAAAGAACCGTTGATTACTCTTGACGCTCTCTTTCACATAGCGATGAGCACCTCAAACAGTGTTGTCAGAACAGCGTTTTCTTTCTAGAAAATCTAGCTATTTCACATCTTATATCAGGTTTCGAGCAGGCAGCCATCGCCCTTAGCATTTTTTATAGCTTGGAAAAATGTTTATGATAAGCACAAAAATTAAAATATTAATTCACAAGATGATAAAAATGGTACGACTTTGACTAGAATTTTCCCATTTTATCTTTAAGACATTTTGGAATATACGCATGATTTTATGACGGAAACAATAAGACCTGCTCGAGTTATTGAGGCACTACGTTTCCTACTTGACTCAGAGTTATATCGAAAACATAATATAACGATTTCATCGGACTGGTTGGGCCCACTAGCTGACACAGAAGAAGTTCCATTTGTCGCTGATCCAGCAGATGCTTCAACTGTCGAGCAGCTTATCCGTCATCGTATGGAAACCGATGCGGAAGCTCTTAATGTTTTAGATCAAGAGGAAAATCTTAATCCTGGTGGTCAAGAAACGTTGCTAGACAATGAGCTAGTAGAAAACAACGCTATAATTGATCGTATAGCATTAGCTCCTGGTGAGGGACGCCGACCAGTAGATATGACAACTGATGAAGATGCTGAAGAGCTTTCTTTCTCGACTATTTCTTGTGGTGAAACTTTCAAGGGCAAAACCACTTATGTTCGTAAGGCGAAATCCCAAATTCGATTCTACGATCGTCGTTGCGCAAAAATTCCTAAGGTTCTCTATATGTATAAGACATATGAGCTCACGCGCATCAAAGATGCTATTTCCATTTGCCTTCGTAAAAAATCGGGAAATGCCAATATTACAGCAGGCGATATGGCAGATGAAACCTTTGTCAATAATTTAGTTCAGCATGATGACGGGTATCATATTCTGAAGAATTTGCGTTCTTCGCCAGCTCATTGGGAAGCGGAAAAGAAAAAAGTTCTCGCGATGATTCGTCAGTTTGGATTGCCTACATTTTTTATTACCCTTTCGGCTGCTGAAACCAAATGGAATGAACTTTTAGTTATTCTATCTCTACTGGTGGATCAAAGAGTCCTTAGTGAGGATGAAGCTGCACAGTTTTCCAACGCTGAAAAATCTCGTCTGATTCGGCCTGATCCCGTTACATGCTCCAGATACTTTGACTACAGATTTAGGCAGCTAATGAAGCTATTTAAGGGAGTTATATTTGAAGAATATCAGCTGTCCCATTATTATTGGAGAATAGAGTTTCAACATCGGGGGTCTCCACATTCACATGGGATGTATTGGCTCACAAACGCACCAAAAGTGGAAGCTAATAATCCGGATAGCATCGAAGAGGTCATTCAATTTATTGACCGATTTATAGCTACCGAGGGAATCAGTGAAGATCCAGATTTGACAGAAGCACTTCGGTATCAGCATCATCGACATTCCGCATCATGTCAAAGGGAGGTCAATAGGCAAAAAGTGTGTCGCTTTAATATTCCATACCCTCCAATGCCTCAGACGAAAATTTTGTATCCGTTAGAAGAGGACGATCCAAATCGTGCAGCACACAAAAGCGTATGGAAGAAGATTAGGGAGCTATTAGACAGTTCGGTTACGGATACTGAAGCTGAAAACCTAAATGATTTCAACTATTTCCTCTCGAAATTAAGCGTAGACTTTAGTGATTATATATTAGCATTGCGTTCAGGACTTCAAAAGCCGCAAATATTCCTCAAAAGAAAATATGCTGACAAAACCTTAAATACCTACAACAAAGACATTTTAAGACTGCACAAGGCTAATATGGATATACAATATATCCTAGATCCGTATGCGTGCTGTAGTTATATTGTAAACTACATAAACAAGTCCAACAGAGGAGTTTCAAAATTGTTACGAGAAGCCATGTCTGAAATCAACTCCAACAATTTTTCAGTAAAGCAAAAACTGCAACATTTAGGAAACAAATTTATAAATGGCACGGAAATATCTGCCCAAGAGGCTTCTTATAATATTCTTGGACTTCACATGTCCGAATCAAGCCACGGAGAGATATTTGTCAACACATCACATCCGGATCAGAGAGTTCGAATGGTGAAGAGCAAAAGAGACTTAGAGATTCTCCCACCAAATTCAACTGAAATTTACATACCGAGTATGATTGATCATTACACGGAAAGACCCGATGAGTTGAACAATGTATGCCTAGCAGACTTCTTCGCCTTATATAAATATTCCAAGTCGACCAATAACAGGACAAATGATGCAAGAGAAGAATCCGCTGAAAATGAGGAAGAAATCGAGGGTGACAATGCACTAATCGAGCATCCTTTGATATTAAGAAATGGAAATGGCACACTTAAACAACGAAAGCATCCTCTCATACTTCGCTGGAGAAGGTTCAGCATTAACACATCTAGATCGGATTATTTTAGGGAACTCGTAATGCTTTTTTATCCATGGCGAAATGAAGAAAGTGATCTTCTAAGTAATGATAACGAAACTTCCTATAATGTGCACAAGCAAATTATTGAAACAAATAGGAGAAGGTATGAATACTTAGACGAGACGCTCTTTGAACTAGTGTTAGAAGACATTCGAGACGAAGATCCCCTCAATAATACAGAAGATGAGACGTCAGCTTCCCAACTATTGGATGAAGAATTTAGAGGCTTTGCAGTACCAGAACTTGGACGAAATGTTAATGTTTTTAATAATGACACGCGAGCGAGAGAAAATACTTCTGAAGAAAATACCATCCGAATGATAAAGCTACCAGCCAAAATTCCTGAAAGTGACCTAAGATCGATGGTACAATCGCTTAACCACAAGCAACGACAGTATTATGCCCATGTTATGCATAGTATGAATGCAAAGCAAACCTTCTATGAATACATTGGAGGTGGTGCTGGAGTTGGAAAGAGTCGACTGATTTCGGCAATTTATCAGTCACTAATTCTGAGGCTTACCAGCAGAGCTGGTAGTGACCCAGATACAGCGAAGGTACTCCTATGTGCACCAACAGGAAAGGCAGCATTCGGTATTGGAGGGCTCACTCTTCACTCAGTATTTTCTCTTCCAGTTAATCAGTCTTCTAGGGAGTTAAGACCGCTTAGTAACGATACTGTTAATGCTATGCACTCAAAGCTAATGGAGGTGAAGTTAATAATTATTGATGAAATCTCAATGGTAGGCGCCAACATGTTGTCCCATTTGGATCTCCGCCTTAAACAGATCTTCAAAAATAACATTTACTTCGGAGGTATTTCTATATTGGCTTTTGGAGATTTAAAGCAGCTTCCTCCAGTTGGCGACAGGTGGATTTTTTCTCCAAATACGCGAGATCCCTATAGTGCAATTGTCGGAGCTGCACTGTGGAATCTGTTCAAATTCTTTGAGTTGACCGAAATAATGCGACAACGAGAGGATCTTGAATTTGCGGTAGCGTTAAATAATATGTCTGAAGGGAAAATGACGGATGCGGACAAGCAATTAATCAACCAGAGAGTAGTGCCCCTAAGGCAAATAGGCGACATTCCTAGTGATGCAATTCGGCTGTTTTATTCCAATGATAAAGCAAACAGCTACAATACTGTGAAGTTGGCTCAAATTGATACAGAAGAATTCACTTCATTGGCTAAGGATACAGTAAAAGCCACATCCATTCCTGTAAGGGATAGGCTTAAGTACTTGGAATGCGTTCAAGGATTTAAAACTTCCGAAACACAAGGCCTTCCGTATTTGCTAAAGCTCAAAACCACTGCTAAGTATATGATAACTGTGAATATCAATACGAATGATGGATTAGTCAATGGAGCAAGTGGTCACTTATGCAAATTGACCATACTGCTAGCGGATCGAACAGATTAGTTTCCACGCTATGGCTTAAATTTACACATTCTAGTGTGGGAGCTGAAGCAAGGGCCAAAAAGCCTCATGCACAACACTCTGATTGGACCCCGATCGAAAAAACTATAAAATCCTTCCAATACAAGAGAAATATGCAAGTATCGATTGAACGATTGCAGTTTCCAGTGGTTCCCGCTGAAGCTATCACCATTCACAAAAGCCAAGGGGCAACTTACAGCAAAGTTGTTGTAAGTTTGGATAACTACATGCCCCGAGCAGCATTGTACGTGGCTTGTAGTAGGGCAACTAGCGCATCTGGGCTTTATCTGCTGGGAAAATTCAATCCTCCTCGAGAAATTCAAGCGAGTGATCCTGTTCACATCGAGTTACAAAAACTCAGAGGCGAAAAGAAATTGCAAATTCACCATCAGTTTCTTTTTGAAAGAACACCGGAAAATACTTTGACATATTATCACAATATTCAAGGATTGTATAATCACAAGTTGGATATTGCAAACGACTTTAATATTTGTTCAGCAGACATTTTATGTTTCGTGGAGTCTTGGACTAGAGAAGATAGGGATTACAGTATTGATGGGTATGAAATTTTAGGAAGAATTAATGCCAGGTCATACACTGGCACACATGCTGACAGAAGACCTTCAGCTGGGGTAATTGTTTATGCAAAGCCTCACATTGTTCAGAATGCTGAGGTTCTGTCTATTGCTAATATTAGCTTAGAAACTAATGCTGAGCAATATAACAAAGTGTGCCAGATCCTCATATTTCAGCACTTAGATACCACATACATAGTTGTTTATAGGAATCCTACTTTTTCCATTTCTGATTTTCGAAGAAGATTTCTTGAAACTATAGAACAGTTGCTTAATAATGGGCAAAGCAAAATTGTAATTTTAGGAGATTTTAATATATGCAGGGCTACTACAAAGGATCAGTTAGAAATTGGACTGAATGACTTGGGTATTTCGTCTCTTTTAAATGGTATAGGTACGACTAAAGAATTGACAGAAATAGATTGGGTATTTTCTTCAAGCGGATTTAACGATTTAAAGGCTCATATTTATGAAACGACATATAGTCATCATGATGGTGTATTTGTTTCCTATAGTTAGGTCCTCTATTGCATAGTTTAAGCTTTAAAGAATTTGTAATATATTAAATATAAGTAATAAATTATTGTATAAATACAAGTATAGGTAAAATAAAATATATAAAAAACTTAAATAAATGTTTTGAAAAATTAAAGAGTTGTTTATAAGACGAAATAAGTTGTAAAACATTATATACATATAAGAAATGAATAAATATATTAATATAAGTAAATTTAAGACAAATTATTTAAAAATGTTAAAAAGTGGTTTAAAAAATAAATATATTCATATAGCTGCCATCGGTAAAAGTCAACTTTAATATTGAAAATTTTTTTGTTTCTTAAGATTTCCAAAACATAATTTTACATACTCAGTGTCTTACGCAGCCTTACTAATTTTGTAAAAAAGCTGACGGCATATACAGGGGTCTGCAAGGGTATCCAAACTTTGGCTCGCCAAAGTTAGCTTGCGCTATATTTTTTAACTGTAAAAGTCTTTTTCATGATTTTAGTTTAAGCTTGTCGCAGTCCTTGACATGCCACTTCTTAAGCTCAATTCTATATGAGATTTTTAAAACGAACTCGAAAAAGCGAATTCAAGCGTGTAATGGACTGATACCATATTGAAGAGCGTGTGCCTTAGCTATGAAAACCTTCGAGTTTATATGCTTAATGTCAAGCAATTGTTTTGGCTTCGCTCCACAGATTGGACAAGACTGACAAGAGTTGGTTCCTGACAATATGTTTAAGACTTTCCCATCTATTAGTGTCATATGTCCAATATACTCGATATATAAATTTTTAGACCCAGTACTTTAAAAAAGTACAAATGGGTCTATTAAGTTAGCCATGTCCGTCTGTCTGTCTGTTTCTATGCAAACTAGTCTCTCAGTTTTGAAGCTATCTTGATGAAACTTGGTACAGGTCCGTCTTTTTACTGCACGTGGTACATATGTCGGAACCGGCCGGATCGGATAACTATATCATATAGCTGCCATAGGAACGATCGGTTCGGAATCAACATTTAGTATGAAAAACTTTTTTGTTTCTCAATATATCTCAACCGAACTCACAGATTGTGTGTTTGATACAGTTTCATACATCCTTACCAAATCGGACAACTATATCATATAGCTGCCATAGGAACGATCGGCTTAAAATCAACATTTAGTAAGAAAAACTTTTTGCTCCTTGAGATATCTCAACGAAATTCACTTATTTTGAGTTTGATTCTGATTTATATAGTCTAACCAAATTTGGTGCAAATCGGTCTACTATATCATATATCTGTCATAGGCAAACGGTTTGAAATCAACATCTTAGCAAATTTTGTAAAAAATCGGACGGCTTATGCAAATCTCTGTAAGGGTATTAATCTCTGTAAGCCATTTGAAACTATACCAAACACACAATCTGTGAGTTAAGTTAAGGTATTTTAAGAAACAAAAAGTTTTTCATACTAAATATTGATTTCGATCCGATCGTTCCTATGGCAGCTATATGATATAGTGATCCGATCCGGCCGGTTCCGACATATGTACTGCGTGCAGAAAAAAGACGGACCTGTACCAAGTTTCATCAAGATATCTTAAAAACTGAAAGACTAGTTTGCATAGAAACAGACAGACGGCCAGACAGACGGACATGGCTATATCGACTCAGCTCGTCGCGCTGATCAAGAATTTATATACTTTATGGGGTCTGTGAGGCCTCCTTCAATGCGTTACACTTTTCTGACATTATTATAATGCCCTCTGCAAGGTTATAAAAACCACAGTGCATTGTTTGGAAAGATTAAATAAAAAAATTAAAAACCCCTTTCCCATTGCTAGTAAGAAAAAATGTAGCTTTTTTTTAGCTTGAAGCTTTTTTTTTACGTATCTTTTAATATCAAATTCTTAAATAAAACATGCTAAAAAAAAGTTACACATTTTGTGACAAAATTATAATAACCTCTGCAAGGGAGTAGCTAGAGTCCACATGCAGCTGCTTTGTAAGTCAACAACACACAAAAATTGATGAACATAAAAATGCATAGCGTGAGCTTCGCTCGCGAATCGCGATGCTAATGCCTAGACGGAATGGTGGATGGCAAAACGACGAAAGAACCGTTGATTACTCTTGACGCTCTCTTTCACATAGCGATGAGCACATCAAACAGTGTTGTCAGAGCAGCGTTTTCTTTCTAGAAAATCTAGCTATTTCACATCTTATATCAGGTTTCGAGCAGGCAGCCATCGCCCTTAGCATTTTTTGTAGCTTGGAAAAATGTTTATGATTAGCACAAAAATTAAAATATTAATTCACAAGATGATAAAAATGGTACGACTTTGACTAGAATTTTCCCATTTTATCTTTAAGACATTTTTAGATCCTGCACTTTTAAAAGGTCCAAAAGGGTCTGTTAAGTTTGTGAAAACGTGCGTAACAGACAGAAGGAGGCGTATCACGCTTCCTTCTGCGTGTTTCATACTTTTTTTTTTGGAACAAATATTCTCCACAGGGTAGAAAATTAAAAAATCTTTTCTCAACCAAATGAGATAGCTCTAAAAATATCAAAGGTCATCATACTAATGTTTAATTTACATCCCATTTTTCCTATGACAGCTATTTGATATAGTCATCCGATCTTGACCAAATTTTTTCAAGATGTAGCATATGGTACTATATACATATCCAGTGAGTTTGGTTTTGATAGCTCAAAAAACAAAGCAGTACTAATTAATTTTGGCACCTTCTAGTTGGAATATCGGTTTGCGCAAAAATGCCTTATTTATGTGCACGCACCAATACAAATAAAGGATCGCACGCACACATATAACGAACATTTTTTTTTATTTCAATATGTGCACTGAAAAAACAGAAACACTGCTATTTATATATAAAGTTTTCGGCGAAGAAAACACTTACCAGTTGATCACACATTTTAATGACCTGTTGAAAAAAACTTTTTCAGTGTACAGCAATCGAGAAGACAACTACAAAATACATTCGAAAAAGCGACGGCAAAACGAAGCAATAAAATTGTTTTTGCTTTGCCAGCAACGAATATTGGGGGAAAGCAGAAAGTGAACATTTGTTTGTTTAATTTGCAATGTGCATCAGAAGCTAACCAGTGTACAAGCTCACACACTTATATATGCTACATACAGCATGTAAATTGTTAGCAAAAGGAAGAACGTCACAAAATTTCAAAAACAAAACGTAAGTAACAGCAAATATGAGCTGTCAATTAATTGTTTGCAATACGCAAGCAATTGCTTTTTAAAAGGCTATATCTTTGCAACCATAAGTCATATTTGGCTGATTTTTTGTATCCCCGTTATTAACATCCATAACTGGATATTTTTCACAATTTCTTAATTTTTACTTTAATAAACTCAACTTTTATAGTAGGACCCAATTTGCCGAGCCATTTCTTGAGACATGCCCACAAATTCTCTACAGGATTAAGATCTGGACTTTGAACAGGCGTGTCAATCACTTTCTGCAATTATAAAGCAGCCATTTCAACAGCATCGATTTGGTACAGTTTTTATTTAAGTTTGTTGCTATTTTCTGGATCAAGGAAGCCAAAATTTATCACTTTTTTGTCAATTAACTTTTTAACATGTTTAAGTAGTAGTCTTTCGGCATAATATCATTTAATATGCGCAACTTTCCAATTTTGGCTTCCTTGATCCAGAAAATTCTCAATAAATAATTATGTTAAAGTTGAAATTTTGTGACGTTTTTCCTTTTGCAAACAATAAGTTGACATACATACATACATATGTGCAATACAAAAACAAATGTGCGTCGTGTAAATAGGCGTTGCGCACCCCTGATCTTTTTTTTTTTTTTAATTTCATTTTTATTGCAGCAGGCTTAGAGACTATGTTATTAAAACAGACTAAACAAAAACGAAAGGAAGTGCGATGGTGAAATAGTTGTAGTCTTTCTCTGCGGGACTGATGTTAATCATTGCGTCGCAGAGAAGGTGACTACTGCTACTTCTACCTATTTCGTTCCCTCTCTATCCTTCGTAGTTCCCGCATGCTGCAGGCAGCAAAACTGCAGGCTTCCTCCCAGACTTCAGATGTTTCCAGCATCAGCTCGACCAAATTTGCTGGCGTAATTTGCCTACCAGCCACTGTCATGAGTCGCTGCCTTTGGTTGTCAAACCGCCCACAATTGAAAATGATGTGTTCGGCATCTTCGATTGCCTCGCCTGCGCACCAGGTGCAGTGGGGGGATGCCTCATGACCAAATCTGTGTAGATATTGGCGGAAACAGCCGTGCCCACTCAGCAGCTGCGTCAAGTAAAAGTTGACACTGCCGTGTTTACGGTCCATCCATCTGCTGATACATGGAATCAGACTATGCGTCCAGCGTCCCTTGGACGAGCTTTGCCAGCGCCGCTGCCAGCTAACCATACTCGCCGCTCGTGCTTCCAGTCTCGCATTCTTCCTCAGCTGTCCCGCTCTTGTAGCTGCATCTACTGCTTTCTCCTCCGTGGCCAACAGATCAATTGGCACCATGCCCGCAATGACCATGGCAGCATCGTCGGAGACTGTCCTGAAAGCGCTACAAACACGCAGTGCACAGAGTCGATGAGTGGACTGAATGCCTCTGGCATAGCTCTTATAGCCGCTTTCCACGAGCACTGTCATTCGCGTCATTCGGTGTCATTCAGTTTTGTCAGATTTTGGTCTTTCCACGACAATTTGACGTATCATTCGTTGATTTGTCATTCAACCAAAATAAATCAGCTGTTTAAATTGTAAACAAGCGTTGGTTGCGTTAAACATTTATGTATTTTGTTGAATTATGGCGAACACTGACAGGAACACCCCAAAAAAATGTGAAATTATGAATTGGCTGAAGTTGTTCATAAACTCAAGCGGTGTAGAGCAAGGGGGAGATGAGTTGGAAGAGGAGATGGGAGAATTATTTAGTGAAATTGTTTTGCCACCCAAAGTAACACAAACAATTGGAAAATCTCCATCTGTCTGGGCATTTGTGAGTATATTTCAGTGAAATTGTAATCCGTAGCCATAATATGAATACTAATTACATGTTATAGGAGCGTCATGGTGCATTTTGGGAGCGCGATGTCCCACGCAACTCGGATGAGTTCTTCAAAGAAAATGTTCGAGTGGATAGGAGCTCATTCAACATACTGGTCGAGCGCTTGAAAGGCTTGGAGAAAATGGATACTGTGATGCGCAAAGCAATTCCCCTGGACAAACGCATTGCCATTGCAATGTACACTGTGGGGTCCTCCGCAGAGTATCGCGTTGTAGGCAGATTATTCGGCGTTTCAGATTCCATGGTCTGCAAAATTCTGAAAGAATTTTGCTATGAAGTCCATAAGATTCTGGAACCCGAATATCTGCCTAGAAACTTCATGACGCAGGAGAAAGTGGAGGAGTGTGTCCAAGGCTTTGAAGCTCTTGGTTTTCCCCAATGTTTCGGTGCCATAGGTAAGATTTACTTATTATTAGCAAGCATTTCATGAAAAATAGATTTTGTATTTTAGATGGAAGCCACATCGAAGTCCACCCTCGAGCAGCTGAAGCTGCGGACTATTATAATTACAAGGGATGGTACTCAACCATACTTTTTGCATTAGTCGATTACCGGTAAGGTAAAATATTAAAATTGATAAGGAAGGAATATATCAATGGCAAATTGTTTTAGGTATAGGTTTCTTTATGTAAACGTAGGCGCACCAGGTCGCTGCCATGACTCTCAAGTCTATGAGAGCACCACTTTAAAATCGATGGTGGACAACACTTCGCTTTTTAGGGAAAATTCCAAGCGGATCAGCGGAGTCGATGTTCCTGTTGTGCTGCTAGGGGATTCTGCATTCCGATTCTCCACGAGCTTAATGAAGCCCTATCCTTTCGACACTGCCGATGACGAGGAGAAAAAGGCATTTAATTATGCATTGGCCAAGTCGAGGAGAGTTGTTGAGAATGCCTTTGGACAACTGAAGGCCCGGCTTCGAAGAATAGGCGGGGTGACAACCACGTCGATAACGCTCCGTATTTGTATTTACGTGTTGCGTCCTACACAATTTTCGAATTGTCACAATTGTGAGATTCCAGAAATTTGGGTGGATGCTACCAATAAGCTTTCTCAGCCAAGCCACAGCAGTGTGGCACATGACTGCAATTCTTCAGCGGAGCATATAAGAAAAGCCATTGCTTCTTATTTGCTTAATAAAAATTAAGTCTCACATTCGGATTTGTATTGTGTTTTAATTATTATCTATTTATAATATAACAAAAATGGCGTTTTCAATAACAAAAAAACAAAGTTTAATACCAAAAAATAAAAAAAAAATATCACAGTGTTCCCTTCAGGCAAAACACGAGATCAACCGATACATATAAGTCCTTTTTTTCAATCCTTCACTTGAAGAGATGTTTCTCCAACAACTCCAAAGATTTCTTCTGGAAGTTGATGGCGGCCTCATTCCTCATCGTAGCGAGGCGCACCATTTCGCGAGTACGCACTTCATTCGCCTCTATTGTTGCCGAGAGCATGGCCGACTCAAAAGCCGTCATATCCTTTTTAGGGTCAAACTTGCGCCTCTTATTTTTGGCAGGTGGTTTATCGCCACCGATGGA
>JAWNMD010000305.1:600000-863476 GCA_035044365.1 Drosophila neotestacea
GTGTTTATGTTGCAGGTAGAGAAAGAAGTGTCGATCGCGGAGCCTCTAAAAACGCGTCTATTTGAGTTGAGTGATTTGTCGTTGTATTGTGATGGAAAATCATCATTTTTTAAAGCACCCTCATCCCAATTACTCTATTTTTTTTTAATTAAACTAAACTTTAATATATTACATAATCTTGGTTCATATTGACTAACTAGCTGACTGATGAGCTTGTAAACAAATTTCATCAGCCTATCCTTGACGGTTTGGGCCCCACAACGATCAGTCAGTTAGTTAGTCAAAGAACTTTAATATACATATATGATATATGCATAGACATCTATTTTGTATATGTCCAAAGAAAATGTGGATTTAATTCGACCAATTGAGTCTTTGTGGACTGAATAAGTAAAATGCTGCCTTATATTTTGCAACGAAACCTTCTATTGCTTAGAAAACATTTTGCCAAAATATAAATTCCACAGATTGGACTTGTGTAGGGCTTAAAATAATGGTTTGCCTACTTCGATCGTATTTATAAGGTTGTAAAGTTTCAAAATCTGCATGCTTTTATTCACTTTCGTATCTTTGAAATAACCTTTGTATAATATGTATGATATGATATGAGTTTCTTAATTTATAATAACTATTTGAAATGATGTTTGATTTTAGGCGCTCTGGCATATGCTGAACTAGGCACTATGAATACCTCGTCTGGAGCGGAATGGGCCTACTTTATGGACGCCTATGGACCAGCACCGGCATTTCTATTTTCATGGGTATCGACATTGGTGTTGAAGCCATCTCAAATGGCTATAATATGCTTATCATTTGCACAGTATGCCGTTGAAGCCTTTGTTACGGAATGTGATCCGCCCAGGGGAGTTGTTAAGATGGTTGCGTTGGTAGCTATCGGTAAGATATACAGAAAGTAATTTGCAGTTAAACATTTAACTTATTTTAGATTTTTGCCTCTCTTACCAGTGATGATATTGTTCGTCAACTGCTACAGCGTTAATCTGGGAATGGCAGTTCAGAATATATTTACAGCGGCCAAACTGGTAGCAGTGGTAATTGTGATTTGCGGAGGCGCTTGGAAACTACTTCAAGGCAACACGGAGAACATGTCGAATGCATTTAATGGGCCAATGCCAAACATTGGCGCCATTGCGACCGCATTTTATACGGGCCTTTGGGCCTACGACGGTTGGAACAACCTAAACTATGTTACAGAGGAGATTAAGAATCCCAGCAAGAATTTGCCGCGTTCTATCATGATTGGTATACCGTTGGTTACTCTGTGTTATGCGCTGATCAACATCTCATATCTGGCTGCCATGTCGGAGCAAGAAATGATCGAATCCGAGGCTGTCGCTGTAACCTTTGGCAATCGTATCCTTGGAGCCCTTGCGTGGCTGATGCCACTTAGTGTTACTGTCAGCACATTTGGAAGTGCGAATGGTACACTTTTTGCTGCAGGGCGGTAAGTTTCTTATTCAATACATGTTAGATACGACTTTGGCTAAACCTCTTCTTTTTTTTAATGTAGTCTTTGTTTTGCGGCCAGTCGAGAGGGACATCTACTGGACATTTTGTCTTACGTACATGTGCGTCGGCTGACTCCGGCGCCTGGCCTGATATTCCACGTAAGTTTTGTATTAACTATAAAATAAGTCACTATCGATGTCGATGTCTTGTTTAAATTGCATGCCGAACGTATACTTAATATGGAAGTTACTCAAGAATGTTTTGAGCCTAGTTCAAATATTTTTGTAAAGCATCGCTGCAATTTGAAATCAAAGCCTAGATTATTAACCTTTTCTTTCTTTACAGTCATTAATTGCCTCGGCAATGGTGCTGCATGGCACAATTGATTCGCTGATTGATTTCTTCAGCTTCACCGCATGGATATTCTATGGTGGCGCCATGCTGGCGCTTATAGTGATGAGGTACACCAAACCCAACTATCCACGGCCATACAAGGTGCCAATTATCATTCCCGTTGTGGTCTTGGTTATCTCAGTGTACCTCGTTGCTGCTCCTATCTTTGAGACGCCGCGCATTGAATATTTGTATGCACTGCTCTTCATCTTTGCAGGCCTCATATTTTATGTGCCCTTTGTTAAACTGGGCATGACACCGCGCTTTATGAGTAAGTCCTTATTAAATTTAAAATTTTGTTTGCAATAATTCTCATATCTTTGATTTTATTCTTGTTCCATTACAGACAAGGTGACACTGTTCTTTCAGTTGCTGCTGGAGGTTGTGCCAACATCATCGATGGCCATGTTCGAGTAATTACGTTCATGTGCTCAAATTAAAAAAAAAAACTATTAAATAAATGCTTAAATGCTTTACACGAAGAACAAGAATATGTATTTAGTTTTGTTGATAAGTATATGTAGCAAAACAAAATTGTAGCTGTACTTGTATTGTTGATTGGCGTCTATTTAAAATAGTTTACGCTCTCATAATTCAGATAGAACTGAATACATTTACAATATTGTTCGTAATAAATTTATTTATATTTTTGCATGCTATGCAGTATGACATAAAAGAGTTTACGCGATGAAAATATATTACACTTTCAAACTTTCCGAAAAAATAAAAATAAAAATTAATTTAAGGTATTAAGTGTGCATTTTATTTCTTTAGATTACCTTTACCAAACCACAAAGTTAACAAAGTTATGAAAATTTGAAAATGATAACCCTTTGGACTGGCAACTTTACAAGAAAAGAGATGTATCAATTTAAAACATGTCCTTTATGTTTTCAATTGCATGGCGGCGAAACATTGAATAGTTCGATATTTTTTGAGCCCTTTGATAACCATCAGCTGTTTGCGAATAGTGCTGGACAACAAATGCCGCTTTTCTGGCTACTCAATTTTCACTCCAATCGAATTGAATTTGATATACCGATATACAAAGGTATTCTGCGTCGGTAGAGATGCAAGTCAAAAAACCAATGAATGGAAATATCGTATAAATCGAAGCCCACGAAATGCAGTCTAAAAATATCGATACATCGATAAGAACTGCGTATGTAAATTTTAATTAGCATTCTGCAACATATATGATGAATGCTGTAAGTCAAACATTAAACAAAGTAGCGTTCGTGTTAATCATTATATTTTAATTGTAATTTAGGGCGGCTCATCAAGTGCTGCCCTCAGCGGGTGTGCTTCACTGGAACTCACAGGCAACTCCGAAGAACACAGACGCATCTGGGTCGGAAATCTGGATTCGCGCATTACCGAGTAAGTTGTGAACTGTACGATTGAGATAAAATCGTTATATTGCTAGAATTGTGCTAATATATACTTTGCATTTGACAACTATTGGTTTCAACTTCTCAAACTTATGCAAAAATGCGGCGCTATTGAAAAGTTCGACATGCTGTTTCACAAGGGCGGGCCAATGGTCGGCCAATCGCGCGGATACGCGTTTGTGACATTTGCACATAACGAAGGCGCCACAAACGCTCTCTCGAAGCTGGACGGCACTAGCGTGGGCAGCCGTTCAATAGTTGTACGACTTGCCAAGAACATAAAATACGTAAGTACTCAGACAAATCAGATCTTAAATAATAATTTATGTATTTCTACTGAGTTGTCATCAATTTTGATCATCAAAGTTTCCATTGAAAAAAAGATAGATTCACATTGCACCACAGAGAACCAGGAGTGCATCTGGGCATTTAAGCTTTCGAAATTTGAACTGACGTTTTAAGGCCAAGATGCAGCACTGAATCTTTGTACCAAACTTTGTGGTGCGATAGGAACCTAGAATAAGCTAATCCATTTTGATGAGCATATGGATGGTCATCAAAGTTCATTGGAAATAAGTTATTGATCTATGTGCTTCTTTTTCTTAGGATGATCTGCAAAGGCCAAAACCTCGGATTGAGATACCCGCCCTGGGCAGCGGCAGACGAGAAGAAAAGATAAGTAAGAGTGAAGCCATTCGCGTCATAGAAGCGAAACTCAAGACTTTGGAGCGACAAACAGATGACAATCTGGAACTGAACACTACTGGACGAGAGTCAAATGTGCCATTTATTCAGCGCTATCAATTTAACAAGGACCGCGATGCTCTACAACGGTCCGGGACACATGGAAAGTACAGTAAAACTAAATCTGCGCCATATCATCGACCACATCCTAAACGCCGCTGATATAAACCTGAACTCACTATTTTTAAGTTTATGTATTAATTTGCTTACGTTTAATTTATTAACAAATAAAGGCTCATTCGTAATGAATTTAACAATTATATTTTTTGTAAACTATTTGGGTGCATGTCTAAATTTGCCCCGCATGTTCTCTGGCAACGGCACAGTACCAGGACATGGCACTTGACCGGGTATTTCACAGATGCAATGCCTTTCAGAACCGTATCCAAAGTTAGCAGGATTGTCTTTACTTTCAGCCAAACGTGCTTCAGCGTCTAGTTGCTCTCTGAAAAATATTAGATTTAATTTAGTAGGAATACCCAATATTTGATCAGATGAGCATGTACTTACCGCGTCTTACCAACTACTTTGACCAAATGCTCAATGATTTCGTCTCGACTTCGGCTATCAATATCAATGAGTATGTCCCTGCCATCTTCAAAATAACATCGCACAAAAGGTGATGGGGTCTTATTCTTTAGTGTGATGACCTGCACCTCAGGATTCCTAAACTGTATTTGCGGTATGTTCCAGAACACAAGGTCCCTGAAAGAAGACAACAAGTTTGTTAAATTTATTCATCATTTTATTAAGATTTTTCCTCACCTGGCTCCGGCATGATGGTCGCCGTATGTATTGTAGTTAACACTAAATATGCTCACTTTATCTTTCAAAACTAGCTTGCCTGCTTTTAAGTACTGCAGAGTACGCCGTATAGGCTCCCGTCCTTTCATAAACGGCATTTTGTACGATTTTTAATTCAATTTAAATTAGTTTTGAAAGAAAATTATATTTAACGCTATTGGCACTTGTGTAACTCACAGAAAGGGAAGACACATCGATGTCAATTTTGATATATCGATATATTTCTAAAATCGCAAACATCGATTACTATGCGTATACATACATTTCATGTATTCTCAAATTTGCGAAACGCATCTTAAGATTATTATCCAGATTGATTCTGAGGTATTTAACAGAGGTTCCCATTGTATTTTTTATGATCAATTTCTAACTCAGAAAACGGTAGAGACCTTGGGCTGTTTTTATTTTTAAGAAGACAAGAGCGACTATAGATTCTCCTCATTCCATGGAATGGTGAGTCGCAGCTACGCTGTGTTTTATTTCTTGCATTCCCTGTGTGGTGAATTCATGAAGCTGTCCGTAGAAACGTAGTACTTGATTTCTGTACAACAGCTGATATTTAAGTATATCGATATAGCTTTTTGTCACGACGATATGAAAAACATTCACCGACTAGAATAGGCACGTTCTGATAAATACGAGATTCTGTGGTTCAATTCTGTTTAATTCAACTATGTGAGCTCAATATTTTATGCACTGAAGAATAGAGAGTGTTTTCTATACGATCTCAGCAATATTAACCTCAGAGAAAAAAGGACCTGATTTAATCATGGAAATAACATTAGCGCTACTAAAACCACACGTGCTGCGTAACAGTTACGCTCAACAACAAATAAAGAAACTAATAGGAAACAACTTTACCATTCTAAGAGCCAAAGAAGTGCGTTTAACGAAGGAAGTTTCGGAACGTTTCTATGCTGATCACAAAGGCAAATTCTTCTATCATCGCCTAAGCAGCTTTATGCATAGGTGCGTAACAGTTGACTTCAGTTATGTTTTATTATTGTTTTGTAAATCTTTTTGGTCATAGCGGTCCATGCTATGCTCTCATACTGCAATCCGAGGCGTGTATTCAAAAATGGCGCAATCTCATGGGTCCCACCAAAGTCTTTAAGGCAGTATACAGTGAGCCAGATTGTATTCGCGCACTCTATGGACTGTCGGACACTCGGAACGCCTGCCACGGATCTGACAGTGAAGTCTCTGCGCTTAGAGAGATTGCTATACTTTTCCCGGAGTTTCAAATTCGCCAACCCCATACCAGCTCTCAATGAAAATTATAAAATTAGGCCGAATCAGCTCCTTTTTTCACTGTTGCTAAAATCTTGGGCTTTTTAGCTATGGCACTTTTTGTTTTAATTTTTAAAGTCTACCAGAACATGTTTTTAACTTTTCCAATAGCAGCTTGCTATATTTTCTTTTATTATTATTACTTTTAATCATAATTTTAATTGTTATATAGTTATATGGTATGTATATTCCATTATAAATTTGTGTTTGTTGGTTTAATTACTTATAGTTATTAAATTCTATCTCTATATCTAGTTCATGTTTAAAATCATTGGTTTAATTTTATAGTTTTATTTATTTATTTATTTTATATATATTTATTCATGCCAAAATTCCTCTTCATAATCTTTATCAGTTGACTAGTCTATGTGTAGTCTATAAGATCTCTATTCAGCTATATTAATCGTAATCGAATATGGACAACATATTTGCAAGTGAGCTTCACATGAGAGACCTGCCTACATACTACTAAGGACACCTAAGAAATTTGTTGATAATAATTCGCGGTCCGTCGATAATTTCTTCTTTTTTTAATGCAATTTGAATATTAGCAAAAGTTGTGAATAGTCTATATGGAAATTTTATTCGATTTATGAATTTTTGGGTTTGCTAGTCTTAAGTGGTGAGTGTGGGAAAAAATTAATAAGGAGTGACCGAATGTTAAAATACGAATAAATAAAGATAAAAATAAAATAAAGAGAAAGACATAGCAATTGACACCAAAAGAAAAAGCTTGTAAAGTTTGCTCTTGTTCTCGACTAAAAAATACCCTACAAATTTCTCACAAAGAAAGACTTCAACATTTGAAAGATATAACATCAATTGTATATTAAATTTGCTGTAAGTATTTTGTAGCTAAGTAGATTCAAATGAAATAATGATCAGCAAAAAAGAAGGGTTCTTTCTTTTTCTGAGTCCTTACACTAGTAAGCATCTGGTTTTTTTATGACAGTCTTCAATTAAGTAAGCAATATGTGTATATAGAAAACCCAAAGACCAAAGCTGTTTGAAAAATTAATAATTTAAATAAAAATATTTATTTAAAAAAAGATAAGAAACAAACTTAGCTAGCTTCCCTATTTTTTGTTTGTTTGAAACAATCTTGATCTATATTCTCTCAGAAATCCATTTGCTCAAACAATCAGAAAGACAGGCTTAACATAATTGACTCGTCTGTTGGTGCTACTCAAACATAAGTATATGTATTTTTTATAGAGTCTGCCAAGTCTCTTTTTCCCAGTTACATACAAAGCAACGAACACAATATACCCTTGTATTCGGGCAAAATAAGATATACAAATTTATGTTATGGTTTCGAGAGCCATTAGACTATTTATGACACCCTTCTGTAGTCATCAAAATAGTTAAAAGCGAAAGTCAACGAAACTCCGAAACCAATACTGGCTGCGATTTCATCATCGCCACACCATCACTGTCACCTTCGCTCTATCAAATTGTAGATATTTTATAGTCGTCGTGCAGCATCCGACCAAAACAGCAGCAAAAGCGGCAACAAAGTACAAAAGTACAAATTTGAAATGTTACTGAATCTCATAGTTGTATTATTCTGCTTGATTTGTTCTGTATCAGGTAAACATGAAAGCTCGGGTAAGTAAAAGTAGATCAAAGTGTATCTATTTATCGTTTTGTCTCTCTACCACAAAATGTGAATCTGTACATATACATATGGTATATTTGCCAGATTAGATGCCAAACCTGTAAACAATGTTGTTGTCTTAAGTCGTACGATAATTATTAAAAGTTTAATAATTAATTGAGAAGAAATAAATCGTTGGACTTATAGGATTTTGTTCAAGCAATATAATTTTTTGCATGCAACGTCAACGACCATAAGATACCTGTTATTCAATTAAACTTACATAGAGTACCTTCATATTGATTTGAAATATGTATCTTGGGCCTAAATATTACTGCATACTTTTAGACGCTGGCGTCTGAAGCTACCCTTAGAGTACAATTTTGATAGCAAAAAAAGGAAACCCTAGATGGTATAAAAAAATGAACATGTATTTTGTATAAGCAGAGTATACCTACAAACTAAAACTGAAGAAAATTAATTCGCACTTTATATAAGGCTCTTGTTAAGTTAAGTTTTTATAGTACATATCTTAAAGCTACATCCATATACCTTTAGATTTTATAAAAAAAAATTTGCTTTGACCACAGTTTTCAATTGAATTTTTAACTTTATTTTTAGCTCATCACACAAAGCTAACGATTCTTTAAAAAGTTTCTTAGTTTTTAGCAGCTAACATGCTCAAAATATTTTGTACCTCTATCTCAAAGATTGATTCAGACTAACAAAAAAGAATTTACACACTTAATATAGCCAGCTTTAAGTTGATGCAACTGTTTTGAACTGTGGCTTACAAGTGAATGAATCTTATACGGAGACTCAGCCTTTTATATACCTTTGCATAATAACCCCAAAGCCTACTGCTCTCTGGTAATCCCATTATCCTGACTCTTTTTGGATCCCAGATATTTCATTATACCGCACACCTTATTTTTAATATTTTTCTTAGTCCGTGTCTTAGACTGTCGAATTGTCAACATCTTTTGTTATTAATATCGTTAAATTTATATCTTTTCAGTACGTCAATTTGGTGGACAGAACTTTGGTAATGGCCTTGGCTCTGGTGTGGGTCCCTTTACCAGTCCGGGAATGGGATTGGGCTTTGTCCATCCTTCACCAGGAACAGCTCAGGGCTGTCCATTATGCGACTCGTCCGTTTACAGCTACTGCTCACATAAGGTGATACACGATTCTTGTTGCTGTGATTTTTCAGGTAATTACTTTTCCTTTCTCTATAATATAGTTATTATAATCACTTATTGCCATTTTTATGCTCGGTTTCAGGTATATATTAAGATTCTCATAAAGTATTTTACCAGATTCATCTTCATCTTCAATCTTTTGCCACCCAGCCATTTATTCAGGTTTAAACACAGAAAACTGTCGTCAATCACTCATTTGAAGTGATCGTACAATTGTGTTTCATTTTCAGACAACTATTTAATATCAAAATAATTGAGTGAAATATTTTTCACTAGCTCAGACATTTTAACCACCTTTGCTTGTTGATTACTCATTACTTTTTCTTAGAATTTGTCAATCATTTATAAAGAAGTCACCTACTTTTGACGTCAACATGAATACTCATGGGACCGAGCTTAAATTGGGTTTATCAAATTTTATAGTTCATTTTTACAGTGCACAATAATCAGAATGACTTTAATTTTCTTGAAAAATATTTGTTTTATTCAAAATTAATTCAAACCATTGAAATTTTCTTTATATTTTTCAGCATCACTGCAGCTGCGTCCGCCTCAATGTGCTTACTACGATTGTTCGCTTCTTTATGCGAAATCCTGTTATGAACACAACCTGATTAAAAACTGCTGCTGTAACAATCCTTACTAGACGAATGGACAATCTAATATTAACACAGATGAATTTTTAGTTTACTTTGTTTTATATTATTTATTTAGGTTTAAATCACATATTATTTATGTTTAAGGAATTTATTCAAAATAAACGATATAAATTTTATTACGAATACCGAATGCAGTTTCTGATTTACATTTAACGCCAATTTCAAAAATAAATTTCTTTTTGGTTATGCTATAATAAATAAGATCGTCTATCATGTAATCTGTGAGCGGAATGTAAATTAATGTGTTGTTAGTTAATCGCTTAATCAACCTTAATCTGCATAAAGAGCTCTCTGGGTGAGATAGAGATAGAAAGGTGATTTCCTATATTGGCCGTATATTTATATCACGGAACTGATGATATGCCCGTATGTTTGTGTTGTTCTGTTTCCATAATCGAATTTTAATAAATAAAATAAATGAATGTAGTTTTGAATTTCATAGCTGTTTCTGCCTCTGGAAAGTTGAGACTTTTGTGGGAACGAAATGACATTATCTTCTAAGAAATGTGTGAAATCTGATGATCATCCAGTCAGTCGGTAGGGGAAAAGAATTTTATATCCGAGTATAGTATATGTTTGTATATAAAACATAGCAGATAAACAATCTGTGAGTTTAGATATTTTACTGAGATATTTTACTGAGCAAACAAATTCCTATGGCAGCTAATTAATATATTGATCTTATTCGGCCGAGTCAGATTTATGTATTGGCTGCATAAAAAAGGAATATATAATATAAATACTTGTAAGTAGTCTGACAATTCTCCTTAAATGGATTAAACATCTCTAAAATTTAAATCTTTGAGTGCATTTTATGGACACTCGACTGATCGTATATATATATTTTATTTATAGGGCCTTTTATTATAAATATAGTATGTTAATGAAATGGTTTAACGCTCCTGTACCTTATAGTTTCCGGATATAATTAAAACCACTTAATTTCGTGGCAAATCCACGAATACCTCAACGCTGATCCCGGATTATATATGTAAGTGAAAGTTTGAATCGATTTGAAATCATATTAAAGATATTCAAAGCATTAATCGATAATTTATATATACAGAGAAACAGGGAGGTAACACTAGCTAGTGACTTTAAAAAAGTATTTGCATTGATATATATTTACATATATACATATGTATGCATGTATGCATAGTGTGTATGTATGTAGATACCTAGGTGTCTGGGCATCTCCGTGCCAAAAAGATAATACAACATTGAAAAGTAAAGGCGAAACGCACAATTGAAAAAATATTTTAAGAAGTGAAATTGCATTCCAACGTTGTGAGACGTAATATAACCGACGTCTTCGCCTTCGTCTTCTTCTTCGTTTCGTTTCTGGCTGCTGCGCGTAGGCCTCGCCCACATTTAAGTTGAAGTTTATTTTGGATCCAGGGCCCGAAATTCAGGTGTAGCCACAATTATGACGGTGCAGCTGACGCGACAACTCGTGGCACTTGTGGTTGCCGTGCCGCAGTTTCCCTCTCTTCTGCGTATTAGTCTTGTTGTTTTTGTTGTTGTTGCTGCTGTTGTCGAAGCTACGGTCTGCGTCTTGCTTAATGTGATGGCGCAAATATTGCGCAACCCACTTTCTTCGTGCCGTCTCTCATTCTCCGACCATCGTTTCTATGGCACTTGATGTTGCTGATGTTGCTGCTGCTGCTGCTGCTGTTGTTGTTGCCGGTGACGTTGGCTTTGCATCCGCATCTGTGTCCGTCCCTTGGACATGTCCCAAGGCAAGTCAACACGATTTGCAATTTGTCAAGCCGAGTGCTCCAAAAAACCTTTTGATTGTGAATACAATTGCGTTAAGCATTGACTTACTTACATACACACATCCACACAATGCCAAACTTCGAGTCTGTTTGTGAGTGATTTGTTTGTTGTGACTGATTTACTTTAATTAATGCTAATTAAATGCTCTTACTCGCTATTGGGCGAAGGCGCAGCTTAATAGACCTTCACATTCCTTTTAAACGTTCTACTTAAAACTAATCAATGACATATTTATCACTTGTTTTTATCGCTTTCTCCAGTTTCCAGCCGTTAATGACTTTGACGATGCAAAGACATGTGTTAAGGGCGGTAGATGATAATTAACTACCAATTTGTTCAATTGGAAATCAGCAACGTCGAATTGTAGAACAGATACTGTAAAAAAACAGAAAGATTAGTTGTATTTGGAATGGAAAAGATTTAAGAACCTTGAGGAGTCCTTTATTCAAACTTTGACTGATCTTTTCATTGAAAGCTATTGAATAAAGCAGTCCTATTTAAATCAAATTAAGTCAGATTGTAATCAATGATAGATAGAGCAATAACAAAAACAATAGAGCAATAACAAAAACATAGTCAGCGAGTTTTGTTGAAATACCTCAACAAACATAAAAGTTTTTCATACAAAAGGTAAAGTTTTTACCGATTGTTCCTATGACTGACTGACAATGGGGCATGGCATGGCCATGACCAAGAATATATATATTCTTTATGGTATTATGAGTAACACATAATAACAAAGTTGCAGCCTCAAATTACATGCAATATGCTGTCTCTCTACAAAAGACTCTTCGCAGTGAGATGTAATAAAAACATCTCACATGATGACGAAATAAAAACTTAAGTGCCCTGAAAGCCACATTAAAAATATGTTCATGATAGAAGTTTCTTAAAATAATTTAAAAATTTATACAATTTATATATTTTTTGCTTAAGCTTTGTTTTGCAGGCAAGCTTAAATTGTTTATTATTACTCAAAAATGTCACAATCGATTTGAAAACACTTTACACTTTCTGGAAGCAAATTAATATTTCTATTAATCATACACAGACAGTTTTAAATTTAAATCAATAATCGTACAGCTTTCTATTTATGAAATCCTAAAATTATGACTTTTGGTGCGGTATTTTAACGATTTTTTGACTATAAAATTGTGGGAAAACTTAAAAACGAAAATAAAACGTTGTAACCTTTCTTTCAACCCTTTATTTACATAATGGCATTTATTAGACGTCATTTAAGATTTAATTCATTTAACTCAAGAGACGATTAAATAACATTTAATTTAAGAAGAAGCAGCAGCTTTTAGAGTGTTTGGTTTATATCGGGCAATAAGGGGCGTGGCCAAACAGGATAAAAACTGAATTTCGTTGCATTTGAACTAAAATATAAAAGTTTTATTATTTCTATGTTGAGCTTGTTTGAATGACAGCGTTTTGATAAGGTATAATATAAGGTCTCAAATAACTATCCGAATAATACACTGACGTTAATTGTATAGATACTAATGTCAAATTCAAAGATATGTATCCATCAAAGCTTACATGGACATTGAAAAAATGTAACTAAATGAGTGATAAGTAAAAAAGTGTTCTATTTTTAAGTTATCTCAACCAAACTCATTAGTCTTTAAATTGAGACCATTTAATATATCTTAGTTAAATTTAGTTCAAAAAGGTCAGTCAAAGATTTTTGTTTCTCAAAGTATCTCAAGAAAACTTAAAAGTTCTGAATTTTGTATAACTTTTGAGTAAATAGGGTAATATTTGCACTACTAAATATATCATATAGCTGTCATATTAAGGTTTGTATGTAAACTTGGCTGTTGATGCTAGCTTCTACCTGTTACACACAGTGCAACGAATACAATATACCCTTCTATGCAAAGAGTAACGCATAATCAAATGTATTACTAACGTCAGCGGAATTTCAACAACGGTCTAATTGCGTCGGTATGCAATCGTCTCGTCTCGTAGCTGTAGATGCTGCAAGAAAATAGTTAAACATTTAAAATCTTTTATTTTGATTAAGCTATCGTTATGACGACCGACAGACTGACACTAATATAAAGTTTGACTCTCACGATTGCCGAGAGGCAGAGCTTCGTTTGAGTGCCGAGTAGATTCGGCTAGTAACATAGATGTCGCCTGGGGGCAAGGGCTGAGCGACACTGATCTAAAAAAGACATGGGACAAGGCCGGGTTACATCAGCTATCTATGGTCATAGAAATCCGTTTTAATATTTATTATGGGACCACTGTAGTCTGTGGTCTGTGGTCTGTTGACTGCTTTAAGGCTTGGGTTGAGGCAAATTTGCATTCAGCATGTGACGAACGATCTGTGTGAAATTGTTGCTAAACTGGTTGCCAACGAAAGACTCTCTTTTTTTTTGTTTTACTTGGGCGCTCTCTCTCTCCCTCTCAGTCTGTCTCTCTTTTAACTTGGCTTATTCTGGAAAGGTGGTCCCTTCAACTATCAAGTTTTGCCGAGTCAGACGTCGTCAGTTTTTTTGTTTACTATTATTTTTTTTTTCAGTCTTTTTTCTTACGTTTACAAAATTTCTTAACTTTCAGTTTCGGGCATTCGGCGGCAGCTACTGAGCCGACGACAGCGTTGGCTGTTACCTATATCAGCTGGCGTTATCATCCATGCAGCAGCATTTTCAATTCGAGAGTGACAAGTAGCGGACGCCGAACCGTTCGAATCGTTCGAACCGTTACCGAAATATTGTCGATTCGTGGTCCGTGTAATCGGCGCCAAAGTTGTTTTTTTATTTTTCTAAATATTTGTATCCGTGCACAACAAAAAGTGTTTGTTAATTTTTTTTTAAGTGATATTACAAGAGTCGAAAAACCAAACTCACCAATTAACGTATAACGTGTTTTACCAGCTCAAATTTGGCAAAGTTTTTCGCGGATCATACGTTTCCAATCCATTTCCTGCGTCTACGGAAAATTTTTGTAGTGTTGTCATCATGGTAAAGTTGCCAATTCTGCATATGTTTCCTTAAAAAAAAACCTAGTTGTATAAGAAGAAATATCTTCATTGGAATCAATTGAAAAAATCTGTTTAGAATAACGAAGATATGCAACTTATTTAAAAGTGTTTGACTGCAAAATACCCTGTGTGTATCTTGAAGATACAACCCTAAAAACTACGAACAAACTAGACGTAGATTTTCTAACTTCATAATATTAAATGTATTTTAGTTGCCTTGTGAATAAAGGCAGAAATATATCAGGTTTCTTAAGCTCTAAGTTATATACTTGTCAGTTAGTTTTCAAATACAATTTAGTTAAAGTTCTATGCTTTTATGACAGAATGAATTTCGGAATTTTCAACGGTTTATATTTTAGTTTGTCGTTCGGAAAGCACTTCAGGATTCAGCGTGCAGTTTTTCATTACAAAAATCTCCTTAAAATAATAATATTATTTAAAGAACCCAGTTTGCTTTTAAGTTTTAATACTATTTAACCTAATTGCCCACAAATTGAAAGGAAGAACAACTACAAGAGTATATTAAAAGCTATATCCTTGTGACACACAGAATAAGTATCTGCGTATCAAACAAAGAGAACAGTGACGTCACAAAGTTCGTAGCTTGTGAAATGTTTGGTAGTGTATGCATGTGATTAAATGTGATAATATATGGTACTATATATTCACATAAATATGTGTATGCAAGTGTGTAGATACAAGTTTAGGGGCTGGGCTTAGGGTATCTGGCAGTCGTGATCTTTCGACTATAGCATTCATACAAAGGTATACAAGGTGAACAACCGGAAATTAAAGGAGCTCGGGATTAGGATCAGTAAAGTTTCAAAGTATTAGGGTAGTAAATGGAGTTGTAATAAATGCATATATAAGTGGTCCCTGACACGGACATCAGCGAGGGTATCGAAGTGAACATGGAGGATTATCGATGTAAAATTGTATAATGATGCGCTGAAAATTGGTTAAAGGAATCGAAATATAGCCAAATAAACTGAGACAATTAAAACAAGTCTTTGACAAGGCTTTTACAGTATGATAATTGGCACCTTTCTCCATAAAAGATTAATTGTATTTATTTAATTAATCTTCTCTGTAAACTTTATCTATGGAACTTATACGATCGTTTAATTTTTCACTCGGGGGAATGTTCGTTCAGAAATGTTGTCTTATTTATTTCTTTTTAATATTTGTCTTATTTAACAGCAACTTGTTGTTCACAGATGTAAAAGACTTTTACCAAATGGGCTTGTCTTTATAATTTGTTTATCTTTGAAATTAGTGGATAAATAATACGCATTATCGAATTTATACACAAATGTGTAATACGCACTTTCTACTTAATGCGGGCATTTAGTAGGTCAGTTTGATCACCTATCATGATACCTGATTACCACTATTTACATTCACCAGGAGATTTTCGGACTTTTTTTTGTTTCGGTAGCGTAAAAAGTAGTGTGATACCTGTTACTGACTGACGAAAGACAAAAAAACAAATTTAATTTCACTTTTCAATGACGTAATAGGCTGATTTGCTAAAAAGTTATCATGTAAAGAGTAGGCTGTTTTTTTTTATAAAAAAGGTATCAGCTACTGATTACTGATCTATCACAAGTAATTGAGCGATTACCGAATGAATTAAACTATCTTTTCTGTTGTGTAATGAGGGTATCTAAACTTTGAGCATTGCCGCCTAGGAGAGTTCTGAGTTTTAATTTAAATTTTTGTTGTTTGTCTGGCTCAGACTTAGTCTCAGTCTCCACCTCAGTCTCAACCTCAGCCTCAGTTGTACATCTTGCAACAAAATGATCTTTTTCCCAACGAGAGTGAAAGTTCGAGTCGTATTTTTTATGTTTGCCGTTTGCTGCTCATTTATTTGATCTACTGTTGTTTGTTGTCGTCGATGCTTTTGCTTTGTCAATTGTTTAGCATCAATAACAAATATTTGTAAGCTATGCTAATGAGCAGAAATCGAACGAAAGTTGTGCGCCAACAACAACAACAACAACTTTGGGTTGGGGCAGGTGCAGGTGAGTAACTTCACCTGTTACTGTCGATGTCCACAGACGGTCATTGTCTGTCGTTCTATCAACATGCGTCTACTAACTGAATGTATGTATGTAAATGTATACCAATTTACTAATTGATTCTTTCGCAATGATGACTATAAAAGAAAATGTAAGTAGTAAAAACATGCGGGTCACTTCACACGCTTACATATGTATGTACATTGTACATATACATAGTATGTATGTATGTACATGTATAATAGATTGTGCTGCAGGTTTAATCACCATTCACCTCCTCCACCCAGAGTCACTCTCTCTCACTCTGTCTCTGTCTCTCTCAATCACTCTCTCGCTCTCTTGAACTTTTCTCTTGGCTGGCACATTTCATTGTTTGCAATTTCTTGTAGTACATACATATGTATGTACATATAGTTAATGTATTTTTATTATATGCCCTGTAATTTCACCGCCTGCATTTGTGACACCTACTCATCTTCAGTTGGCAAGCACTTGGCAAAGCCGCTGAGCTGAGCTGAGCTGAACTGATGTTGCTTACTACCTTGGCTTTTGTCTTGGCTAACGGGAAGTGAAAGTTTTCATCTCGGACGCGGTATTTCTTTTGGTTTTTGGTTATTTCTTTGCTTTCGGCCACTTTGGGTGCTTATGACATTTAAATTGTTGTTGCTATTGCTATTGCTGCTGTTGTTGTTGTTATTGTTATTGGTGTAGATGTAGATGTATCTGATGATATTCAATGTATAGCGCCAGCTGACCATAAAGCTATACGTTGACTAGCTGATTACCCCCAGTGTGACTATTACGCAATTGTTAACATATTTGGAGAAAGGGGCACTTCTCCTCAATTTGTGCACACTAACCTACACACACACACACATATACATATGTATGTATGGATGGATGTGCATTTACGTAATTTGTACAACATTGGACGACCTCATCTTGGCTGTCTATCTTATGGATTTTTGCAGTCGGTGCCTTTTTTGTCTCTTACTGATTTTGACTGATTCACCATCTTCACTTAATGGTCAATTTCGGTAAAAGACATTCTCATTTTCACATAAACTATGTGTCAGCTAAACGATGTGTTTTGTGGTACAGCATCTGATTGATAGACACTATGTGGCTAATAAATAATTGAAGAGCCAATGCTTCATAAAATTCTAACAATGCTCTTTATCTTCGAAACAAAATAGTGTATATCAAATGTAAACAAATTGCAGTGTTAAACATTTAAATGAAATAAGTCAAATAATTAATTGAATATAATTAGCAACAAATACAATGTGTGTACAATCAGTGTTGTTGCTTTGGCGTTTTTGTCACTAGATTTAGGGATGATTTTTGATTGATTGTGGGTGATAATATAATTCAGCCACTTAATATTTAGTTTTTTTTTATCTAGTAAAGTTTAATTTTAACTAGGTTTTTTATATTAAAATAATTTAGCTTGGACTTAGAAGAAAATCGTCATTTTTCTAAGTTGAAATACATATACTTTTAAACATAAACTCCTTTTAGAACAAATCACGTTCCTTAAAATAGCTTCAGTTGAATTCGACTTTCCAAACAAAAAAATTTAATTTCATAAAAAAAGATGAGCTTTTAATTTAAAATAATAAATAAAATCAGAATTAAGACATTGACTGTTAGTTAAGTCATACAAATTATTTCTGAGTAGAGATGGAGTTTTTATCTAGATATAAATACTTATTATAGACTAAAATGCAGCAATCAGATTTTGATTATATTTTTAATTCCCACAACTAATCGGACACAAGAAGAATAAGTTATAAAACTCAATTTATCAATTTATGTTTCAAGTGGTTTTATATGGTTTTTGGCGAATTTTTAGCTGTTTATTTTTAAAAAAGCAAAGTGACAACACTTGGAACAATACACAGTGATTAAATATTCAACTAGTATTTGAAATGCGCGCGCACAGAAATTCAATATTTTCTCTCGTGTGGACTCGGTCAACAATCGGCTTTTGTGGCATGTGGCATGTGGCATGTGGCATGCCGCCTAGTCGGAGAAAAATAAACAAATAAAAATAGAGTCTGGGAAAACTAGTTATTTCCGTAACACATAAGTATGAAGGTTAATGTTCTTGTGGGTTAATATTACGAATTGGGTTACTATTCTGTAATATTGTGCACATTGAAGGTCAGATAAATTGTCCGATAAAGAACCTATTGGTTTTTAAATAGAGCGGCAAATAATTAAAAATAGCTTATGGAATTATTAAAATAAAAAATAGGCCATGTATTAATATAAAGGCCTGTGCCTAATTATTAATAGCTGCTGACAATATTTTTGGAATGAATTGAATGCATTTGATGCCTTTGCTTCGTTTTTCAAATACTACTTTTACCCACAGACTGCACTCATATTCGAATACAATTAAGTGGTAGACGTTAAAGGTACAATTTTAAAACTTCTGTCACAAGCCAGCTCTCTTAAAAATCAGCTGCTTTCTACAAAATATTGCTAGCTTTCTTGGCTTTTTAACACTCTCATTTCAATTTGATATAAATTTACATTTATCAGTCTATTACAAAATAGAAATTGCGTATGGGACACTTTGGAAAAAAGATACTTTAATTCAAAAACAATTATATTTACATGTCTTTATCTAGACTTTTTCTAACATATGTAAATCAAAGTAAAGGGTATTAACACTGTTCCATTCAAATGTAACTGTCTGATTGTAACCTTCACTTACTGATAAATGTTTCTATTACATTTAGAGTACAATAGGAGAAAAACCACTTTACACATTTTTAAACATTTTTTAAAACAATTTAAGGCTGTGATTTTTCTAAGTTTTGTTATCAGAAGTAAGCTTGCATTTTTTATCATAGCTCAAATCAATTTTAAATTAATAGTCTTACAGACAACTTTATATATTTAATTTACATAATATATGTTCTTACATACAAGTTAATATAAATATTTAAATATTTAAAATTAATTTGAGATTTTCTCCTATTTTTCTTCCTTTCCAAAACGAACCTTTAGAAGCTGTTACGGCTGACAATACTAACGGCATTCTGTATCTGCACTGCTCAGTCGGTACTTAACGGCAAAGATCTTAAGCGACGTGAGGCAGGCTTTGACAGTTACGGTCCACCACCGAGACCGGCACCACAGTATGGACCACCACCAGGACATCACACACCACATCGTGAGTACGGAGTGCCACAGCAGATACCTTTTCAAGAGTATGGTCCACCGGCGTTAAAGTATGGACCGCCGAAGCTGAACTTTTTGGGAGGTGGCGGAGGATCATCTTCGTCAAGTGGTTTACATGAACAGATCAAGACACACTTTGGTGTACCCAAGCCCTTCTATGGTCCACCTCATATACAGCACAAGCCCGCACCACAGTATGGCCCGCCACCACCAAACCCAGTTTATGGGCCACCTCCTCCACAGTATGGTCCACCACCACAGCCTCAACCACAATACGGACCACCGCCACAGCCAGGACCACAATATGGTCCACCACCATTAAAACTGCAGCACCGTCCGGCACAACGCTATGGGCCACCACCTCAGAAACCGCATTTTAACATCCCATCAGGACCACCACAGCCATTGCCGGCACCACATCCTGCACCACTGTTTAAGCCAGCCCATCAACCAGCCACGTCTTATGGTCCACCTGCATCGGGTCCATTAAATCTGCCACCCAAGCCAGTCTATGAAACACCACCAAACTATGGACCACCTCCACTGCCCATTAATCTGCCTGGACCACATTCTTTTAACGGCAATCGTGTGCCCGAGAAGACTATTATATTGAGTGGACACGATGGCTCAGCCGGTGGCCCAGTCAAGCAGGTGCAGATTCAGATCGATGCCTCTGGACACACCCACAGCGTGAGCGGTTCCCAAGTACCTTTCCACACAGCCTGTGATGGATGGAAGCCAATTCCAGCACCAGTTGGCGCTTATGTTGAGGAGAACCATATTGAGACCCAAGATGGCTACAGCCAGGTTAACCAGGGCCACTCACATGGCAACAACCAAAATCAGAATTTCGTTACCCAATACAGTGTGGGTGGTGGTGGTGTTGGTGGTGCCACTGGAGGAGGAGGAGGAGGAAGCAGCATTATTGACGGCCTGTCCGATGAACAACTCGTGGCTGTGGCACTTCAAGGAGACTCTGGCAACATCATCACTGGTCCCGGAGGCGATGAACACTTAAACTCCCTTGACTCAAACACTTTACAGGTAGGTGATTATCTACTTGAAAGTCAAGTATATACTTAAATGGTATCAATTTTAAATCTATCGTTTAGCTTTCCTTTGGTTCAACTGATGACTCGTACTCAAAGCCGCCAGGAGACTCGTATGCACCAGGGTCCGTTCATGCCCATAAATACCAAACGATAGACAGTGGCTCTGGACCTGGTCTGCCTTTGCCACCTGCACCCGTGCCTCAATATGGAACTCCACCAGCACAGTTTGCAGCTTTAACCAGCAGCAACGTTCAAGGACATTCGCACTCCAATGTTAACATCCAGTATGGTCCACCATCGGGTAATCCAAGGCCTTTGCCACAGCATGGTGCTGGTCAGCCCAATAGTCCGGTAGCTTATCGTCCGCCAGTTCCAGCTGGCTTGTTGGAATCCATTGGGGCTACTGTGCAGCATTTAGATCAATTTGGTGTAAAACCACCGCAACAATCACCCACTTACATTCCACCTGCTACACATGAGATTGCTCTGAGTGGTCAACATGGTCCACCACCACCACAAGTTCTATACGGCACACCACTCAATCAGCCACCTCCACCGCAGATCATTGTTCAACAGCAATTGCCGCAGTCGCAATCAGGACCAGCCTTTGGGCAACAGAAGCATGTGGTGTTGCAGTCCTACGGTCCACCCGGTCCACCCCCTCAACCACAACCACATTATCAGCCTGGACCACCACCAATTTTCCTTCAGCAACAGCAGCATCAGCAACATCAAGCGGAAAATAGTTATAGTGCCTCGCAGTACACAAAACAATATGTCCATTCGCAGGGACTTCCATTAGTACAGCAAGGACCACGGTTTAATCAACATCAATATGTGGGACCTGGTCCACATCCACAGCAAACGGTGATAGTGCACGATTGCGGACATGGACCCAATCTAGTCAGCAACACTGGCTATCAAGTACAGCAACACCAACAGCAACACCAACAGCAACATCAACAGCTACAGCAGCAACAAACATTTGGCAGTGTCTCGGCGGCATCCGATGGAGCCTATAATGCCATTGCCCAAAGTATTCCAGTGGCTGAGCAGCACACACAGTTCCTGAGTGTCCCCTCTGATAGCTACGGACCTCCACCATCGGGAAATGACTTTGATTTTGATCACTCTGGATATGCCTCACAGAAGTCGGCAGTCGCCGCGCTGCCAGATGGAACAGATCCACAGCAGTTACCGGGCTTGGACGGTTTGAATGTGATCTCGGCTCAGAAGTCGGAGAGTATTAAGCTGGGCTCAGGTGCTGACAAGCCACATCAGAACTTTGAAGTCCAATTTGGCAGTTCATTAAGCGCTGCAGCTGGTAATGGTAACGGTAACGGTAACGGTGGTAACAACGCTGCTCTTGTCGAGCAGGGTGCCAATCATGAGGAGATTTTATCACAGGGTCTGTTGCAGTCGATACTCACTGCCATTGAGCAACCACAGTCGCCAAGGGCACAGAGTCGCTCCGATGAACAGCAACACAAGGACCAAGAGGAGACTCAATTGGATGATGAGGCACAGGATCAGGAACAGCACCATAGTGCGTCCAACCGCGTTGAAGTTCAAGTTTTACCCGATGCAGATACCAATGAGGAGGAGCAGAATACAAAGATAAAGAAGATTGAGCCAATTATTGCTGCTGAAGTCAGAGAAGATGCAGAGAATTAACTCAAGTCCTTAACAAATATTTATGCTAGAGTGAAGTTCACTCAGCAGTGAATGGCTTTATTTCTTTTTATTTATTGTTGCTTTAACATACTATATATTTATCGTATTTGTATTTTGTATTTAACGTATTTTCCTGAAATTGCCATTAAAATGTGTCGAGAAGACACAAGACGGAACCGAGAAACTGATGGAGAAGCAGTCACAAAAGAAGCTAAACAAGTCACACTCGTCGAAAACAAGTTTAAAAAATATGTATTTTCTTTTTATACTCGTGTATAAAACTATATTAAATAAAAAAAAATTATTTATTGTATATTATAATAGTGTATTATTAAAAAGAATTTTCAAGAAATAGCACTGAATTTATTTATCGACTATACGACAGTTACGATTATTTAATGTTTAAATGTAGAATCAATTTACAGATGAAATCATGACTGAAATGACATTTCGCACAAAAATCTGATTAGATATGACAAAGTTATGCCAGCTTTTCAAAATTATTAAACACATTAGAATCAACTTTAAAGCATTCTCTTATACTACTTTAGGCACCAGTAATTGATTAAAAGTAAAAGCTGAATATTTATTAATGTGAACAAATAAAATGTTCCGAAAAATCCAAAGATTTCCTTCTTTCGCACCCTTTGATATGTTATTTCGATGTTATTGTTGACTTTAACCACTTGAAGAAGAACTTACAGGAAGCACTGTAAGGCTCCGATCAAGCTTCTTACCAACTTGACCTCTGCAAGCAGATGTAGTCAGGACATTTTTGACTGTAAAGAATTTTGGTTATCATAAAATCGTTTTCAAATCGATGAAACAAGTAAAATGGCATCATTACAACTTTTATTGAATTTTTATTTCGAATCTCTCTTGTTCATCGGTAAATACATCCATTTACTTGTCTTAAATTTGATAATTTTTTAATTTATCTGCTTTTGTAAAATATTTTTTAATTATATTATTATATAGTCTTTATAAAAATCTCTCTGCATTCTCAAATTTTCATATTCATTGCAACATCTCGCATTCTGACGTTTACTTTTTCAACCACATTAAAAAAAAGAGACATATATTTTTATGCTAAAAACAGTTTATGCTTTGTGGCCATAAAATAAGTACTCTAAATGTACGTTCATTGTTTATGATCAATTCTACACAAAAAAAAGGAGGCAACAAATGTTTCATTATGACTTACAATTAGATAGTTAAAATATTTGTGTCTGCGTTATTTAAATTATAATGTCTATGTGTCTATAGTTATTAGCTTCCGCAACATGGACTGTATTTTCACCTTATTTAGAAATACACGAAATTTTGTATCATATAAATGTGATTATTTTAAGGTCATGCTGAATTTAATTCTATTGCTCTATAAATATTTTAACATTTTAATATTGTAGCATTTTTTTTTTTTTTATTCACCAAATACAAATTTTGGCTTCCAGAATTTGCTCTTTAATTTAAAACTCTGGTTGACTATGTTTCGGTAACCGCGCAAGACAAGTCAATCAATATAAGAAGAAAATAACAAGTAGGAGATACCCTGTATGAGGAATATAAACAAAATGGATGTTTTCGTACGCCAATTTATCAAATATTGATATCTTTGTGCATACTTGTACTAAGTAAAGCAAACTCCTTACGCATCTGATTTAGCAATCGGAACAATTCTTGTTAATATATAATTAAAGTTTTTAGTATTCTACGGTGGTATTGAATTTCAAAATAAGCTTCCTTTGAGTGCGTTTAGGCTTTATGTTCAAGGCACTCATACATTCAAACGGACGGACATACGAACAGTGAATCATACATACATACAGACATCTCTATTGACTCTGTTTTGAATGTTAATGAATAATATAAAGGGTCTTTCAACAAGAGCTTAAATTTTTAATATCGCGTCATTTGAATTTTCAATAAAACAACATGCCATCTAAAAGTATAAAGTAAGAATTCTCTAGTCGAGAGAGCACGACATCGAGATACCCTGGACCAAGACCCATAACTTGTAATTACACATATATTTCTTAAAATCTTCATTTTGCTTTGAAATGACAACTTAAATTTAAATACAAAATTCAACACTTTCGTTTTAAGTTTGAAATGAAACCTTTCATTGAAAGATCCTGTATATTCATTAAGATAAATCTAGATATGTAGATCAGTTACGTATCGAAGTTTTTGCCAAATGAACTATTAAGTAAAATATAAAATATAGTATAACATATAATGCTACATATAATATACATAGGATTATTCGAGCTGTGTTCAGAATTTTGACAGTTACCAGAATTCGCAGATTCAACGAAGACAGGAAAGAAAAGTATAAACTTTATTTTTTGCCTCTTACCATATTGAACACGTACATTTATAAAATTTATATTAAATACGTTAATATGTGATGTTATGCATATACTATATTTACACTAATTGGTGTGTGTGTATATTAAAGTTTCTCGAGGTGTGAAGGATGTGTGTAGCTCGCATATGGTGCTTACTAAGTTTATTGTTGATGTTTTGGTCTTTGGTTTTGCCTTGCCCTATGTATTATTAATTAAATTTGAAATTCACATTTATACAATTTGTTTTTTTGTTTTTTTTTGGGTGCTTATTATTCCCTTTTCCTTATGCATATATTATAATATATATTTTATACCATAGATGAGAACATGAAGTACATTTTTTTAAGTTTGGTGCTAGAGTGAATATGCATGACAGCTTTGTTTAAATGCCTCGAGTATTTAGTGTAAAAGGGAAGGAAGCATTTCAAACAGAAAGCTTGGACTTAAGTTGGATTAAGCCCTGATTAAGGATGGGACTGTTTTTTATTACATCCATAAGTTGAAATTATAACAGATGTTGCATAAGTTTGCGATGCAGAGTTATTAAGAACTATGTATTAATTTTGATGCGGTTACAAAAGAACCTTTGCCGGATAGGCTACAGTCGAGTGCGCACGACATTGTGATACCCTGTACCAGCCTCTATAAGTAGGTATTTTGGTAATAAATAATATATACATGTGTTGGCATAAATTAACAAATATCTAACACTCCACATATGTAGATCATTAAACATATGTATACACGCTAAATGCTGAATTTAATATTCTTCAAATAAGCTGCATTTTTTCGAAACTCATCCAGATATTTAATTTGGAGTAATATAAATAATTTTTAACATTTATTAGGCCATGGCCTCTTTGATAGCTTTTAAAGCTACGAGACTGCAAAGCTCCAAACCTCCTCCTTTGAAGAAGGCTTGGTTCGGTGACTCAAACCAAGGTCTCCGTTTTGAAATTCTTTAAATCTTGACTTAATTAAGGCAAGATATAGAACAAGCATGAAATTTATTTTTTAAATTAATTAAACAAAATTAAATTGATTTAAAATCGCATTTAACGTGAAAAATAAGGCGTTGATCTCATCATGTATTGAATTATTCCTATAGACGGCAAATTATATTTTGACCCATTTTTTTTAAAGATATCTTTGACATTAGTTTTTAAACGTTTTAAGTCAAATTATCATTCGGAAAGTTTTCAAAAACTTCATCGTACGGGTGAGGGATATTTCTATACTGACCTATACTTAACACTTTCGTATTCCTTTTCACTCCAACTTCATTTTGCTCTTTAAAGGAACATGTTTTTTGTATTATTGTAAGTTGTTTCCACTCAGACACTTTTGTGTTGTTGCTTACTTAAAAAAACACGAAACAGATAGCAAAATAGCACAGAAAGGACAGACAGCTGGACAGACAGACATTGAGACAAGCACATTATACCCATTTTTTCTCATTTTAATGGACTCAGCGTATAAATATTTAATATAAAAATCCGATAGATCTTTGATCCGATTATAGAGAGTTTACGCAAAAAGAAGCTGTAAGAAGTGGGATAGAGAGAAAGCTTTTATATTTGAGAATGCGTTAAAATATGTTTAGATATGTTTGAATGTGTAAACATGTGTTAAGGTGTCTTTGAGTTGGGCACAGGATATCTCATAGTTGAGCATTCTTGACTGCAGCAATCTTCAAATTTCTTCTAGCGAAAGTCCAGTAGTTAGTATGTATATATGTATGTATGTATGTACACCTTACACACATTTTTTATAAATAAATCATTTGAGTATCCTTTAAAAGCATTGAAAATGTACATGCATACATACTTATGTACATGCATGTATATGTCAATGTCATTATAAATGCATATGTTAATATCTATATGTTTATGTAAATAGATGAAAATTCTATTGGCTGCATATCATTTAACTTTCGTTAGTTCACAAAAATGTCACTTACATTTAACTAGTTAGTATAATCTTGAGCTTAGATATTAAGTATATATAATATTACGACAACACAAGGAAAAAGCAATTCCCCATGTGATTAGACATTTATAGCTAAAATTGTACTAGAAAAGGGTGTTTGTGTGTCTGCTATTTGCTTGCTTATCGAACGTTATTTTGTTATTTGTAATTTGTTATTTGTTATCTGTGACTTCTTGAGAGAGAGAGAGATAGAGAGAGCGAAGTGGAAAAACGAATGGATAGACAGAACACAAATTACATTCGACATTTACTATAGTTATATAAAAGATGAAAATTACACAAGTGGCATTATATACATATGTGTACCAGTTTTAGCGCATATTTTTTGTTAATATATGTAGTTTAGTTAGTACTTTTTGCTTAAAATGTTTTCTGTTTTCCTATTTAATAATATTTTTTTCTAAAATTGATAAAAGTGCCTGCACCCCGGTTGAGCCAGTCACAAGTTCAATCTGACTTCTAAATTTATATATATGTATGTATGTATTAAGTGTATAACAAGATCAACCGATTATGCACCATATAATATTAATATAATACAACATAAGCCAAACTTAAGCACTTGGAAACTTAAGAAGTGATTCCAGTTGCGTATCCACTTCCGTATCCATTAATACCTGACAGCTATGTTGTTGGTAGGACCAAACTCCTCCTTAAATGTTTTCGAGGTAACGGTAACGGTAATGGTAACGATTGACGCTTCTGCTTTTGACAGCTGAACATGGTCATGGTCATGGAACTTCGTTGTGTAACTGTAGTTGCTGCTGCAGTACTTATTTGATAGATAACTAAGAGACAAGTGGATTCGGATTGCAATTTCACCAGCACCAGCATTCCACACGTAATCACCATTAATGAAATCAACGCCGGCGGCTGAAGCGACGCTGATTTTCCGTGATGCATGGCTGCTGGATGTTCGCCTGCAAAACAAATATATAGTACATATGTAGTATATAGTATATACAATGGATATCGACTAGCTTAAAACGAATTGCCTAAATATTCATTATCCTATTTTGTCACCCTTTTTTCTAACTATGCTATATGGAGTTGACAGCCAGAAGAATGGATTCTGCTCCAATGGATACATGACTTAAAAGTCTAAACAACAATGTGTTGTCCCGTTGCCATCAAAGTTTATAAATGTAGAAATGTCCTGAATACGTAATTGCATGAAATAAATATTAAATAAGGCTATCTTTGGCGCAACAATGATTTCATACTCTTTCAAAAACCTTTATTCAACATTCGACATATGACACCCTATGTGATAAAGTAGTCCGATTTTTAACAAATTAGGTTAAACAATGTAAAACACACAATCTGTGAATTTTATTTGAGTTATCTCAAGAAACAAAAAAGTTGATCAAACTAAGGCACATTTTTTCAATGTCCACATTAGTTTTTAGTTATTAGTTATTTAAGAACTTATATAGACATTAAAAATCAACCAAATTTTTGTATAAGAGAAATATTATTAACATATTAATAATCATTATTTTAATGAATCACAGTCCCAAAAGTATGTTTTTGACCATACAGAAAAAATATCCAAGCCAAAATTGAGGGACTACTTTGTATAGAAATAGACGGATTGACTTACTATTATTATTCTAGAGTTGGCTGTTTTCTGGATTCAGATAGTACCCTAAAACATAAGTATTTCCCTATATTCAAAATTCACCCCGATATACAGAAGGTATATGTATTGTTGAAATGAGCATTTTGCATACCGGGCTACTCACCATCGACGATGTGCACGCGCACCGACGTCGGATTGGCATTAGATGGTGTACATGTGTAGAGTCCAGAGTCCTGCTGGATGGCCTTCTGGACTAGTAGCCGACTGGTGGTTAGCACTCCTTTCTCGGTGACTAATGATATACCGCCTCGAGGTGAATCAAAATTTATGACCTGAAATGAATCAAACAGTCAGCATTTAACATAAGCATGTGCACTTATCACAAATTATTATGTATTTTGTTTTGGTTCTCTCTGTCTCTGTGTAGGGATATGACAAGGACACTTACCTGACGGTTGTGCGACCAGATGACAGTGGGTGGTGGCTCTGGGGCAAATTTCACAATACAGGTTAAATTAATGGTGGATCCTTTGTTGATGTGCATCTCGGGACCGCCGATGACCTCAGTTATTGGCTCTAAATTGGTAAAGATAAATAAATTAGAAATCCAGAAGGCAACCATATGTATGAGGAAGAATGTCGAACATATATCGTCTTGAATTTAGAACTTTTCGACATTTAAAAAATTAATTAAAAGTTCATCAAACCAAAGAATCGAATCCCTATGAATATTTACTCCCTGTCCTGCACTGCTTATCTGGGTAGCTATGTATGTTTATATACCTACAATATATTGCAGTTTTTCTGTGCAACACTTTTTACAATTCGTTACCAAATTCTATTCTCATATCAATGTCAAGGCATATTCACCAAAAAATCATAGTTGTTGAAAGCAAATAGATTTTAGGTTATTCCGATTATCTGCAATCATTTTATCATGACCTAATTGCATTACAAGATTGACTAGCTGCTGTTCTAAAAATATTCGATTTTGTAAATATATTTGTAGACCCTGTAGACAGGCAGAAGGAGGCGTTATAATTGGGGCAATAGAAGCAGGCATCAAATAAGATAAGAATGTAATAAACATGGAAAACCTAACAAGAAGTCATTTCATTGAAAGATTCTGTTTAATATTTTCTACTCTGAATGCAGAGCTTTCGGCATGCGAACAAAAGTTATGAGACGTTCAAGTCAAAAACTTCAAAAAAAGAACCCAAAAAAATGGCTTGTGTTAGAAATTTGGTTTGCCAGTTTTTGATTTATGGCAAGACAAGACAAAGCACATATGTATGTTTGTAGCAAGTAGCCTGCCTGCCTGCCTGCCTGCCCCTAGGGTCATGCTCTGAGGGTGTCAACAAAAGACGGCAACAGCGTCGTTGTTGGTTTGTGTGAAAGGTCGTAAAGTGCAAATGGAACCCAGGAGAATCATTAAACAGCAAATGCTGACATCAAATGACACAGCATCAGTAACACTAGAGAGAAAGGGAGAAGGATATAGTAAGAAAGAGAGATAGAGAGAGAGAGTCAGCGCATACAGAACACTCTGCAAGGATATGACATCTCTGACAAGCCAAAAGATAACTTTATTTTTTCTTGTTTATTATCAAAATACTTTTTAATAGACACTGATATACAGAATCATACTGTCGGGAGTGATCGACTGTAATACAATTGCAGAGGGTATTATAATTTTGTCACTACTAAGAATTTAAAGGAAAGTCACTCAGTTTAAAAACTATCTTGATGAAACTTAGTGCAAGCAGTATAATATACTTTCCCCTATTTTCCTTATTTAAGATTTATTGTTAAATAGTAGACTATATAAACTGTTTAAATCTTAAAGTAAGCAATGTCAATTGCACGTTTTAAACTCAAACAGCTAAATACTAGTGAGCATCTTTAGAGCACCTTCTTAATCAAACAGAATAAAGTTTATTTAAGACCAACTGTCAGAATTCAACTGAGTGTTATAATCGATCTAATAATGTTATTAAGCGTTTATTATGTTCAAACTTAGCAAAGTGCAATAAATACTGGACAGACGTGGAATAAATTAATAGAGTTCGGAATTGCCAAGCAGCCACCACACATTGATTATGAAGTTGATGTGAATGCTCTTAATGCCAAGTTTGTACACACAGAAGTCAAAGTACCTGAAGTATTAAGTTTGTACCTGATTATTATACCAATTAATAACAGTGGTAATAGCTTTAGTTTTGTGTGTATTAAAGTCAACTTTGTCAATTCTAGTGTGGGGAGTGGTCAACTAGGTCAACTGTTGCATCAATTGTATGCAGATAATAATTTGACTTGAGATGCCAACTAGTGTAAGTTTACCATTTGATTTAATAGGCGCTGGATACCTCTAAATAACTAATCTATTTTTAATTTTTTAAAAATGTATTTCAGTTGTTGTTGAAACAGTTTTGAAATGTAAATAAATAAACGTATTTCTAAATATGACGCCTTAAATTAACTTTTTTCGAAATGAAGAAGCTCAACATTTCTACAAACAATTCTTTTCCCTAAACAGAAGATTACTTTCTGTTTGTTTTGATAATCGAGTTGATTCTGACATTTGTCACATCCGTTTAGAATATCACATTTGTTTCCATAGAAAATAATGTGTCATCATTTTTTTATGTGACATTCTGTGAAGTATAGTCCACAGTGAACTAACAAGCACAGTGACCAAAAAAGCAAAATTAGAAGTGATAGGATCCATCAACCTTAACAAATGTTAACTGATTAATTACTCACCCACAATATTTAGATAGACAGAGTGTCCAATTGGAGGTGTTGTTGAGATTTGGCATTCATAGATTCCAGAATCCTTCCGCTGAGCATATCTTATGCGAAGTGTCCAGTCTTCGGCATGTGGTGAGTGCATTGCTTCAAATCGCTGATCGGATGTGTAGGTATAGCGGCCAACGGTAAGTAGATGTATGTCCCGATGACGTACCCAGGAGACCTTCCAAAGGAAAGTAATAAATACAATAAAAGTGTTAGTAAAAATTGTATCCATCTATGTAAACATATTAACACACAGAAAATCTGTATATCAAATTTATTAAACCAAAATAAATACATTCAGTCGGGAGCCCCCAACAGTAAAATACCCTGTGCGAGTAGAGGGTGCTATCAAAGTTGATATACTAAATATGCAAACAGAGTTAACTTGCCATATAACAAAGTTACTTCATTGAATAACTGTTTCCTGAATATCTTTCATATTTATGAAATTTAATGGTTGAATTAACACCATCCTAAGTATCCTTCGTTCTGAAACTCAAGACCCAAGAGCTAGGACACTCCATAAGTGCCAAATCTCAGATCTGTAGATCAGACAGGCAGACTGTCATTGACATTTTTAACAAACTTAAAATGTCCTTAATTTTGTACGCTATAATAATAAAACTTGCAGTAATCAAGGAATTTTTATTAAAGACAATAAATAACCTTTTATTTTAAATAAAAAATAAGTAGAACAAGAAACGTTCTTAAAATAAATAAATTCATTGTTTTCATTTCACAACAAAATGATTTCCTTCAAGATAACATTATTACTATTAAGTCGTTAATAAAATGGCGCTAGTTCAACCATTTCGCCCACTGTGCACTCTGCGCAATGTCAGTTATTATCGTTTCCTGTCCGTTAGGGGATGACAGGGGGTTGACAGAGGGATGACAAAGGGAAGACAGAGGGAAGACAGAGGGACTACAACGTTGAGAACAACTATGTATGTACAAGTATGTATGGACTCAACTTGGCATTTGTTCCACTTAGTACACTTGAACGCTTCGTTTAGAGAAAACTTTGTCTCTAATGCTCTTCAGCGACTTTCTTACACCTGCCCCGATTGCTGAATGGCAAATGGTGGTCCAGCTAAATGTAGTTGATCTGCCTCTGTCTCTGTCTCTTTTTTCATTTCAGCTGCCAATTGTTAAGTGGAACACAAAACAGGCAAGAAAGTGAATAGGCACAGTTCAAGGCAGGTCACGTTCACATTCCACGTGCACGTCTCCACCTACACAGAAAACAAAATCGTACCAACATTCAAATTTCAAATTCTTGAAATTAGTTAGAGTTCCTTAAATATGCATATATATTTGTTAAATTAAGACTGTATCCATTTGAAATGGCAATGACACACTTACAAAATGCCCTGATAATTAAAATATGTACTGAGAGTGAAATGAAGAAATGTATTAAATTAGGAGCTTCTTACTCGGTTCAAGAGAATCCGAGATAACCATACTTTTGACACCGTTTGTATATATTTTTTATCTCGAAAGTCACGGACTTTTCTTGCTGTGTACCAAGTCTTACCACAGCTTGGACGTTAGCGGAATGATAACGGACCAACAACCAGAACCCAGCAACGCCTGCTTTTGTGCATGGACAGTGTACGTGTTTCATTTAATATCTGCCAGGCAGCAGGTTCAGTGGTACAGTGGTACAGGCACTGGCTATAAGTGTAGTTGTAGTTGTCGTTGTCGTTGTAGCTGTTTCTGAGCTGGACATTATTTAAATTAGCCAACATGACATTAAAGGACACCACATCGGCATCGCGGCAACATCGTATATACAAAGTTTACACAAAGCGCGATAAGGGAGTCTGAAGAAACATAAAGTTCCTTCTGCCATCGACAAACGGAAAAAAAACACACACTTGTCAAAAGAAATTTCAACCTTCTCAAGCTGATCCAACTATTTGCTTCAGCTGTCCATTTAACTCTGACAGCACACTCACTCCGAAAACATCATGTCGATGAAAAATGGACGCTGCCAGGAGCAGAAAACTGGAATGCAACAAATGTGCTCCTGTTTGTCCTGTGCTCAACTTTAAGGGCTGCTTTTGAAATGTGTGGTTGTCCACTTAATGTGTAGGAATGGAGAATGGGGATAAAGAATAGGGAATGGGGATTGGGATGGGTTATTCTCAGTTGGGTCTTTAGTTTTAACATGTTACACTGTGTACCATGGTCGAAAAGGGGTTTTATTTGCCATTTGTTCTAAACTAAGGACTAGGGACTTACAATTTTACTCCTTGGACTTTTTTTTAATTTAACTACACCCTTATCCCATTCCAAGGAATCACAAAAAGGTATTTACATTGCTTACAGGTATTTAAAGAAAACTACACGAAAACAACACTTTAAGTTGCATAAAATATAAAGTGAGAAGTTTCCTGCATGATATTTATAAGTATCAATGGCAGTTGAAAATGTTTTGGATTTAAATAAAGCTCTAGAAGATTTAAATAGTGCTTCAAGTCCTTGCATAACCTCTTTAAATGAGGTAGAAAGAATATATCGTTAGTTTAATATTCCTAAAAAATAGAAGTATGAATAATGTTTAAATATATTTAAGCATAAAATGTCTTTTTAGTTTATGTAAGTAAATTGAAAAAAATTATCAATATTTTTATTTATGATATAAAATGGATTAAAAACTTTTTATTATCACTCATATTTGTCGAGGTATTTGGTTTTCATACAAGTATGTTTATGAGCTTCTTATTATTTAAAAAAGTAAATGGAAGAGTCCCTATGGTAGTGAACACCCTCAACTGTTGAGATTTTGACTAGTTTTCGACTTAAAATTGACAGCTTGAGGCCGTCAAATATTCGGGTTTCGAAATAACTTTCTCTTCAATTTGGCTTCACACACAACATATTTTCAGTTATTTTTCCTTAAGCCTGGCATGTAGCCTTTCACTCTGTCTAAATAACTTTTATGTACTCGTATGTTTGTATGTACATGCGAATATACATACATATGTATGTGTGCACCTAACAAGTTACCCAGTTCCAATATGGGTCCTTTTGTTTGCATTGACTGTCCAATGCACATGTGCTTACAAGGAAAACTGAGCGTGACCCTTGTTGGCATTGTGTCTGTGCCATCCACATCCACGTCCACATCCACATCCACTTTCCGCCTGCGATGTCACTAATGAAGCAGAAGTTTCAGTTTTATAAATATTTACAGTGGAAAATTCCTCAAGTGTAAGTAAATTAGAAAAAGGTTTCAGCTGACAACAGGCAACATCAACATCAACATCACCATCATAATCCAATCCAATACATTGCTCTCGTCTTTAAAACTTTTTGTATTCACATAAGGAGCAGAAAAGCTCGGATTAACTGCGAGTATCGAAGGGATTGTCTCCACTGGGTAACAACTGGAAAACTTACAGTTTCTGATGCATATCTACCTAGACAACTATATTAACAAGAAAGCAAGGAAAGGAAGACAGAAAATTCGGGATCTGGTAATCTTAGATTTTCTTAAACCAACTATGAAATACTTGATTCAATTACGGTTTCTTATTTCAAAGTTCATATAAAAATTAACCTTCAACTAAATATCTTAGGCCTGTTTGCCGATTTTAGTTATTAGGTATTGGCATTTCATGCGCATATAGTCTAAATTTAACAATTTTACCCCGAATACAAATGTTATGTACTTCAAAAATCAATCCTTATATCAAGTATTTAAGCCTTTTTCTGTGTACTTGTACTTGTTTTCATTTTTTGACTGATGACAGCTCGTATACTTTTCTGATAACAGGTTTTTTTTGTATAAATAAAGGCATTAAAATTTAAAAGCATTTTAGACAAGAAGTTGTTGCTGTACTTACTGTGCGATTTCCCAGATTCTTGACACGACAGGTCAGCTTTACTGTCTTGCCTACGAGGCCAGTTATATTGCTGGTTATGCTTGTATCGAATGTTGGCCCTCCTGTTCCAGGTGTGGGCAGATCTTGAAGAAAGTCTGTAAAAAATCGCTTCGAGGCACCCTGCGAGCTGCCTAAAAATACAAAACAAAGCATAATCAAAATTAAGTTCAAGCAATTGCTATTTTGCCTTTGCGCTTGTGTACCTAATAAATTCAATTCAATCAACCAAAATCTGCTACCTAAAATCTTGATTATAGTTGCCCACATTAAGCTCATGTTTTGTAAATATTCACCGAATTTGTGTTCAAAATGGTAATAATTATTTCAGAGTACATTGGAGTACATGTTTATTGCCAACCTTTAGTAAGTATATTTAGTTTTGTTTTTTAAATAAATCAACCTATCTAGAAATATGTTTGCTTTCTTTTCTTTTATGGAATTTTTTCTTTTCATGGGCGTTTCGAAAGGAAACCTAATCTGATAATCTCTCATATCTAGATGTTAATCAATTTATGATGATGAAGGGTGATGAACTGAAAAACTTACCTGTCAGTAGAATTATCAAGCCTAGGAGCAGCAGCCAATTTGATGACATTTTTGTTACGCACTAAAGGAACTGTTATTTTTATAAGCTGTATAGGGTTAAACCTGCAAGAATAAGTCGAAAATAAAACAATTAATATGTTATGTGCCTTAATTGTGTGTTAAAGGCATAAAAAGTAGCTTGAACAAATAATACATTCCCGTTTCAGAGTTAAATTCTTATTTATATACTAAATTTGATCAAATACAACGTGATTCCTAAAGGAATTCCTCCTGGATGTATCCTTTTTTTTTTGTATCGAACACTGCTGTCGTGCCTTCTTACCTTCCACTAAAACGCTATCTGAAATTCAGTGCATGGAAATGGATATTGAAATGGGAAATGGGTAATAACAGTTTCCATTCCAAAATTAGTTTCCAAAAGAACTTTTTTTCCGTGTCTCAGTCCTGTATTAAAGCGAATTTAAGACTTCAGACTTAACAACTTTCTACTTCTCATCGGAATTGCAATTTGAAGAAGAAGTACATTTTGTAAGTGGTCAAGTATTATTGTTTAACAACCTTTTTTCCGGTTTCGGTGGAACGGTTAATTTCGGTTAACGATTCCGGTACCTGTTCCGGCTTTATTCCTGTACATTTCTAATTGTTTTATTACATGCTCTGTAGGAATATTACTTTCGGTAAATAGTATGTAACAGGCAGAAGAATGTGTGGCAGACACCATAACAAACATCTAAGCCAAATAAAAATGGGAAACTTAAGTTACCGAGATCTGAGTATGGAATACCAAGAATCTACATACATGCTACATTTGGTGTCTCTACCTCTTAGACAGACGGACTTGGCATAACGTTTTACAGGGTATAAGCATAATTGTGAAATGCTCTCTTTCCTCCCATTAGTAAATTGCATCATCTTTAAAGCATGCACTGACCGGACAAACAAATTACGTGTTTAGGAGTATGTAATTTGTTTGTATTCTACACACATACATATATACATAAGTGTATGTACATTGTACATATGTATGTACATATGTGCCAAACAAATGTTTGGCTTAATTCATGCGTTGCCCTCACTCACAGAATGACAACAATTGGTGCATTTCAAGCGAGCCACAAACATTGAAACCATCTGTTTTTGGCCATTTGAGGTCAACTCAGCCAAATGCCGTGAACGTGCGTATGCTGGCAAGTAAGCAAACCAAAAATCGACATACTCATACACGTACAAACACACACACACACACAGGAATACACACACTCATAAATACACACACACATATGTATATTTTACTATAAGCCAATTGACGTTTCACGTGAGACAGCTTACGAAAATTCATATACCAAATCAAGAAAGCGGAACGCTACGTGAGGGTTGCAAAGTTGTCACTTTTTAGCCTGCGGAAAATGTGAGCCAACCATCCTCCGTTATGTTTGTAAATCCCGGGGAAACAGATCACTGACCAACTGATGTCACGTATGCTTCTAAGAATACAAATGTAATAATTTTAGCATCTTAAAGGTAACGGTCGTAACTCCAGTTATGCTCTTATTGGAATGGGAAAGCAACGGATTTAATATATATACTTGGTTAGTATATGTACAAAATATATAGTGTGTAACAAGTCATTTTGGGGTACTTTATACACTATATATATTTTATTAACGGATATTATTAATCAAGTCAAAAAATTGAAAGATAAACTGTCTTTCTAAAAAGACTATGTTTAATTTTATTCAATTGTGTATTGAAGTAACGCGACAGTCCTGCGACAAAATTTAAAAGAAGGACTAGGCAGTTAAGTGGCAGTTAAGTGGGAACATAAATGTCTATATCTATAAACATAAAACTCATTGTCCTGACTGACTCGGTCATTCATTCGCTGATCATCTTGGTGGTCAAACCGGAAGAGCTACAAGACTTCAATTTTTATGCAACATGGCTAAGGTAATATTGTGCAAAGAGACATCGTTAAAGTTACGGCTAAGGTTAAGGTTTGGGGTCAAAGTTGAAATTCAGCTTGGTATGAAAAACTTGTTTATTTTTTAAGATATCTTTACTAAACTCACAGATTTTCTGCCTTAGACAGTCTAGTACATCCTGTTTCAATTTGGTCCCTGAATATTAATCTTTAGTATAAAAAACTATTTACTTTTCTAATATATCTCGCTAATTTTATATAAAACTAAGATGCCTTTGCTCGCTTCTCATGTTCTGTGTGGCCATCTTAATGCAACCAATTATGAGATAGTTAGTTAAATTTAATGATTCATTATAATTTGTTTTCTCCATTAACGATATGCTCCAGAATCAGTTAAGTCTGCAGTACATTTATAAGACATTTATTAACAAAGCTGCTTCTTGTTCAATGTACAATGTACATTGTAAATACTTCGTCACTTGGCAATAAATCCGAATCATAAAACGTGACCTTCTCAATAATTCGGCCCATTTTATGGCAATCACTTTAACGAAAGCCTCAAAGTCTGTTAACACACAAAACAGACGACAGGATATTTACCGAGCATGCTCAGCTCGTTGAAATTTTTAACGTGTCTAGGCTAGTTAACGAGCGGCTGCTTTTCAAAAATCTTATTTTAAGCCAGCGGCTTGGGAGCAAGTTGCCTCAACAAAGTTTTGATTCTAATAATATAAGTACGAAATTATCCTGTTACAAGTAACCAATATTAAATAATTCTATTAGCTTTAGAATTCAAGGAAATATTCGAGATTGCTTAAATAATTTATTGTTTTGAACTAAAACACAGAACCAAGCTTTTGTTTTCCACCCTCGCAAATAGAAGAAGAAAATTTCAAAATCTTATTACAAGAGAACTTTATTTAACCTAATCTTATTTTGTTGTTATTAAGTAATTTAATATCTACTTATTTGTTTAATTTATTATTTTGAACACGTTTCTAATGATTTTATTTAACACAATTTGTGTGTTATTGTTTCTTAGATGTGCGACACAAATACTTCTTCTTTCTCGTGCTCGGCCTTTGCTCGGCAAAGGTTAACGAAGTTGCAACAGCCACGATAATACAGCATCAGTGATGCCAACAACTTGCAGCAAAAATAGAACAATGAATTCAAAAAGAGGACAGAAAATAAGACAATTAGCTGCATATACAAACAGTTTTTTACTTATGAATCGCGAAAATCAAAAACAAAAGCTCCATAAGCGTTTTGGTAAACGCTGTATAATTACCGAAAGCACCGTGTGCTACATTTTACAAATTGTCGCTCATTGTCTCTATTCAATAAATTACTTTGGGTTTCATTTTCTTGCTGCTTGAATGATGCGACTTTAGTGTAACCACCTACCTGCATCATTTTGTGGCCAGTGTAAATCTGGAATAAGTGCAGACTTGATATATTGTCAAAAAAGTGTTGCATACTTTATTGCCTTTAGCTCTCAACTGTCTTAAGTGCAAATATTGTAGAAGAGCTGACATTGTTAAAGTGACCAATTGGCTGCCTTTATTAAGACTATCTGGATCTGTTTCCGTTGCATAAACAAGTGGATTAGAACAGAGTTAAAACTGAGAGATTATCAATTGAGATATTTTCTCTTATGTAAACCATATTGTTGTGAAACTGATCACTTCTTTCAGCAACTTTTCTATCCATTCGATACGAATATAAATTTGTGCAACAGCATGACTTTATCTTTCTGCACTTATGTATAATTGATAGTTTTGACATTATCCATTATTTTCTTATTCCTTGGCTTTACATCCTCGACCATGATTCGTCTAGCTGATATCCTCTTAATATGCTATCGACTAGATATTTCTGGACCTCGACATACCTCGACCATAATGTTCCTCTTAAATTGGATTAAGCCCAAAACTTTCAGCAGCCATATTGATATCCATCCTTCATTCAATTTCACTAGAAGCGAATTTTGATTTTGTTGATTTTGCTGGTGGGATGCATCCCGATTTTTGGCCACAGTGGCAAAAACACCGACAAGGAAAATCTCCGTGGACAACAACTAGATTATATAATGCTCAAAACATCGGGCAGCGCTAATCCACATATTCAGTTTTCATATAAAAATGTTATAATGATGTTAAACTAGAAGGCTTTGCCCGCGCTCATTTCTACATGTTTTTCAGCGAGTTTAGCGAGCCAGGATTGGTGAGCGCAGCGAACAAGTAATAATATAAAAGTGTTAACTGTCCATAACACACCACAACAAAGGTGTATATGTAGTGCCGCATGTTAAGCTGTGGGTACCTGGGCAAATATGTGTATCCATAGGGATGATTGCACGGCAATGTGATACAAGGATTCACACACCGGGTCTACTTGCGAACACAGAGACATTAACATAAACGAACTTCATTGTTTTGTATGTTTTAAATCCAAGTCAGCTTTTGATGGTTCACATAAATGGATTTTGACATTGACATTGATCCCCTTAAAAAAAAAACTAATAATAATTTGATGGGGCTCGTGAGTAAGGGTATATGCGACTCGTTGTAATGTATGTTACAGGGACAAAGAGGCGTGGAGGACCCTATAAATTAGACGAGGTATTTTTAAAAAATATGGTGATTTTTTAAATATCTTTGTTATGATGTTGCACATGTTTTTAATAATGTTGACAATATAAGTCATTTTATATATTTTGTTAACTTTTGTCAAAAATAAATTTAATATTGACTGCAAATGATTTATTTAACGGGTTTCAAACAAAAGAAATCATTCTTAAAAAGCTGACTAAAAGTAAGGGAATTTATTATGCTCTTGATGTCAGACTTACCTGGTGTTAGTTGCTATTTAGCACCTTTGGTGGGCGAAGTTTATGAAGGTTTTAGTCTTAGGCGTCTCCACCCTAATGTCTCTTGGAACGTTTGAGTTTGATTTTGCAACCTACATACATATGTGTGTGGGTGTGTGTTTGCGTTTGGTTGAATCAGTATGTGTGAAGCACTTCTATCAGGGCTACCAGCTGCCAACACAAGCCAAATATGAAAAAGATGCTGAGTTGTTGACCGTTTTGTAAGCCATAAAATATAGGCAAATGTCGCTATCTATCAAGTTGTTGCTTCTCCTATTGTTTACTGTTGCTTCTTGCTACGAGTAGACTGTTTAGTGTATTTGTGTGGACATTTGTGCATCGGGAAGTTCATATATATATATATACATTCACATATATGTACACACGTTAATTCATTGATTGGTGAGATATTTACACTGCATAATACCGTTTATCTGACCACTCAACCGTACTGATATTAATTTATGTGTGTATATGAGCTTACACACACACTTCTAGCCAGAAAAGTGCTCTTCCATTCGCACTTCATGTAGACACCTTAAATTTTTACATTTTTTAAATGTTTAGCCATTAACTGTTTCCTTTTAAATTGTATCTTAATAAAAACAGGATTTACATTTAAGCAAAGATTCCCCTAAAACACATTTACCTACAAATAAATAGGGTTTTAATGTAAATTGTCTTGGAATCTGTCCAAACAACAAAGTGAGGTTCTTAACTAATAGATTCAAGTAATTATTGCCAAATAAGAGATTCGATTTTCACAATCTACGTATATTAACTATTGTTACATAGGTAAAGTATATGTACTATGTAACATTTTGTTTTTAGATGTAAAGTGGATGAGACGTTGACTGTTAAGCTCACTTTCCTTCATATTGACCTATTTCACCTTTGAGCTTAGTGAAGTATTTGAAACAAAATTAAATCTTTTTTTCTGGCCATTTCGAATTTACATTTTACATAGCGACCTATTGTGTTTCCAGTGTCGACTGTTTTTTCTGTGCGTCATCCGGTAGTGGTTTTCATTTTTTTTTCTTTTTTTTTAGCCTTTGCTTTTGCTTTACAACAGCAACACCCAACACCCACGAGCAGTACCTACAACCATTACGGTCAAAATACGCTAAGCATAGAGCTGGTTGAGCATCTCACACACGAAATTCAATACACACAAACACCAAACACACACACACACACACCCAACACACAGACACCCAACACCCACGAATCACTTAAGCCAACAGTAAAATATTAGTGAAGGAGCCACATAAGTATACTATACTATACACTTGCAGCAGTTGCACAAAACTAGGCAACACTTTTTTTTACCTGGCAGATAATGCGCAGTGTTTACATTTCACTTATTTTAGCGTGCAACAACGAGAAAAAACTCAACTCAAAAAAAAAAACAACAACATTAAGAACAATTGGGCGATTTAGGACTGTCGACGATAACACGACGCCGATGACGGCTAACGGCAAACGCAAAAGGCAAAGGCAATGGCAAAATTCGCGTTGATAACACAAAACGTATCGTTTGTCGTTTCACGTTTCACGTTTTCATATACAACGAACCGTTCACTAGTTGTCAGGAGCTACAAGAACTCTATAGTTCATTGGTGGCAACGCGTCGCGTGACTCAAACCGTAGCCTTTGATATCCTTAAAGAAACTGAAATGAAACGGGCGCAGCGCGCAAAAGTCGGCCAATGGTAACTGTGTGTGTGTGTGGGTGTGTGCGTGAGTGTAAATGTAAGAGAATGCGAATATGTACCTATCATTAAGATCCACATGAACATGGACGCGCACCTTTGGCAGGTCGACACCATTGTCGCCGTCTCAGTAGCTTTTTCTTTCTCACGACAACACGTGAGGGTTTTTGCTGAGCAGCGCATGCGTCGAGTGGATCATGTGGATGCTATCTGTGGATGTTATTTACATTAGAGATGAACACACTCTCGATAAGCAAAAGCAAACAAAAGTATTTGAAGCGGTTCGTTATTTCAAAACAGTTTGAAAAACTCATAACTGTTGAACTAATGATTAAATTTACAAAGCGTCAAGCTGAGAATTGTTGAATTTATACTGGTACTATAAAGCCACATATAGTTATTAAACATCGTTAAATGTGTACTTATTTATACCTGCGAAGTATTATAGTATTTCGAAATATATATCTAACAGCATGCATAATTCGCACGAAAACAATTACAAGTTAATTTTAAATAAAGAGACCTTAATAATATTTGTTTTAAAGTTGCTTTAAGTTTTTCTATATTAGCAATAAAGATATACTTTTGGTTCAAAATAAGATTGGACAGCATTTGGTGGAGCTAGTTTTATTGCGACTATAGAAAAACATTATGCAAATGAGTATAAGTACATATAGTAACATATGTACATATACTCATATGTATGTATTCAGTAATGCAGTATTTACTTCATCTTGTAAATTAGAGAGTAGATTGATGGCCTTTTATCATGTACCATACATATGTACATACACGCATTTATAGGAAGTGTTGGTTAAAGCTTATTATCGCTATTGTCATCACTTATAGTACATAAATACATGTGTATGTGGAAATCATTATCATTCGTGTCTCTGCTTTGGATGACGAAAGAGGATACGAAAACGACTGTCAAATGTGTTGGTAGTCGTGTTAAAGAAACTCTCAAAGTCACTGCGTCGTCGTCGTCATGGGCATTTTGGCTTCCCTTTAGTTACGTAGACTGTTGGCCAATGCTTCGATGCTGCAAGTTCAAGGAAATTTGAGAGATTCTATATACTACCATATATACTATACTGTATCGGCGGAAGGCGAGTCGTTAGCAAATAAATTACATTTGTACACGCAACGAAAATGCATGCAAATTAAGATGGAAGCCACAAACTCTCACGCAATTACTCCCACCTATGCAATCACACACCCACACACACAGAGAGACACACTTACACGTACACTTACACACACACACCTACACACATTCAGGAATTTTGGAATGATATGTATATTTGTTTTGTAAGTTTTGTTTGGTGAAGCTTTAACATCCGCCACACTTTGCCTACTTATTTTTCTCGCCTTAAAAACACTTTTGATATCTTGAATGTTTTGTTTGTTATTTTAATTTCACTGGGTTGTGCCACTTTCCTTCACTTCGTGTATTCACTTCGTGCATCTCCGAACAGCACAAAGTTCACTTCGGTTCCCATTAGGTAGCTGCAAACCTGCAACTGTGCTGCATACAGTCCCTGAACCCTGGCCGTTGTTGCAATCTCTCACCTCCTATGGTTATGCACACACTTGTGTACTCTACATTGCCATGGGATGGTAGGAAAATCAAGCAATTGCAACAGAGTTAGCTCCAAAAATAACTTTGTGTCTTTTTTTCATTGTTTAATTAATTTCTGTTAATTTCTATTCAATATTCAATTGCTTAACTTCATCTCATAGTCGAATTAGGATGGAGAACAAAAAATTAATTATTCTGTCGCTGTCCAGCTCTATTCAATTTTTCCTCGATTGATTAGTTTTTAGCACCGCAATATCCCTTATGTGGTTATACGCCATTCAACAGTTTACTGCCAGACTAAGCAGAAATACATTCAATTGATGTATACTCAATAATATGATCACTAATTATAATTATTAATGCTAAGTACTGGTTAGGAGCGTATAAAACAATGAATATTGCAATAAATAAAATATAGCGCAAGCTAACTTTGGCGCGCCAAAGTTTGGATACCCTTGCAGTGCCCTGTGTAAGCCGTCAGATTTTTACAAAATTTGATAAATGTTGATTTTGAACCAATCGTTCCTATGGCAGCTATATGATATAGTAGTCCGATTTACACCAAATTTGGTCAGCCTGTTTAAAAATTAATCCAACACACAATGTGTATATTTGGTTGAGATATTTTGAGAAAAAAAAGTTGTACATACTAAATGTTGTTTTCTAACCGATCATTCCTATGGCAGCTATATGATATAGTAATCCGATTTACACCAAATTTGATCAGCCTGTTTAAAACTTAATCAAACATACAATGTGTATGTTTGGTTTTGATATTTTGAGAAACAAAAAAGTTTTTCATACTAAATGTTGTTTTCGAACCGATCCTTCCTATGGCAGCTATATGATATAGTGGTCCGATTTACACCAAATTTGGTCAGCCTGTTTAAAACTTAATTATTGACACAATGTGTATATTTGGTTGAGATATTTTGAGAAACAAAAAAGTTTTACATACTAAATGTTGATTTTGAACCGATCCTTCCTATGGCAGCTATATGATATAGTGGTCCGATTTACACCAAATTTGGTCAGCCTGTTTAAAAATTATTCAAACACACAATGTGTATATTTGGTTGAGATATCTTGAGAAACAAAAAGTTTTACATACTAAATGTTGATTTCGAACCAATCGTTCCTATGGCAGCTATATGATATAGTAGTCCGATTTACACCAAATTTAATCAGCCTGTTTAAAACTTATTCAGACACACAATATGTATGTTTGGCTCAGATATTTTGAGAAACAAAAAAGTTGTTCATACTAAATGTTGTTTTCGAACCGATCGCTCCTATGGCAGCTATATGATATAGTGGTCCGATTTACACCAAATTTGGTCAGCCTGTTTAAAACTTAATCAAACACACAATGTGTATATTTGGTTGAGATATCTTGAGAAACAAAAAAGTTTTTCATACTAAATGTTTTATTTCCAACCGATCGTTCCTATGGCGGCTATGCATGATCCTCGATTGCAATCCGATCCGGCCGGTTTCGACATATGTACTGCGTGCAGCAAAAGACGGACCTGTACCCAAGTTCTCCATCAAGATAGCCTCAAAACTGAGAGACTAGGCTTCGCAGTGTTCAGACGGACAGACGGACAGACGGACAGACAGACGGACAGACGGACATGGCTATATCGACTCGGCTCGTCGCCCTGATCAAGAATATATATACTTTATGGGGTCTGTGAGGCTTCCTTCAATGCGTTACACATTTCGTGACAAAATTATAGCCACCCTCTGCAAGTGGCATAAAAATAACTGAAAAACTTAGTTCATCTTTTTTGTTCTTTCGGGAGCTGTTAAATCATTGGCTTAGTTTTAAAACGTAATTCTGATAACTACTATCACTACTTATTAGCTGATTCAACTCAAACAACACTTGTTAACAGACAAGGAGCAACATTCAAGGTATGTTTCAAGACACTTAACCAGAAATCTAAGCTTAGTCTCACTCCTGCACTGCTAGAACCACTTGTGAATTATAAGGTTCAAACATGAAAAAATAACTGAAAAGCTTAGTTCATCTTTTTGTTTTTTCGGGAGCTGTTAAATCATTGGCTTAGTTTTAAAACTTAATTCTGATAACTACTATCACTACTTATTAGCTGATTCAACTCAAACAACACTTGTTAACAGACAAGGAGCAACATTCAAGGTATGTTTCAAGACACTTAACCAGAAATCTAAGCTTAGTCTCACTCCTGCACTGCTAGAACCACTTGTGAATTATAAGGTTCAAACATGAAAAAATAACTGAAAAACTTAGTTCATCTTTTTGTTCTTTCGGGAGCTGTTAAATCATTGGCTTAGTTTTAAAACTTAATTCTGATAACTACTATCACTACTTATTAGCTGATTCAACTCAAACAACACTTGTTAACAGACAAGGAGCAACATTCAAGGTATGTTTCAAGACACTTAACCAGAAATCTAAGCTTAGTCTCACTACTGCACTGCTAGAACCACTTGTGAATTATAAGGTTCAAACATGAAAAAATAACTGAAAAACTTAGTTCATCTTTTTGCTCTTTCGGGAGCTGTTAAATCATTGGCTTAGTTTTAAAACTTAATCCTGATAACTACTATCACTACTTATTAGCTGATTCAACTCAAAAACACTTATTAACAGACAAGGAGCCACATTCAAGTTATGTTTCAAGACACTTAACCAGAAATCTAAGCTTAGTCTCACTCCTGCACTGCTAGAACCACTTGTGAATTATAAGGTTCAAACATGAAAAAATAACTGAAAAACTTAGTTCATCTTTTTGCTCTTTCGGGAGCTGTTAAATCATTGGCTTAGTTTTAAAACTTAGTCCTGATAACTACTATCACTACTTATTAGCTGATTCAACTCAAACAACACTTGTTAACAGACAAGGAGCAACATTCAAGGTATGTTTCAAGACACTTAACCAGAAATCTAAGCTTAGTCTCACTCCTGCACTGCTAGAACCACTTGTGAATTATAAGGTTCAAACATGAAAAAATAACTGAAAAACTTAGTTCATCTTTTTGTTCTTTCGGGAGCTGTTAAATCATTGGCTTAGTTTTAAAACTTAATTCTGATAACTACTACTACCACTTATTAGCTGATTCAACTCAAAAACACTTGTTAACAGACAAGGAGCCACATTCAAGGTATTGTTTCAAGAGACTTAACCAGAAATCTAAGCTTAGTCTCACTCCTGCACTGCTAGAACCACTTGTGAATTATAAGGTTCAAACATGAAAAAATAACTGAAAAACTTAGTTCATCTTTTTGTTCTTTCGGGAGCTGTTAAATCATTGGCTTAGTTTTAAAACTTAATTCTGATAACTACTACTACCACTTATTAGCTGATTCAACTCAAAAACACTTGTTAACAGACAAGGAGCCACATTCAAGGTATTGTTTCAAGAGACTTAACCAGAAATCTAAGCTTAGTCTCACTCCTGCACAGTTAGAACCACTTGTGAATTATAAGGTTCAAACATGAAAAAATAACTGAAAAACTTAGTTCATCTTTTTGTGTGTTCTTTCGGGAGCTGTTACTGAGTTGACGACCGTCGGTGAATGCTGTCCAGTAACAACTTGGCAAGTTTTATCCAATTCGCATTCACACCGAAGCTAGTACTAGTTTTTTAGCAAACAAAAAGGGGTTTATATATAAAAGAAATATACAATTTTAAATAAAATTTATTGTGTTTTTTTGTAAAATTAAAATCAAGGATTTTCCAACTTTATTTGTAGAATGAACTTGTGCGTGTATGGTCGTGAGTGCAAATATCTAAGCGCCTGGGCACAGGGTGTAATTGACTAAAGCTTTCTTACTACTTAGTTTTTGTTGAGCTTGTCACAAAAAGTTTCAACGGATAAAGTTGGTCTAGATATTTTTGTTTTTTTTTTATCGAAAATACTCTTACTGAAAAGACTCCTGCTATATTGACCATCCAAGGTCAACAGTTATAGTATGTTCAAATCGAGTTCGTGACTGTATTTCAGATCCTTTCAATCGGCTGGTCACATGGCCAAGTACTAGTCTTAAATTCATATCTATAGAGCCATTCTCTCAGTCACATTTCATAAAAAATGTAACATGGCCGCCTTGTTAGGCGCTAGGCACCTTGCTCAGGACATGGGTGAAGAGTGTGTGATGATGTTGAAAGGCTACTCGTAGTTTATGCCATTCGGGCATATAAACACGTGACCAGAGGGTCACTTCCGCTTGCCAGGCGGCACTTCAAATTTTTCAGTAGCTTTGGGCTTATATTAATAGGGCGTTTGTGTGTGTCACAGATGCTCGAGAGTCGTAAGTCGCAGCTGCGTGATGATGAAATACGTGATTGTCACCGTTGCATCTACAGGCAGCGATAAAACAACATGCCATTTCACATACAAACACATATTATATACCAAAAATGGCCAAAAAGGAATCTTAGACCCGGCAGCCAAAAGGTACATGGGGCTAATAAGTTAGTGTTCAGTTATGTAACAGGCACACCGAGTCGATATAGCCATGTTTGTCTGTGGCCTCGACCTGCAAAACAATTGGTTCACTTTCAAAAATGAGTTCTTTTTTTTTCAATTTTTTCGATAACATTGATGTACCCTTTGGAACATTTTTGTACATTTTTTTCCAATTAATTTCCCACAGTTTTGAAGCAATAGGATGACCACTAGCAAATTTCTTATTTTCTAAAGAAATATATCACAGTGGTAATCCATATAAGCTGACAAAAAATTGACTAAAATCGCAAGAGGTAAGAGAAATTCACTCCCTCAAACATACCCGGTTCCAACATATCCATGTTTTCTACTACAAATTGTATAATAAGCCACTGTGTGACGACCAAATATAATATTGAAACAAGGGTAACCAGGAAACAGGCAGGATTGGTGTGAAAAACATCGAAACATCAATAAATTGATTTTTGTTACGCAATTTATCCCTGTTTTTACTCAACATTTTATTTTTAGACACTTTGTGAAATCTAAAATTTAAGTCTGGGGGAGACATTTGAATAGGGTTGTGACAGACATCGGAACATTGATTTTTGCAACGGCGATTTTGTGGATGCAAAGAATTATTCAATTGAAGGTTTTCAAAAACCTCTATTCTGTTAAAACTTTCACTACTAATTACACGAAGTAGAATCAGTTTTGCACGTCTTAAGGCACAACAACAATCTCAATATTTCGTGTATAGAACATAAATAAATACAACACATTTATGTAATCATATAGTTAGTAATATGCTCAGACTGCATTAATACTATACGTGTGCCTGGGTATTTATGACTTCCTTGGCTGTTTAGCTGTAAGTATTCAATGCTGTTGGACGCCACCTTCGAGGATGACCATGCGCTATTCGCTATTAACAATGGCAACGCAAAAGATATTGATGCCTGCGAAGCGTGCCGCTGGGAATGTTATGTGCTTTTGTGCTCTATACATAATGCCTTCTGCATTGAATTCCGTAGGTTTGAGGCAAACAAACCCCCTAGGCACTTGTGGCACATGTTTAACATTAAAGAGACTAGTCGACATACTATACCTACATAAATTAGCAACAGCCTGCTACTAAATTGGCACTCTTAGCATTAAATTTTCGAGTATTAGACAGCACAGTGCTGCTGCGTTAACCCAACAGCTATATACATATACATATGTACATACATATGTATGGTAGTATATCAGAAGGTGGGTCAGCACTGTCTATACCAACATCTTCATCTTCATCTTCATCGAAGACACATGGCGCACAGGTTGCTGTAATTGAGTTGTGTGTGGTCAGGAGCTACATGACAGCAAGCTGTTTGAACTTTAGTACCGTTTCTTGACCCTTTGGGAAGTGATTTATAATATTTCAAGAAATTTCTTCGATGTATTATTAAACTGAATTAAATTTTCTTCATCTCAAATATTTTAGGGAATTTATGAAATTTTAAAATGAAAGATTCATAAAGCTACTTAAAGCTTCCGAGCTTTATTATTCGATCGAGATACAATTTTTAGGACAAATTTGGACTATCATGTACATCAGGTGTAGCAAAGCTCAAAGCTTCAAAGCTCAGAACCATTAATCAAAATCAAACACTGACAGTTATTAAATATCTTTCGTTTACTAGAGAAAATCTTTAGTAATGAACAAATCAAATTAAATGTTATATATGCCATAAAAAAACATGATAAACTACATCAACAAATGACTTTAAACATAATCAACCCCTTCGGTGATGGCCTCTGTACTCGTCTGAATCTTAAAGATGTTAAAAGGCGGCAGGGAATCAGTTGTACTTTCAAATATCTCCGTCGTTCGTCCCTGAGTTGTTGGTTTCACAGAAGTTGGTTTTTCGGAGCTTGGTTTTATTGTTGTCGGGCTTGGCTTCGTAGGCTTCTGTGTGGTGGGTTTTACGGAGCTTGGGTTAAAAGTTGTTATGCTTGGTTTAGTTGGCTTCTGAGTGGTGGGTTTTTGTGAGCTTGGTTTAATTGTGGTTGTGCTTGGTGCAGTTGGCTTCTGAGTTGTGGGTTTTACGGAGCTTGGTTTAATTGTGGTTGTGGTTGGTGCAGTTGGCTTCAGAGTGGTGGGTTTTTGTGAGCTTGGTTTAATTGTGGTTGTGGTTGGTGCAGTTGGCTTCTGAGTGGTGGGTTTTTGTGAGCTTGGTTTAATTGTGGTTGTGGTTGGTGCAGTTGGCTTCTGAGTAGTGGGTTTTTGTGAGCTTGGTTTAATTGTGGTTGTGCTTGGTGCAGTTGGCTTCTGAGTTGCGGGTTTTACGGAGCTTGGTTTAATTGTGGTTGTGGTTGGTGCAGTTGGCTTCAGAGTGGTGGGTTTTTGTGAGCTTGGTTTAATTGTGGTTGTGGTTGGTGCAGTTGGCTTCTGAGTGGTGGGTTTTTGTGAGCTTGGTTTAATTGTGGTTGTGCTTGGTGCAGTTGGCTTTTGAGTTGTGGGTTTTTCGGAGCTTGGCTTCAATGTTGTTGTGCTTGGTTCAGTTGGCTTCTGAGTGGTGGGTTTTTCGGAGCTTGGTTTGAATGTTGTTGTGCTTGGTTCAGTTGGCTTCAGAGTGGTGGGTTTTTCGGAGCTTGGTTTTACTGTGGTTGTGCTTGGTTCAGTTGGATTGGTTGGTTTAATTGTGGTTGTGCTTGGTTCAGTTGGCTTTTGAGTTGTGGGTTTTTCGGAGCTTGGTTTGAATGTTGTTGTGCTTGGTTCAGTTGGCTTCTGAGTGGTGGGTTTCTCTGAGCTTGGTTTGAATGTTGTTGTGCTTGGTTCAGTTGGCTTCAGAGTGGTGGGTTTTTCGGAGCTTGGTTTTACTGTAGTTGTGCTTGGTTCAGTTGGATTGGTTGGTTTAATTGTTGTTGTGCTTGGTTCAGTTGGCTTCTGAGTTGTGGGTTGTTCAGAGCTTGGTTTCAATGTTGTTGTGCTTGGTTCAGTTGGATTAGTTGGTTTAATTGTGGTTGTGCTTGGTTCAGTTGGCTTCTGAGTGGTGGGTTTTTCGGAGCTTGGTTTGAATGTTGTTGTGCTTGGTTCAGTTGGCTTCAGAGTGGTGGGTTTTTCGGAGCTTGGTTTTACTGTAGTTGTGCTTGGTTCAGTTGGATTGGTTGGTTTAATTGTTGTTGTGCTTGGTGCAGTTGGCGTCTGAGTGGTGGGTTGTTCAGAGCTTGGTTTCAATGTTGTTGTGCTTGGCTCAGTTGGCTTCTGAGTTGTTGGTTTTTCGGAGCTTGGCTTGAATGTTGTTGTGCTTGGCTCAGTTGGCTTCTGAGTTGTTGGTTTTTCGGAGCTTGGTTTCAATGTTGTTGTGCTTGGCTCAGTTGGCTTCTGAGTTGTTGGTTTTTCGGAGCTTGGCTTGAATGTTGTTGTGCTTGGCTCAGTTGGCTTCTGAGTTGTTGGTTTTTCGGAGCTTGGTTTCAATGTTGTTGTGCTTGGCTCAGTTGGCTTCTGAGTTGTGGGTTTTTCGGAGCTTGGTTGCAATGTTGTTGTGCTTGCTTCAGTTGGCTTCTGAGTTGTTGGTTTTTCGGAGCTTGGTTTCAATGTTGTTGTGCTTGGCTCAGTTGGCTTCTGAGTTGTTGGTTTTTCGGAGCTTGGCTTGAATGTTGTTGTGCTTGGCTCTGTTGGCTTCTGAGTTGTGGGTTTTTCGGAGCTTGGCTTGAATGTTGTTGTGCTTGGCTCAGTTGGCTTCTGAGTTGTTGGTTTTTCGGAGCTTGGTTGCAATGTTGTTGTGCTTGGTTCAGTTGGCTTCTGAGTTGTTGGTTTTTCGGAGCTTGGTTTCAATGTTGTTGTGCTTGGCTCAGTTGGCTTCTGAGTTGTGGGTTTTTCGGAGCTTGGTTGCAATGTTGTTGTGCTTGCTTCAGTTGGCTTCTGAGTTGTTGGTTTTTCGGAGCTTGGTTTCAATGTTGTTGTGCTTGGCTCAGTTGGCTTCTGAGTTGTTGGTTTTTCGGAGCTTGGCTTGAATGTTGTTGTGCTTGGCTCAGTTGGCTTCTGAGTTGTGGGTTTTTCGGAGCTTGGCTTGAATGTTGTTGTGCTTGGCTCAGTTGGCTTCTGAGTTGTTGGTTTTTCGGAGCTTGGTTTCAATGTTGTTGTGCTTGGCTCTGTTGGCTTCTGAGTTGTGGGTTTTTCGGAGCTTGGCTTGAATGTTGTTGTGCTTGGCTCAGTTGGCTTCTGAGTTGTTGGTTTTTCGGAGCTTGGTTGCAATGTTGTTGTGCTTGGTTCAGTTGGCTTCTGAGTTGTTGGTTTTTCGGAGCTTGGTTGCAATGTTGTTGAGCTTGGTTCAGTTGGCTTCTGAGTTGTTGGTTTTTCGGAGCTTGGTTGCAATGTTGTTGAGCTTGGTTCAGTTGGCTTCTGAGTTGTTGGTTTTTCGGAGCTTGGTTTTAATGTTGTTGTGCTAGGCTCAGTTGGATTGGTTGGTTTAATTGTTGTTGTGCTTGGTGCAGTTGGCGTCTGAGTGGTGGGTTGTTCAGAGCTTGGTTTCAATGTTGTTGTGCTTGGCTCAGTTGGCTTCTGAGTTGTTGGTTTTTCAGAGCTTGGTTGCAATGTTGTTGTGCTTGGCTCAGTTGGCTTCTGAGTGGTGGGTTGTTCAGAGCTTGGTTGCAATGTTGTTGTGCTTGGCTCAGTTGGCTTTTGAGTGCTGGGTTTTTCGGAACTTGGCTTGAATGTTGTTGTGCTTGGTGCAGTTGGCGTCTGAGTGGTGGGTTGTTCAGAGCTTGGTTTCAATGTTGTTGTGCTTGGCTCAGTTGGCTTCTGAGTTGTTGGTTTTTCGGAGCTTGGCTTGAATGTTGTTGTGCTTGGCTCAGTTGGCTTCTGAGTTGTGGGTTTTTCGGAGCTTGGTTGCAATGTTGTTGTGCTTGGTTCAGTTGGCTTCTGAGTTGTTGGTTTTTCGGAGCTTGGTTTCAATGTTGTTGTGCTTGGCTCAGTTGGCTTCTGAGTTGTTGGTTTTTCGGAGCTTGGCTTGAATGTTGTTGTGCTTAGCTCAGTTGGCTTCTGAGTTGTGGGTTTTTCGGAGCTTGGCTTGAATGTTGTTGTGCCTGGCTCAGTTGGCTTCTGAGTTGTTGGTTTTTCGGAGCTTGGTTGCAATGTTGTTGTGCTTGGCTCAGTTGGGTTCTGAGTTGTTGGTTTTTCGGAGCTTGGTTGCAATGTTGTTGAGCTTGGCTCAGTTGGCTTCTGAGTTGTGGGTTTTTCGGAGCTTGGTTTCAGTGTTGTTGTGCTTGGCTCAGTTGGCTTCTGAGTTGTTGGTTTTTCGGAGCTTGGTTGCAATGTTGTTGTGCTTGCTTCAGTTGGCTTCTGAGTTGTTGGTTTTTCGGAGCTTGGTTTCAATGTTGTTGTGCTTGGCTCAGTTGGCTTCTGAGTTGTTGGTTTTTCGGAGCTTGGCTTGAATGTTGTTGTGCTTGGCTCTGTTGGCTTCTGAGTTGTGGTTTTTTCGGAGCTTGGTTTCAATGTTGTTGTGCTTGGCTCAGTTGGCTTCTGAGTTGTTGGTTTTTCGGAGCTTGGTTTCAATGTTGTTGTGCTTGGCTCAGTTGGCTTCTGAGTTGTTGGTTTTTCGGAGCTTGGCTTGAATGTTGTTGTGCTTGGCTCAGTTGGCTTCTGAGTTGTTGGTTTTTCGGAGCTTGGTTTCAATGTTGTTGTGCTTGGCTCAGTTGGCTTCTGAGTTGTGGGTTTTTCGGAGCTTGGTTGCAATGTTGTTGTGCTTGCTTCAGTTGGCTTCTGAGTTGTTGGTTTTTCGGAGCTTGGTTTCAATGTTGTTGTGCTTGGCTCAGTTGGCTTCTGAGTTGTTGGTTTTTCGGAGCTTGGCTTGAATGTTGTTGTGCTTGGCTCAGTTGGCTTCTGAGTTGTGGGTTTTTCGGAGCTTGGCTTGAATGTTGTTGTGCTTGGCTCAGTTGGCTTCTGAGTTGTTGGTTTTTCGGAGCTTGGTTTCAATGTTGTTGTGCTTGGCTCTGTTGGCTTCTGAGTTGTGGGTTTTTCGGAGCTTGGCTTGAATGTTGTTGTGCTTGGCTCAGTTGGCTTCTGAGTTGTTGGTTTTTCGGAGCTTGGTTGCAATGTTGTTGTGCTTGGTTCAGTTGGCTTCTGAGTTGTTGGTTTTTCGGAGCTTGGTTGCAATGTTGTTGAGCTTGGTTCAGTTGGCTTCTGAGTTGTTGGTTTTTCGGAGCTTGGTTGCAATGTTGTTGAGCTTGGTTCAGTTGGCTTCTGAGTTGTTGGTTTTTCGGAGCTTGGTTTTAATGTTGTTGTGCTAGGCTCAGTTGGATTGGTTGGTTTAATTGTTGTTGTGCTTGGTGCAGTTGGCGTCTGAGTGGTGGGTTGTTCAGAGCTTGGTTTCAATGTTGTTGTGCTTGGCTCAGTTGGCTTCTGAGTTGTTGGTTTTTCGGAGCTTGGTTGCAATGTTGTTGTGCTTGGCTCAGTTGGCTTCTGAGTGGTGGGTTGTTCAGAGCTTGGTTGCAATGTTGTTGTGCTTGGCTCAGTTGGCTTTTGAGTGCTGGGTTTTTCGGAACTTGGCTTGAATGTTGTTGTGCTTGGTGCAGTTGGCGTCTGAGTGGTGGGTTGTTCAGAGCTTGGTTTCAATGTTGTTGTGCTTGGCTCAGTTGGCTTCTGAGTTGTTGGTTTTTCGGAGCTTGGCTTGAATGTTGTTGTGCTTGGCTCAGTTGGCTTCTGAGTTGTGGGTTTTTCGGAGCTTGGTTGCAATGTTGTTGTGCTTGGTTCAGTTGGCTTCTGAGTTGTTGGTTTTTCGGAGCTTGGTTTCAATGTTGTTGTGCTTGGCTCAGTTGGCTTCTGAGTTGTTGGTTTTTCGGAGCTTGGCTTGAATGTTGTTGTGCTTAGCTCAGTTGGCTTCTGAGTTGTGGGTTTTTCGGAGCTTGGCTTGAATGTTGTTGTGCCTGGCTCAGTTGGCTTCTGAGTTGTTGGTTTTTCGGAGCTTGGTTGCAATGTTGTTGTGCTTGGCTCAGTTGGGTTCTGAGTTGTTGGTTTTTCGGAGCTTGGTTGCAATGTTGTTGAGCTTGGCTCAGTTGGCTTCTGAGTTGTGGGTTTTTCGGAGCTTGGTTTCAGTGTTGTTGTGCTTGGCTCAGTTGGCTTCTGAGTTGTTGGTTTTTCGGAGCTTGGTTGCAATGTTGTTGTGCTTGGCTCAGTTGGCTTCTGAGTAGTTGGTTTTTCGGAGCTTGGTTTCAATGTTGTTGTGCTTGGCTCAGTTGGCTTCTGAGTTGTTGGTTTTTCGGAGCTTGGTTGCAATGTTGTTGTGCTTGGCTCAGTTGGCTTCTGAGTTGTTGGTTTTTCAGAGCTTGGTTTAAATGTTGTTGTGCTTGGTTCAGTAGGCTTCTGAGTTGTTGGTTTTTCAGAGCTTGGCTTGAATGTTGTTGTGCTTGGTTCAGTTGGCTTCTGAGTTGTGGGTTTTTCAGAGCTTGGTTTAAATGTTGTTGTGCTTGGTTCAGTTGGCTTTTGAGTTGTTGGTTTTTCGGAGCTTGGTTGCAATGTTGTTGTGCTTGGCTCAGTTGGCTTCTGAGTTGTGGGTTTTTCGGAGCTTGGTTTAAATGTTGTTGTGCTTGGCTCAGTTGGCTTCTGAGTTGTTGGTTTTTCGGAGCTTGGCTTGAATGTTGTTGTGCTTGGTTCAGTTGGCTTCTGAGTTGTTGGTTTTTCGGAGCTTGGTTGCAATGTTGTTGTGCTTGGCTCAGTTGGCTTCTGAGTTGTTGGTTTTTCAGAGCTTGGTTTAAATGTTGTTGTGCTTGGTTCAGTTGGCTTTTGAGTTGTGGGTTTTTCGGAGCTTGGCTGCAATGTTGTTGTGCTTGGCTCAGTTGGCTTCTGAGTTGTTGGTTTTTCAGAGCTTGGCTTGAATGTTGTTGTGCTTGGTTCAGTTGGCTTCTGAGTTGTGGGGTTTTCGGAGCTTGGTTTCAATGTTGTTGTGCTTGGCTCAGTTGGCTTCTGAGTTGTTGGTTTTTCGGAGCTTGGTTGCAATGTTGTTGTGCTTGGTTCAGTTGGCTTCTGAGTAGTTGGTTTTTCGGAGCTTGGTTTCAATGTTGTTGTGCTTGGCTCAGTTGGCTTCTGAGTTGTGGGGTTTTCGGAGCTTGGTTTCAATGTTGTTGTGCTTGGCTCAGTTGGCTTCTGAGTTGTGGGCTTTTCGGAGCTCGGTTTCAATGTTGTTGTGCTTGGCTCAGTTGGCTTCTGAGTTGTTGGTTTTTCGGAGCTTGGCTTGAATGTTGTTGTGCTTGGCTCAGTTGGCTTCTGAGTTGTGGGTTTTTCGGAGCTTGGTTGCAATGTTGTTGTGCTTGGCTCAGTTGGCTTCTGAGTTGTGGGTTTTTCGGAGCTTGGTTTCAATGTTGTTGTGCTTGGCTCAGTTGGCTTCTGAGTTGTTGGTTTTTCGGAGCTTGGTTGCAATGTTGTTGTGCTTGGCTCAGTTGGCTTCTGAGTTGTGGGTTTTTCGGAGCTGGGTTGCAATGTTGTTGTGCTTGGCTCAGTTGGCTTCTGAGTTGTGGGTTTTTCGGAGCTTGGTTGCAATGTTGTTGTGCTTGGTTCAGTTGGCTTCTGAGTTGTGGGTTTTTCGGAGCTTGGCTGCAATGTTGTTGTGCTTGGCTCAGTTGGCTTCTGAGTTGTTGGTTTTTCGGAGCTTGGTTGCAATGTTGTTGTGCTTGGCTCAGTTGGCGTCTGAGTTGTTGGTTTTTCGGAGCTTGGTTGCAATGTTGTTGTGATTGGTTCAGTTGGCTTCTGAGTTGTTGGTTTTTCGGAGCTTGGTTGCAATGTTGTTGTGCTTGGTTCAGTTGGCTTCTGAGTAGTGGGTTTTTCGGAGCTTGGTTGCAATGTTGTTGTGCTTGGCTCAGTTGGTTTCTGAGTTGTTGGTTTTTCGGAGCTTGGTTGCAATGTTGTTGTGCTTGGTTCAGTTGGCTTCTGAGTTGTGGGTTTTTCGGAGCTTGGTTTCAATGTTGTTGTGCTTGGCTCAGTTGGCTTCTGAGTTGTTGGTTTTTCGGAGCTTGGCTTGAATGTTGTTGTGCTTGGCTCAGTTGGCTTCTGAGTTGTTGGTTTTTCGGAGCTTGGTTTCAATGTTGTTGTGCTTGGCTCAGTTGGCTTCTGAGTTGTTGGTTTTTCGGAGCTTGGCTTGAATGTTGTTGTGCTTGGCTCAGTTGGCTTCTGAGTTGTGGGTTTTTCGGAGCTTGGTTGCAATGTTGTTGTGCTTGGTTCAGTTGGCTTCTGAGTTGTGGGGTTTTCGGAGCTTGGTTTCAATGTTGTTGTGCTTGGCTCAGTTGGCTTCTGAGTTGTTGGTTTTTCGGAGCTTGGTTGCAATGTTGTTGTGCTTGGCTCAGTTGGCTTTTGAGTTGTTGGTTTTTCGGAGCTTGGCTTGAGTGTTGTTGTGCTTGGTTCAGTTGGCTTCTGAGTTGTGGGGTTTTCGGAGCTTGGTTTCAATGTTGTTGTGCTTGGCTCAGTTGGCTTCTGAGTTGTGGGTTTTTCGGAGCTTGGTTGCAATGTTGTTGTGCTTGGTTCAGTTGGCTTCTGAGTTGTTGGTTTTTCGGAGCTTGGTTGCAATGTTGTTGTGCTTGGCTCAGTTGGCTTCTGAGTTGTTGGTTTTTCGGAGCTTGGTTGCAATGTTGTTGTGCTTGGTTCAGTTGGCTTCTGAGTTGTGGGTTTTTCGGAGCTTGGTTGCAATGTTGTTGTGCTTGGTTCAGTTGGCTTCTGAGTTGTTGGTTTTTCGGAGCTTGGCTTGAATGTTGTTGTGCTTGGCTCAGTTGGCTTCTGAGTCGTGGGTTTTTCGGAGCTTGGCTGCAATGTTGTTGTGCTTGGTTCAGTTGGCTTCTGAGTTGTGGGTTTTTCGGAGCTTGGTTTCAATGTTGTTGTGCTTGGCTCAGTTGGCTTCTGAGTTGTTGGTTTTTCGGAGCTTGGTTTCAATGTTGTTGTGCTTGGCTCAGTTGGCTTCTGAGTTGTTGGTTTTTCGGAGCTTGGTTGCAATGTTGTTGTGCTTGGTTCAGTTGGCTTCTGAGTTATGGGTTTTTCGGAGCTTGGTTGCAATGTTGTTGTGCTTGGTTCAGTTGGCTTCTGAGTTGTTGGTTTTTCGGAGCTTGGTTGCAATGTTGTTGTGCTTGGCTCAGTTGGCTTCTGAGTTGTGGGTTTTTCGGAGCTGGGTTTCAATGTTGTTGTGCTTGGCTCAGTTGGCTTCTGAGTTGTTGGTTTTTCGGAGCTTGGTTGCAATGTTGTTGTGCTTGGTTCAGTTGGCTTCTGAGTTGTGGGTTTTTCGGAGCTTGGTTGCAATGTTGTTGTGCTTGGTTCAGTTGGCTTCTGAGTCGTTGGTTTTTCGGAGCTTGGTTGCAATGTTGTTGTGCTTGGCTCAGTTGGCTTCTGAGTTGTTGGTTTTTCGGAGCTTGGTTGCAATGTTGTTGTGCTTGGTTCAGTTGGCTTCTGAGTTGTGGGTTTTTCGGAGCTTGGCTGCAATGTTGTTGTGCTTGGTTCAGTTGGCTTCTGAGTTGTGGGTTTTTCGGAGCTTGGTTTCAATGTTGTTGTGCTTGGCTCAGTTGGCTTCTGAGTTGTTGGTTTTTCGGAGCTTGGTTGCAATGTTGTTGTGCTTGGTTCAGTTGGCTTCTGAGTTGTTGGTTTTTCGGAGCTTGGTTGCAATGTTGTTGTGCTTGGTTCAGTTGGCTTCTGAGTTGTGGGTTTTTCGGAGCTTGGCTGCAATGTTGTTGTGCTTGGTTCAGTTGGCTTCTGAGTAGTGGGTTTTTCGGAGCTTGGTTGCAATGTTGTTGTGCTTGGCTCAGTTGGTTTCTGAGTTGTTGGTTTTTCGGAGCTTGGTTGCAATGTTGTTGTGCTTGGTTCAGTTGGCTTCTGAGTTGTGGGTCTTTCGGAGCTTGGCTTGAATGTTGTTGTGCTTGGCTCAGTTGGCTTCTGAGTTGTTGGTTTTTCGGAGCTTGTTTGCAATGTTGTTGTGCTTGGCTCAGTTGGTTTCTGAGTTGTTGGTTTTTCGGAGCTTGGCTGCAATGTTGTTGTGCTTGGTTCAGTTGGCTTCTGAGTTGTGGGTCTTTCGGAGCTTGGCTTGAATGTTGTTGTGCTTGGCTCAGTTGGTTTCTGAGTTGTTGGTTTTTCGGAGCTTGGTTGCAATGTTGTTGTGCTTGGTTCAGTTGGCTTCTGAGTTGTTGGTTTTTCGGAGCTTGGTTGCAATGTTGTTGTGCTTGGTTCAGTTGGCTTCTGAGTTGTTGGTTTTTCGGAGCTTGGCTTGAATGTTGTTGTGCTTGGTTCAGTTGGCTTCTGAGTAGTGGGTTTTTCGGAGCTTGGTTTTACTGTGGTTGTGCTTGGTTCAGTTGGATTGGTTGGTTTAATTGTTGTTGTGCTTGGTTCAGTTGGTTTCAAAGTTGTTGGTCCTTTGGTACTTGGCACAGTTGTTTCTGTGATGCCAATAGTTGTTCGATATGTTGGTTTTGGAGTCGTAGCCTTTGATGATGTTGTGACTTCCCCACAATAATGTGGCGTCGTTGTTTTATGTTCGCAGGGTTGAGGTGTTGTTTTCGTAGTTCGATGTTCACAAATAGGTGTCGTGGGATGATATTTGCACGGAGTTGAAGGCGGTCGGATTGTAGTATGGCTAGTCTTATTATTGCAAGGGTTTCGGAAATGCAATATGATCTCATTGTGATGATTTCCAGGTGAAATGCGAATGTGTGGTCCAAAGAGTGTAAATGTGGCACCTGTGGCGACCAACAGGCAGAGTATAAACAATTTCATTGTGCAAACTTGTTCCGGTTGTAGGCCCAAGTTGCTATTTCGTCCTCAGTTTTATATCCTCTGTTGGTTGACTACTGTACGAGCAGCTAGACGACCCCCTGGATACTAACTTTTTTCGGCCTTAATACTTAGTATTTAAATCATCGTTGAAGGTACCTACATTGCAGGTATACCAAAAATTGGCTTTTTAGAGTCTATTATTACTGCATTCCCTAAATAAATTGACGTACTACGGATGCATATGGTCATCCAAGGCACGCGCTTATTGTAATGACCTCTAACCAGACTTACATAAGACAGAACTTATCGTAAATGCAGGTCAGTAACCGACTTACTCATGGAAATATGTAGTTCTTAACGATGAAGGGCCCCGGGCCCAAAGCGCACGTAGTCTTCTGAGACATTCTGAATAATCTGTTACGGGCACGCTTTAATTTTAATTTTATTTTTATTAAACGTTTTGCAATTTTAACTATTTTTATTAAACTTCTATACTCTGAACTTTGCTATTGGAAATATAACATCATAATTAATCTACAACGCACAAAAAAAAAATTGTACTACTTAAACCGATAATAACATTGAAATGTACAAGATAAAAACATAAAGATTAATTGTTATTAGAATTTAATGTAGTTTAAATAATTAATGAAAATAAATGGATGTAAATATAAATAGTTTGTATAAGAAAAAATGTATGTTATATTAAAGAAAGATTTCCAAGATAAAAAAATAAAGATTAATTGTTATTAGAATTCAATGTAGCTTTAATAAATAATGTAAATTAAATGGAAATAAATATAAATAGTTTGTATAAGAAAAAATGTTTGTTATATTAAAGAAAGATTTACAAGATTAAAAAAATAAAGATTAATTGTTATTAGAACTTAATGTAGTTTAAATAATTTATGTAAATTAAATTTAATAATAGTTTGTATAAGAAAAAATGTATGTTACATTAAATAAAAATTTGCAGCAGTGCAGCTTGCATTTCAGCTGATAATAACATTGATATTTACAAGATAATAACAATAAGATTAGTTGTAATGAGAACTTAATATAGTTTAAATACTTTGTGTTAATGAAATGGAAATAAATATAAAAACGTTGAATAAGAAAAATTTAAAAAAAAAAATCAGCTTACATTTTAGTTCAAATTAAGCAACAAAGTCTTCTACGATGTGAGCCACGATAAAGCGAATTCTGTTCAGTTGAATAATTGAATTATATAAGTAATGAATACAGCAAACATCTTTTATTGTTTTTCGAAAGTAATTTGCCATGATGCATATACGAAAATAATCTGTTATGAAATGAACATTCACACAGGCAAAGAAGCGCTTCCAGATTCCAGATTCCCGCATACACACATTTAGTAAAAAGTTAAAAGACTTTTGATTTCTAATTTCCAGTAGATACATTTTATACAAATATGTAGGTCACTAATATTTAATGTTATACTATAAATAGTATTCTCATCTGAAAGTAACATCTCTCCGCATGATAAAAAAGAAACAAACAAACAAAAAAAACAGTATGTTTTAAGGAAGTTGCTTTGATCAAATATAATTGTTGCATTTCATCCATTCCGTCTAAAGTTCATCGTCGCTGGTTTGCGTGCACAGGACCTGCTCTTGCCACCAGTCATGGACTTCATAGACAGCATTAGCCTGATTGTTAAATGGTAATAGTTTGCCACTACCTCCAATCAGCTGGCTCATCATAGCAGAGGGACTACTCAGGGCCCCATGATGATGCTGATGATGATCCCCATAGCCATGCAATGCTCCTGTAGCTGCGAATGTCGGATTAATTGTTGGATAGTGAAATTGGCCAATTTCACTATTAAGTTGAGTAAAAAACGCTGATGACTTGTTGGTGTCACGCTGTTTACCCAGCTGACCGACATGTGGCAGGGTGGTCATCGAGTTTTTTTTACGCTGCTGACTGCTTATGTGAAGCCTTTCCTTATCGCATAACGTGGAGCGTTGTTGGGGATCGCTGGAAGTGGGTGCCAGAAACTTGCGACCCGCCGAACTGCCTGTCGAATCACTCCGATTAAGGACATAATTACGTTTGCCAACCGCCATGACATGGCGAACACCGGAAACATGAATATCAGAGTGAGGCAACGCTATGGCGCTACTGCTGGCATCCTTTTCATCATTCTCTGTCGAGCTTAAAGTGGGTGAGAATGCGTCACTAGTTGGTGGACATGTACCAGCAACTGCACCACTTATTGTACTAATGGCAGATTTATCTATGACACCACTGGGCACTTTGTCCTCTTGCACATTGGGACGCATCACAGGCTGTTCATTGGTGGCACGAAGCCCGGCAATCAGTGAGTTTTGTTGCTTCTAAAACAAAAAGTAAAAGAAAATAAACTCTAGTAATTAAATAGAAACAGATTTACTTAAAACCTACACTGGCATTTTGAGCGCGTATTTTTTTGAGACAGCCTTCCAGCCAGGTACGTATTGTCATCTTTGCAACTTCCTCCTCTACTAGGTACTCAAATTCCTCACGCGCCAGGAGCTCCTCCAGTTGAAGGGCTTTGCGAATATCAACAGAGCGATAGGATAACATGCTAAAAAAGTATTATTTGAAATGATTATGATTTCAACAAGATCGCAAATAGAATGACATACTTAATAACATCATGGAAGGTTACATCCTCGCCATTGTGAAGCTTGTCCAACTCGTAGCACATATACTTGAAAAGTAAGCGATCCTTTTGTGGATCACACTCTAGGCGGCCTTTTAAAAGTCGCAAAATGAACTTTACCCTACGTACGGGTATAACTCCACGCTGATGGATATCAACGATGTTCCAAGTGTTTTGAAAGTTCCTTATGTCTGCATAAGATAGTAAGGCATCTTCTTCATTTGAGTAAAATAAGGAAAAGTTCTCCATGATAATAGCTAGGGGAGAAATGTCATTGCAATCATCAAAATGCATCAACTATTTATATAATATGTCTATGATACTTACCCACTAGCAGATTAAGCACAATGTACGTAATTATCACGTAGAAAGTGCAAAAATATATTAAACTTGCTGTAAAGTTTCCACAATCAGTTTCCCAATAATTTTCACCCAAGGTACAATATGGAGGCTGAACCATACAATCGTGCATAATTTTATTCCAATCCTCGCCAGTAACAATGCGAAACAACATTGCCACGCCAGTCACTGGAGATCCAAAGTTGGCCCGTCTTCCAATACCTTCACCATATTTAACAGTACCTAAAACAAACACATCATATTTTGTTTACAATTCTGTTTACTAGATTCAGACTTACCAAATAGTATTGTTCCGGCCAACGCATAGAAAAAGACCAAAAGAAACATTCCAAAGATGATGAAGAATGACTTGCAAACGGACACTCCCACCGTCAGCATGAGCATTTTCAATGTGGTATGTTTGCCAGTAATAGTAAAGAATCGCAGAATAACTACCATAAATCCAAAAAAATAAGATAAATCATTCTACAAATAAAAATATAAATGATTGGAATAAATATGGAAATGTTGAAGAGAAGAAAAGTGATTATTAAAAATAGCTCCATACGTTATTAGGTATATAACTTCAAATGATTAGATTATAAAAGTCCCATCACACGGTCCATTTAATAGGCGAAGCTGAGCGATGTAATTGGAAATTGGTCAGATTTTGAGCACAAAAAGCTATGGGATTTAAGTGTACCAAATTGAATGGCCAAATTTTGCGACGCTCAAAAAGTGATACTAAAAATCAAACCGTGTGACGGGACTTTAATCAATACATGTGCCTTAAAAGCATACCCTCAAAATTGTTTGCAGTATAATCCAGATTACTCCGGCAACAGTTACAAGTAGATCGTATCGATTACGTCTGGACTGCCAGTATCCACGAGGAGTAAAGGCAATATTCTTCATGACCACCTCAATAACAAAAACAAAGGTGAGCACAGCGCTAACAATGACCAAACGTTCCGTATGAACCTCTCCCTTAATCCACTGTAAATAGATAAACCAATGTGATATAGTAAAATTACTCATGTTCTTTAACTGCGATTTAAACTTACCGTAATAGACAACAACATACTATTGATTAGTACTACGACAGCAATTACCCGTTTGAAGATAATGTGCTGAGTAATATCGTAAGTAAAGGCACGAATCTTTCGTCCATCAGGGCGCGGAGGCAGATGAAGTGGTTGAGCGATTTTAAGACGCTTCTTAAGGTCACACCATCGACGCTGATCCACAGTCAGCAATGCGGTGCCCTTGTTCTCTGAATAGTTGGCAATGACCACACCCACAAACAGAGTCAAGCCAATCATGCAACCCAAAAATATGTATATATGAATGTAGATGGCATGAATCTAAAATGAAAATAAGATAATCATTAGTAGAAGTAGAAGTAGAAGTATGAAGTGATTTGGTTTAAATTACCGGTCCAACAGCTTTAATAAGTACATCACGTACATCCAACCAGCCCTTAAAGGATAACACTTCAAACAACGTTAACATGGCATCCCCAATATTGTCAAAGTTAAAGCGACGAGGATTGGCCCAGACTCGTGGCACCAGCATGGCTGGATAGGACTCATCTACTCCCGGTGTCAGCTTCATTTTAGTCACAAAGACACGCCGCATGAAGACCCCAACACAATCCTCTCGATGAAGAATTGTGGGATCATTACAACGGGCCAAACGACCTCCATACAGTTGTACACCATAACTGGCAAAAATGAACATTAACAGAATGAGCAGCGTGGATACCAACAAGATTTCTTTAAAGCCACGGCACAGCTCATAAACCACTTTTCTCATATGCGGAACTAGAGTAAAGATTCGCAGAGGTCGGACACAGCGTAGAATCATTAGCAGCTGAGCTGGTGAACTAGTGGGTATGTTGTGAGGCATCCAGCAGAGAAATGAAGTGGATACCACATAAATGAAGACGTCAAGTGCTGCAGCAACATCCTTAATGTAAGCCTTGGGTGTAAAGAACAAGCCATCAGCCAGAATTTTCAAAGCCAGCTCAAGGCTCATGAAAATCACAAAGCCGTATTCAGCGATCTGCAGCGTGGGATGATCCATTAAACGATAGTTGGGAGTCTCAAACATCATGGAAATGCAGGAGAGCGTGGTGGCAAAAATCATAACCCAGTCCAAATAGGTGACCAGACCAAGGAAGTTACTAACAAATTTCATTCAATTAATATAAATGGTAAGAATTAATCAATTAATTGCAACTCACTGTAAACTCTTGTACTGCACTTTACGCTCCTTTCCGGTTAGTGGATCTTTAAGCCTCGCATCGTACCGTGCATGAACGATCTTCTGACAGATCTTGCGAAAGCGACTTTCACGTGGTACCAGAAACAAGGGAGTGTCAAAAAACGGATGATTCTCCCGCAAATCCTCCTCACGCTGATTGCGTCTCATCTCTGCCTGTTGTCGCTTCGCCTGGAGTAGCTTGATATCCAGATCATGAGGCCTGGCCCGACCAGAGTTGGCACGTGGAGCAGCCGCAATATCACCATTTTCCATAAGATGCTCATAGGTCTGCTTGAGCTTGATGGAACCAGAGCGTACACTGCGGCGTATTGAGCGTGATCCAAATCTGTAAATTGGTAGTGTACACACATCAAACGAATCATGCCACTTATGGGCAAGAGGTACTTACTTTTTCTGATCAACCCTCCAGGGCTTTGAATGTGTTATAGTGCCCTGGGACTTAAGGCCTCCTTTGGTACCCACCACTGGTAACATGGCCGAGTCGCCCAACATAAGACGCTGATTGTTGCTATCGCTATATAAAAAGAAAGGTGTTGATTATAAAATCATATGAGAAAGTTTTCATAACTAAAGTATTTACTTAATAATGTGTGTGATTGCCAACTTCCGGAGGCTACTTCCAGCAGCTCGCACCTTTGCCGTCTTGTTCATAATGCGCACAGGTTTTTGCTTTCGGAAAACAACATTGGATTCCCAGCATTCGGACATGGGTCGCTTGCAGTTTTCAACCAACGATGGATCATCCGTTTCCAATTCAATGACAAAGTGCTTCATAAAACTTTCACGCACCTTGGGCAGAATGAAGTCATTGGGAATGCGATGAAGAATCGTCATTTGCGGTGAGTCTGGGAACTTTTCAAAGATGCGCAAACGAAAGGGAAGAGTCTCTTTGATTTCAGCACTTTGTTCACGAAACTTGAGCTGTTTAAGCTTCTTGATGTCCTCATCCAACTCCAAATTGTCGAGAATAACCGCCACGAAAAGACTGAGCACAATGAGTGTCACAAAAAGATGATAAAGTATAAAATATACGGCAACTAGTGGCGTCAGTGTTTTACTAGTTCGTATCATTGTCTCATCCATGACCTCGACCCACGCCTCTTGCGTGAGAATCTGGAACATGCTCATGAATGCCTCGGGGAATGACTCAAATTTGGTGAAGTCGCACAAGAAACAAAACAGTTGCATCGATATACTTGAACTTATGATAAGTAAGCACATGGTGAAGATGATCAGGGATCCAAGTTTCTTTCCAGGTCCAAAAATCTTATAAACAAAGCCTTCCAGCATGGGTGAGGCTTTAATTAATCGCACTACTCTGAGCACTTGGAAGTATGTTAATCCAGATAGATAGAAGAGAGGAACTATGTGAAGTGTAGTGCCCGCTGCCAGTAACAGCTCGAATTTGTGTATAGAGTGTTTATAGTAGCCACGCCATCCCAAGCAATAGATTTTAAATAGTGTCTCAAGGTCGAGCAGACACGTAAAGGCTACCTCAATGTAGTAGTATTTCTCATAGAATACATGACGTGGTCTTCCATCGTGCTTAAAGGCCATCGTAGCTGTCACAATACCATTGGCAAGGATCACCGTCATAACTAACATTCGAAAGTATGGAGATCGTAGAATGGCATGACAGGTCTCTGGAGCCAAACCGCCATGCTTATTGTCATCAATGGTCACCAATCTCCAACCTGTATCGTTACCGCTGAGTATTTGGGAGGCGGCTGTCTTCTGAATATGTCCTCTGGCTCCCCACATCTGCTGGAACTGAACGCGTATCTCATTGAAGGTCTCCGTTATCACAGCTATGAAAACGTTTTTCACCAGCCATGCCAGAAAGAATATCATGGTACTGAAGTAGAAAGCGGCCCGCCAAGCAGGCAGAGAATCTATTGCCCGGTACATAATAAACACCCAGCCCTCTTGCGATGCAGCCTGATATACTGTGAAAATGCTCGTCGCAATGTCTTCGAATCCATTAAAGCCAATCACATAGCTGCTCAAGAAATCCATCTTCATACAGCGCATTCCCGGGGAGCATTGATATCCCGAATCGGGATCCATTGAACAGAATGTGTCGGGAATGGCCAGCGAGTTGATTGTTAGTACACTGATTAAAAGATATTTGGATTAAATAAGTAATATCAGTGATTTATGCGTCAAACTTACGGCCTGCCTAATAGGTCGTACTCCGTATTGTTCATCACACAGTGATTCTTGAGTTCTCCAAAGAACTGTACTCCTAGCAGTCCATATAGAGACATGAAGAACAAGAAGAACAGTGTCACATTGTAGATTTGCTGACTCGATCGTCTTTAAATACAAATGAGAAGAATGAAAATTAATGTGAAGATTTGCTGGAGTTTGCAACCTACTTGAAAATCTGATTGATGCGACTCTTTGGCATACTAAACTTAAGGAAAACACGTAGAAAACGTATCATAATAAGTGGACGAGGTGCTCGCATTATAGATAGGTAGGAGAATCTGCAAGAAAGAGAAATTTGTGCATTAAGTATGAGTTTTTACGTCTCGTTTTGCTGACTACTCACTTTGGCACAAATTCAAGCACTTCGAAGATTTGCAATATGATGGAGACCCAAAGAAAACTGACCATGGATGCATCGAATTGACACCAATGATCTTTCAGATATGGCACCTCACCCTGAAAGTATGCAGAGATTATTTCCATTCATCAAAAATACTTAAATCCAGGAATTATTTTTGACTTACATGCAAAACTCCACGAATGTGCATTTTGGCAATCATTTCGGCCGTAAAGAGAACAGTTACCGCCGTATCCGAACAGAAAGTAATGTACTGTAGTGAGGGATGGCGTTCGAAGGTTTTGGGTGTATTTAGTGAAACGGAAGCCAGGGAGACCAAAGCACACAAACGCATTAGCCTTCGCACCCACAATTTGTTAACCCACTCGATGTCAGCGCTTTCGTTTAGCGATTCCTCCGGTCCATAGTCCGCTAGAAAGGGCTCTCCACCCTTTAGACTTTGTTTGCGGCCCAACATAATCTTATTGCCAATTCCTGTGGCGATGCCCAATCCAATGGGAGGCACGCCCGTAATGGCAGCACTGCCCACGGTGCTACTGATGCCGCCACAGATTCCCATGCCAGCGGTTGCGGTACCACCGCCGAGGCCGCCAATGCCTCCGAGTAGATTGAGGCCACCACCAACGCCTCCCACTGAGCAGACTCCACCAGCTCCATTATTGTGCGCATTACTGACGGGCTGACTGCCTATGACTGTCGCCGGACCCGTCCCTATTCCCGTCGATGATCCTCCAACCTGCTGCTGCATTCCGAAGGCAGTGCTGCTGTTGCCACCACTGCCACTGCCCGAGTTCACAATGTTGGTTGGACTGTTAAGCGTGCTAGCCGCATCTTGGCGTGTACCCAGTCCGTTGCCAGGACTGCTACCCGGCGATGGATTGAAGGTGAAGGTACTAACTTGTTGCTGTGAGCTTCGAGGCGGATGTGAGTGCTGATTCTGACTCTGATTTTGATTCTGATTTTGATTCTGGTTTTGATTCTGATTCTGATTCTGGTGGGGATTCGATGCTGAATGATGATGCGGCTGTTGTGGTGTTAAGCTGTTACCACTGGATGAACTTGTGCTGGCTGTCGCTGGCGTCGTAATGCCACTTGCTGAGTGAAAACTGCCACCACCTCCCGTGCGTTTATTTCTTGCAGCTGCACCCAAGCGACGAATCTGTAAGCGGTCAATCATTCAAGCAGCGCATCCTGGTCCTTACTGGGCCGTAGTAATTGTCTCTGCGTCTAAACAGAAACACACAAAATTACTCTAATCTACAATTTACAAAATTATTTATAACCTGGCCACAATCAAAAGGGAGAAGGAGTTTGCAAACACATATAAGTTAGTATCAATCACTTAAATGGTCCTTTCAAATGGGAAAAGAATTTGTTTTATTCCATTTCAACGTCTAATTGCAACCCTCTTTAAAAGTACGAGCATGCATTTATTTATTGGAAATATGTACATATGTCCTGAGATGTTATTGAGATGAAATGCTGTCACTATAAACTCATTTCTATAATTTTGTGAATCGATTTTACAAGTTCAAGACTTTAAGGAATGCTTCGATTAAACGCAGTAATAGATTATATAAAAATCCAATTGAATAACATTGTATTACGATTGACAGCAATAATGTTGGATCTCTTAGAAGGCAACACTACATTCCCAAAACTTTTATCTTTCACTGAATGTATCTATATCTGTGATAGAAATTAATGGGACACTTTGTCAAGGCGCTTTCTATCAATATTTACATTAAAACAGCTGCCAATGCGAACAAGCTCGGCATTTACAACCCTCAAAAACAAAACGTTAGGAGAAGTAACATACACATTATGTATACGTAGGTGTGCACTTGTGTATAAATTTACAAATGTTCATACATATAAATACTCTATATATATGTACATATTTATGGAATTGCATACAATATGAACACATTTATGTTTATTTTTTAGGCACATTTGCATCTTGATAAACGTTTGTACATTTCTACAAATTGTATATATATTTAATCGTGTTGTTAATTTTCTCTATTTTAAACACATACTTTTTGTTTATACTTAATTTCACGCGCGTTTCATTATTATAATGCCCCATTCATGAGGCGTTGTAAGTTAATTTGAATGATTCAATTATCAATACAATAACAACTGCTAAGTACGTACGTGTGTGTACACCACAGAAAAAAATGATAAAATACCAAGTTTCTTTTTTTTATATTTTGTAAACAACTTTGCGAATCGGTTAAACAACAACTGGTTTAAAATATTCGAGCTCAACAACTATTTGTGTATAAATATTTGTTTATATTTATTTACATATACATATAATAACAATAATTACGACTTGGAATTGAAAAGTCTTGGAGCTCGTAACAAAAGCAAACAATGAATACAATCTCAACACACAAAGATGGGACATACCTTGGCCAACCTACTGTCCGATACTTGTCCTCTCAGATAAAAAAAAAAATGCCACAAAATAATACTTCTACTCGGAGTCTGCGCATTGACTTTCGCCTGTAACGGGTCGATTTTAACTGGAGAACGTGAGTTTTCAGTCGACAATAACGAAAAATGGGCGCCACGGTCTCGTGCAAGAAATCCGCTAGCCCGGGTTATCCTGAACCCGATGATATTGCATACCGTAAATGTCAGGAATTAAAGGCAAGTCCAGCAAATTACAAATTACAAATAGTACTCACTTGTGTGTCTGGATATTTAATAATTACCATAATTCAAATGCAGATGGAACGTTGGATACAGATGCACTACCAAATAAAGCAACGGGAACAAGCTCTGGCGCTTGCCCATCATCGGGAGTTATTCTATTGGCTAAGTGGCTGTTACCTGACTGCTTTATATGGCTGCACTACGTATTACCAACGGGTTAAAAGAGCCTCAGTGTTGGCGCCGCTGCTGCCTCTCACCTTTGTTATGGGTTACTATACAGACTGGGCCTATGGCAGTAAGCTGCATCGTATTCAGGGTGATTTCTCAATTATCAAAAACACAATTGTATTAGTCACTCATTTAATTGTTATTGTTATTTAGCCGAGGCAAATATGATAATGGAACATGAACAGGAGCTGCTGCAGTGGCCAGGAGGATTGCCCACTGTCGCCAGCATTGACGAGGCTCGAGTTGAGATTGAGATGGAAAAGAAAATGCATCCGCATCACATGTAGATGCAATGAAGCAATATTTAAATCCATATTGGAGTCCTGCAAATGTGTAATAAAATGCTGATTAATATTGCTCAATTGACCAACATTGATAGATTTTTTTTGTTTTGTTATTTAATCGAATAGTAGTGTATATATGTACACATGTGCATATATGTATATACAATGATTTGTAAAATTCACACTTCGCACTTATTAATAAACGTACTTATGTACATATATACATATATATAAATGCATCCTTGTACTTATATATATATATATCCAATTATTATTCTTACATATAGTACTTATGTACATTTGAGCTCTATTTTAAAGACATTGGAGAGGGTTTTACAATCCTTCCAAAGCTAACTTATTGCTTAGGTAAGTAACTTTTATTTTGCATCTAGTTGGAAGAGTTGGAAAAGTTGAATATCCGACTGTCCTATATTTTAAATTTAGTGTGCTTTTAATTCAAAATTATTCGCTTGCAGAAATTTTGAGAACTTGAATACGGAACAGTAACATGCTTAACATGCCCATGCCAATTCCGAACAATTATATTACGTATACGGTAACTTTATATTATTTACACGTTTATGTGAGTATGTATAAAAAGTATAGTATAGTAGCCTAGAGCGTTTAATTAAACCATGCGTACATTTTCAGCAATGATACCAATGTCAGTTCAAAATAATATTACACATCATAGTGCACATTTTCATCATCCAGCAAGTTGTGTGTGATAAGTTCCGGTTTGTCCTTTTTGTAGTACATCTCACAAAACTCGGCGATGCGAACACAGGCCTCTTCAATCATATCGGTTGGCACTGTTAGGACAATGCGGACATAGCCCGGGTATTCAAAACAGCTGCCGGGCAGACAAAATATACTCTGCTTATAGATCAGCTCCTGTACGAAATGTGTGTCGTCCTTGAAATCGGGAAAACACTCGATACAAATACCAATCATCATGTACATGGCTCCGTTGGGCATTATCGGGTTCAATCCACGCACTGGTTTTAATAGTTTATACGCCAATTGAGCATTGGACTATAAATAAGAGTAAATATATAAGTTATTGATAGTTCTTTAGAATTACTTCAAGTATTTCTTACATAGAGTATTCCAATTACTCCGTCGAAGTAGCTCTGCGGAGTCTTTGACAGTATATCGGGTAGAGCGCCTTGAACTAGAGTATTTGAGCCTAGAATCCGTCCACACATATTCTTAAGGCCCTTTATAGCGGTACCCAAACGTTTATGCTGATCATGCACTATAATCCAACCCATTCGCCAGCCTGGCACCAAAAAGCGTTTGGTTAGTCCACTACAGGAGAGTACAGGCACCTCGCGGGCAAGACTGCTGACCGCTATGTGGCGTGATCCTGGGAATACAAAGTGCTCATAGATCTGAAAAGATATGAAAGATACTAGATTATTTATAGCACTAGACAGCTGAGCTCTATCGTTACACACCTCGTCGGCAATAATAGGAAGATAATGACGCTCACAAATATCAACAAGTTGCAGCAAATGTTCTTCATCAAAGACACTGCCACAGGGATTACTCGGATTGTTGATCAACAGTGCGGCTGTATTCTCATCGATAAGACTCTCCAACTGTTCGAGATCAGCACGCCACTGTTGTTCTGGCAATAGGTTATAGTAGCGCACCTCAATACCCAAGCCTTCTGACAGCGTGTGATACAAACAGAATCCAGGTCGCGGTACCAGGATATTTTGACCGCGATCTGCCAGTGCCAAAATGCAATATTCTAATGCCGAGGAACAACCGCTGCAAAGTATGACGTCACTTGTATCAATCACACCATCGATGCGCTGATGTGCACTATATTTGGCAACTGCCACGCGTGAAGCCTCATGACCCTGTGAATGAGCATATCCATTAAACTTTCCACTCTCGACCGATCGGAGAACCGCTTTCATTGTTTCATCGGCAGCCTTCAGGTTGCCAAAGATAGTGGGATCCCCTGTAATTTAATGTGTGCCAAGTGAGTATAGGAAAATAGATCAATATGAAAGAATCTTTTTATCTCACATACATGTGTATGTGTGTCAGTGAGTGTGTGTGTGTGTATAGACTATATATAGTATAGTATAATCAAATATTTGTCATGATATCCAGTCCTAAACTCGTTTAAACGCATTTACTCAAGTTTCCGCCTATCACTGAGCTGAGTCCCGTGCGCAACCACTAAAGCACGATGGACGGACGGTCGGTTGGTTATTATGATAAGCAAAAGCAACTATTTATACCGGCTCGATTATAAACTTTTCGATTATTGATCTTGTTTTTCGCTTCTCCAAACAGGTGAAACTACATTTTATGCAAATGCATCGAAAACGCGCGCGCGCCTTGACAATAACAATAATAATATGTAACAACAGTCCAGACCTCGTATTCTGTTAATATTATACATATACACATACATATACATATATTGTCGTCGTCTCCCCATCTGGAAATATTGATATTGAATTTGAATTAATTAAATAGAAACTCGCAAATTGGAGGCATCACAAAAATGCATATTAGCATGATGTTTTGTTTCTTTTGACAAATCCACAAATCCACATGTAAAATCATTAACAATAGTATCATTAAGAGATTCAAACAAACAGTTGCATTTAGCAATCACGTTTGTCTGCTATTTACCGAAAAAGAAAGGAAAGAAATTAAATCCCGAGGTTAATGAAACGAGTTTTTGGCATTTTAAAAAGAAAGCAAACCAACAACGATGCAATTTTAAATATTAACTAGAAAGTTCTGCACGTCCCAAAGATGAGAATGTTTTGTTTTTGTAAAGTATTTCATAAACCATACAACTTAAATCGGACATGACCTGATCAGAATGAAATGATATTAAGTAATTATTGAATATTAAATAATTCAATTCGAATCTACATACATACATATGTAAATACATTTTTTTGTTATTGAGTTATTGATATGTTTTTGTTATTGGTGACTCGAGTTGTTTGTATAGAAAATTCCATCTAAAGAGATTCAATCTATTGAAGATCTCTTGTTCATTTTTTATCTCCTAGAATCAGATGTTTTTTGTAGGTGTAATAAGTATACAAGTGTTGATGAGGATGATTTAGTTTAGCTACTTACGTACCTATGGACAGTGGTATCATGGGCTTTTGTGGATTCGGCTCTATTTTTATAGCCTCGACAATATTGCGTATACGATTATGCGTATTGAGGGACAATGTGGAACCCTTCACCTTCCAGGCATTTCGACGTTTAATTGGCATAACAACATCCTGGGCCAGTGAGCGTGACTCCAGCTCAAGATGGCCGACTGATTCATCTACGGCATCGACATCGTTGGGGACTATCCCCGGGGAGCCACTTGGAATATTACGGCTCTTGAAGCTGCTCTGAAACTCGTAGCCTTCGTTTGCAACACTGCTGGGCATTATCACCAGACAGGCTATAATAATGTTTGCTCACAAGAAAAAAAAAACACAAATTATTCCGAATGAAAAATTCAAATCCAATGAGGCGATCTTAACGTATCCTATATACGCGAATCAGATAAAGGTAAAATTGGTATCCTGTTTTTCATTCCACACTAGCATTAGAAAAATTCAATCTGTTGCCTTTTGTACTAAAGTATTGAGACAAAACAGTTAAAAAACAAAATTCGAAAAAGCGTTGGCGTTGACGTTGACGTTGCCGTTAATGTGATTTTGAAGTAAAGATCGCTGCAAATTCTTAGCTAAAACAACACTGATTTACTTTTGTGATCTCTCTGTGCTTTTATCGGGTCTGGCTGTGCCGCTTGGTTGCCTCACGATATAAATACGATATTGAGAGACGAATATACATATGCATATGGCACACAATATCAGAGCACAACACGCTTCATAGGAGGGCCGAGCCAAAAGAATAACAACTATTTAAACTTCGGATCGAACTCGGGCCCAACTCTGATTTGAATACTGGCACTGGATGAAAAAAATAAATAAAAACAAAAAACAGAAAAAAAAAAAAAACAAATACTTATGCATAAGCAATAGGTAGATTCATAAAGCCTGGTCAGATGTGGAACCAGATTTAAATAACGACAATTCTTCATAAGTTCAAGTTGTCAATAACGTTTTAGGAAAATACAGTTTACAAGATAATGATAATCATTTTTATCATATTTAAACCTCTTATCTAGGTATACATATATTTAACTCCCTAAAATTTCTTAAATCAGTTCTGCAACGAAAGACATAAGATTAAATAAATACACTAATTTTATTTGATTTAAACTTTTCGTTTCCACAGTAACGTATTAACTCCGATTTTTAAGTCCATTTGGACATATGTACCTATAAACACTCTCCTTTTAAATCCTTGACTCACCCTGAGAAGAAACACTTTAAACACTTTTCTGTTATTTTTAAGGTTTTTATCAAAGGCGAGCTTGCATTTCTTATAATTTCTGAGAATGATACAACCATTACAAAAGCCTAACACATTCTGTAAGCTAACAAATGTATGTATAAACCATATTAATCATCTTTACACAGTTTTTAAATTAGATTAAAAGCTTTACAGATATTTTATTTTGAGTTCCAAAAATTATGTCATTTGTACAGTATTTTTACGATGTTTTGACTTTAAAATTCTAGGATATGGCGAAGTACATTTTTGTCGGTATAAATGACCCGAATTCATTTTGTTGGTTTTCGATTTTAAAATAACATGATTATATTATTTGATCAAAGTACCGATCATTAAAGTACATGCAAGAACTACTAACTAATACAGTAGTATATGCTAAACTTATTAAACCACAGTTTTCGTTGATTTCTATTACTATGTTGACAAACCGGAGTTGAAGTCGCATCAAGGATTATAAACAAGTCCAACATTTTCAAGGCGTTGTGTTATTCGAAAAGTAACTGCGCAAAACCAAATCAATTCATTAAAAAAACAAAACTAATTGATTTAATTGATTGAAGCATTTTAATTTATTGTATAGTATATTCTTTTATGATCTAGTTTAGGCTATCAACAACGAATAAATTAAATGATTGAGTCCTTCAATTTTACTCCCAGATATACATTTTCAAAATCCGATCAGGTCCTGGCAATTAATCGGCAGACACCACAAAAGAATGTTAAATCCTTACTTAGACTATACCGTAGATGTTGAATCTTGACCATAACTTTCTCATTTGTTCTGGTTGCGAATTGCATTGCACATTAACGCATATAGTACCGATGAACTAGGAGTCTTAAACAGTCAGTTCTTTTTGAAATTGGAAAATAGAAATGCCGAAGATGTTCCGACGTCGCAATAGAAGTAAAAATTCGCAGCTCACGCAAAAACAAACGAATATCAAATTTGCTTATAACTTTATCTGTATAGTAAAAAAAAAGCAGGTTACTGTGTTCGAACCCAATCCCGGACTCCGTTACGGCCTCGATTTTGCTGTTCCCTCGCTCAGTGTTTTATTATTATTGTTGAATTTGCTGTGTCATAGTACAATACTTAGATATTGTATACAAACGTAAAACACACCCGGTAGTCTTTGCATTGCATTACAATAAATTGGATATTTCTCATCGTGCAATCAGTTCGGAACTTGAGATCGAGCCTCCAGCTCACCATGCGTTTCGGAACTGGTTTCATTTATTGTATTGCCTAATACCAGATAGATAATTAAATCTGCATTTTCTATATTGCGCCATTATTTGAGACTTTCAAATATGAAAGAATAATACGTTTTAATTAAATCATAATCTTAAGTCTGTCATTTTGACAGTACAAAAATATATATATATACGTATATATTATCTCTTCTCCTTATTGAAAGCCTCTTTACTAAGGTATTATTAAAGTCGCCTTCATCAGGATAGATCCAACATACAAGAAGCTATTTAAAAACAAACGCCTTTGAGGTATTTGCAATACCTCTTTGTCGATTCAATTGACGCGACAGGCATACTATATAAGTATATCATTGTTTCTTAACAGTATCTTAAGCATAAACTGATGGTTTACAACATAAGTAGCAGGTACTAATAATATATTTAATTTCTTAGTATACTTAGTACATAAATGCCAAACATGACAAAACTTAAATGGACAGAAAAAAAAACTTTTGAGATAATGAAATTTATTCACTCATGAGTTAAAGACATTCTTAATTTGTATAATTACATCACTAACGCCTCTTGCGATACTGTATAAACAATAGTACGGTTAAGACTACCACAGAGACACATTGCAGATTGAAGATGGTAACGACTATTTGCGTTTAAACATGTTACTGAGGCGCCGTTTAGGAGGCGAGTTCTGCAAATGAACAACGGAAATTGTGAATGAACAAATATCAAAATATATAAATAAACTGTTGAGGTTAATTGTGTTGAGTCTTGAACAAAAACAAACGCTGCCTGTTGTCGTCAGTTTCTACTTGCTTGAAAAGTAAATGGCGCTGAGCAAAAGTATCAGACCCAAGATGATGCCTAGGGTCATCCAGTCGTAGAATTGGAAATAAATGGACACCAAAAATAGTATGGATACTATTCCGAGCACAATAAGGTGATTCAATGTAATGCGATGGCAACGGCGGCACACATTCATCTGATTGGATGTTTCACACAGAGTTGTAACTGTAATCCGTGGCAGGCGAGTCGAAGGCATGTGGCCCACGGAGTGAGTAGTCCAGGATCGACGAGATGAAGCGTTGGTTGTCCAACTGGCGGTGGTGTCTGTTAGGTTATCAATGTTATTGACTGATAAAGAAATAGTCGGAGCATTCATCAAGCGCAGGGCAAGCGAGTCGGTGGTTTCAGTGAGCCGAGTGGAAACTTCGTCCTCCACGAACTGATTCTGCAAAACCATGCTAGTTTCTTGATTACAGTCATCTTTGGCGTCCAGCGCCTTTAGCACCGATGGCTGGTGTTGCTCCTCCGTCCAGGTAGTGCCTGGAACAATATCAGTCGCCGATGTTACATTAAAAGTGGCTGCTACATCCAAGCTCTGCTCCAGCGTAGGTTCCACCTCAGTCTCTAACTCGTCAAGAGTAAGCTTTCCAAACAGGAGTGTGCAATCTCCAACCATCAACGAATACATGGAATCATTGTTATTGTTATTGTCATACTCTTCATCTGAAGCAACTAGCATATCATCTTCTTCCCATTCCGAATCTTGACTGGACAAGGGTCTAGCTTGATCTTCATCTGAAGCAACTAGCATATCATCTTCTTCCCATTCCGAATCTTGACTGGACAAGGGTCTAGCTTGATCTTCATCTGAAGCAACCAGCATATCATCTTCTTCCCATTCAGAATCTTGACTGGACAAGGGTCTACCTTGATCAAAGCATCCAAAGCGCTGCTGGCGCATCTTTTGTCGCTGCTGTGAGCGTTGATTCTTTGCAATTAATTTGCGTGTTCTGATATTTGCGAACATGCCGCCGTTCAGGCAAAAGAAACTGCGTGGAGTCTTGTTATACTTGTTAGATGCAGCATTGCTGCTTGAACTGGTTGAATCCACTGAGCCCCGGCGACAGATGCTCAACCTGCGGCCTTGTCCGCTCGTCATGGCCTGTAGCTCAGCATTAGACAAATGTGGAGTCCCATCTTTCTGCTGTTGTTGCTCTAACTGTTCATCTGATGATGGTTCACTTTGTACGCTACTGATGTTTCTCTTGCGTGGCGTTGAAGTACAAAAAGCGCCAGAGGCACGAAGGTGCAAATTACGACGCTGCACACCTGAGAACAGATTACGTTGACGATGTCGCTGTGGCTGTTGCTGTCGGGGCTGCTGTGAAGGAGCAGATAGTTTTAAAATATTCGATTGTGGTACTAACCACAGACAAATCACAAGGACCAACACAACTACGACGACAGGCAGGTAACACTATTAGCTCTAACTTACACACAAAAAGCAACACACACAAAAGTATAACAATTATGTTTAATCTATCTTACAACATACCTCGTCGCGGGGCAAGGAATGTCCACCTGTTCCACTACTGCCCATGCTAAAGCGTGAGGCAAACATCTTAAAGCGAGCTGGCGTCTTGGCACAACCATTATTATCAGACGATTCGCGTAATATTTCTCGCGGCGGCTCCGAGCTGCCAAAAGATAAACGCCCACCATTTTTACTAGGTGTTGGTGGTCCTGGACGCTTGTAGTGAATGCCCATTGACTTTTTACGTGTACTGACACCGCTTGCTCCCTTAACACTAAGCAGCGTGCTCATGCTATCATCCAGACTAAGTTGGCCGTCCTGTCAACAGTTAAAAGACAAAAGATAAAGTTTCTTTAATACATAAGTATAATATGGCAAAAATCTTAGGTATTAAAGAATGAGCTAGGTAACTTTTAGGTATACTTTTCCTTGATTACTTTTGAGAAGTACACTTTATGAAGTGCATAAAAGAATCAACTACTTAAGCGTTTAATAGTTTCAAGTAATATAAATAAATTTTAACTATATGTATATGTATATATTCATATTAAATGAGTATTAAAAGCAGAACTTACTTTGAGATCATCCTCCTGAGTACCCAAGTCATACTGTACCGCATAGGCGCTTTTTAAATGCGGCGGCTGCAACGAATTGCGATATTGCAGTTCTTCGGCACTGTGTTATTAGTATCAGAGAAATAAGAATTAGTAATCACTATATATATTCTTTGGGTGGGCATACTTACGTCATATCCGGCACACGACCCAACTTCAGATCAGTCAGATAGGTGTTATTAAAGACCTCGCCTTCTTCATCTTCCATGGCAAGATTACTGCCCAGATTGGCAGCAGGAACACTTGGACGCTTAAAGGGAGCCCATTCATCGTTGGCTGCAGAATTACCAATTGCCTGTTCGACTTCTTGTAGGTGACGAAGCTTAGTGCTAAGTACGGCATGTTGCTTTTGCTGTTCTAAAATCTTTTCATTCAGACGTACAATCTGATTCGAGAGTTTTCGCGTGTGCTCCTCAAACTTAAGGTTCTGCAGTAGTTGAAAAGAAAAAAAGAGAATAGTTTTATTTAGTACAAAGTAATTAATTAAATATAAACAGCTACTAACCTGAGCACTGATTTTCTCGAGTTCGGCCTTGCCACTGGCCGCATCGCGCTCCTGCTTCTCCTTCATTCGGGTCACTTCCGCCGTGTACAGATCGCGCTATAGTTATCAGATTGTGTGGTTTTTGAAACACGCCAGAAAATGCACGTTAAGCGTGTGGTAGTGTTAGTGGTGAAAGTGAGTGAAGGGAGATAACAGGATAGCAAAAGTTAAGATATTACACCAAGAAGGACGATAACAAACATCTAAATCGAAACTTTTATTTTCCGACATGCTGGCCGCATTTTCATTACTTACACTCATTTAATAAATATAAGGGACAATTCACAAAACAAAAATATTTATTTAAGCTACACTATTACACAAACACACACACATAAAACATAAAACCTAAGTTACTAAAAAGAATTTTGAAAACAAATTATAGTTCTTGCTATAGCACCTTTAGTTACTAAAACTCAATTGGTTTTTGAGTTCGAAAATTAATCTCAATATTGTTGCTCAAAAGTATCATATATGCTATGCCGATGAAGACCATCAGCATAATCAAAAACTTGAAGCCAGTATTGTCGAAAAAGCCGCAGTTTATCGAATTCTGAACTTGAATAAATAAATTTGGGGTTGTGTGGGATGATTGTGTGCCTTTCTCAGAGTAGACTTTCTTTCGAAAATCAATGGACTCGAACATATCGGCCTTGCCGTTTTGGAATGTGTTTATTTATTAATTCAATATGCAAGAAAAGTAGTAGATAGTAAGATGATATAGACGGCGCAATAGGAAGAGAAAAGGAAAAGAAGAGGAAATTGTTTTAAATACTATATGATAAAGGAAATTAATCTACATATTTTGTTCAGCATCGCTCTACCTAAAAGATGTTGATTAATGAATTGATGATTGATGATAATTGATATGATGATGAGCTGTGGAAACTGTAGCTAACACAACCACGCACACAACAACAACAACAAAAAAGACGACTACATAATATGAAATAGATACATTGCCGGAAGAATAATAATGTACATATATCGTAAGCTATCTTTGGTGCACCAAAGATTGATTTGATTATAGAGATTTTTTACACTTGATTGCTCAAAACAAACGTCAAACAGAACAGATGAATGCGTGTTCAAAACGGAATAAAAGTAATGGTTTTTTAGGAAAGTTACTTTAATCTATTAAAATGGTCTTCAAATTTTAGTTTTTATTTAGATGGATAAAACGGAACTTGATAAGTTTTGGGATGTACAAGAAACTACATACCAAGTTTGGGTCCTCTAGCATTAATGGACGATGTTGCTTATAAAAGTTGTTGATGCTTATCAAGAATATAAAATAAGATATTCTTTAAGGGAGAAGGATTTCTTAAATGTTCCACTTTGCTAAAGCTAATGGACCTTATATACCAGGGTATAAAATGTGCGGTATTGTCTGTTGAGTGAGTTGTGAAGAGAGTATGTAAAGTTGTCACGTGCAAATAAGAAGGTGTGAAGTGCAATTAACATTTTCAAAATAACACATTTATTAATATTGAATCGGACGCATTGTTAATAAGGACGAAGGAAAGCAAGATAGAAACGCCATTGTTTAACAATGCTGGTTCTAGTCAATGTCGATATACCATATAGAACGGAAACACAGAGTAAGCATCGCACAAAACGTATACTTACCATTTTGATTTTCATCTTCTCTAATTTGCCCTCCATTTCAAGACGCTGATCTTTAAGCTTTTGCTCACAGTGGCCAATCTCTTCCTTGGCATCACGGTACTTTGCCTGCAGTATCTGACAATCAAGTTCCAGCTGCTGTTCCTTTGCACGATGCTGAGCAATTTGTTCCTGCGAAACCAGAAGTTCATCGCGGCTATTGCGAATCTCTGTAAGTTCGGCATTGCATTCAGAAAGCTCCTCCTTTAAAGACTTAAGCTGTCGCTGATAGTGAGCCTCACGTTCTGCTGTTATTTCGTGCTGTGTATCCAGTTGTTTAAGCTTTTCATCTAGTTCGCATTGAACCGATTCGAGTACAAGCCGAGTACCATCTAGCTCTTGCAGTGTCTGCGATAATTTAAGATTGGCTTCATCCAACTTCTCAGTATTGCAGTTATTATCCTTGGCTTCGTGTAACAATTGAAGTTCGGCGCTAAGTTCTGCTGTACGCTTCTGATACTGCACTATCTCAGAGTTAAGACCACCAACCTCAAGACTCAGTCGCACTTTTTCACTCTCTGCGACGGCCATCTCTTGTTTAACATTATGACGCATCTTCTCTGCAATTTCACACTTCTTTTCGAGCTTGATTATACGATTTTGAGTAGCAATTCGTTCCATTTCTTCCGATGTACGTTGCTGTTCCAAAATGATCAATTTATCTTCAGCACGTTTGGCACGTTCTTTGTTTTGGCGCTGCTCCAACTGCAAATTTTCCTTTTCTTGTTGCAATGTGCTAATAAGCTCTTTTTGTTCTTCTTGTGCGAGCTTGGCCTGAGCTAGTTCACGTTGCTTTTTGGATAGATCTGCTTTGTGTTCGCCCAAATTAATGGCCATTTTCTCCAAACGCTTGGTTGTCTGATCCAGCTGCGTTTTGTTCTTTTGCAGTTCCTCTTCCCGTTTTGACAGAGTCTCTTTGATATCATTTTCGCTGACTTGGTACTTGGCTTCCATTTGCTTGATTTGATTCTCTAGTAGCTGACATTTCTTCTCCTCATTTTCAAGCAATTTTTGAACATTCAATAACTGCTCATTGTCCTGTTCTATCACTTGCAACTGTTGCCTTAACTCGCCAAGCTGCTTTTCCGATTTCATCAAGAGTTGTCCATGCTCGTCCTTCTGCTCTTGGAGCGCCTGCTGCATTGACTTTACTTGATCTTCCAGTTCCGCTTGTACCTTCTCATACTCGTTTAGTTTTGTTGTGCTAGTATTGAGCTCGATTTTTAGCTGTGTTTCCTTTATTTTTGCATCTTTCAGTTCCTTCTCAATGTGCTCCTGATCTTGTATGTGCATCCAAAGTTCTTGTTTAGCTGCCTTTAGTTTTTCCTCCAATTGCAGTATTTCATTGCGTTGTTCATTTACCAAATCATTTGATTCTTTTTGATGCTGCTCCAGCTTTTCATTGGTAGTTGCTAGACTTTGCTGGACTCGCGTCTGCTCTTTGTCCTGCTTGCAATTGTGTTTTAGGGCCTCCTCCAGTTTGTGTTTTAAATGTTCATTTTCTGCATCCTTTCCATTGAAAGTTGCAATGTTAACTTGCAGCTGCAAATGCTTTTCATTCAAAATCTGTAGCTTATCCACGAGTTCCTTCTGCTGAAGATCGTGCTGATGACTTTGAATCTCCAGCTGTTGCTTAAGTTGTAATTTTTCATCTTTGCATATATTCGAACGTTCAACTTCATTACTGATGCGTACTTCTAAGTTACTATTTAAATCGTTCAGTTCCGTAATTTTGTTATTTATCTCTCTGAGCTCCTTATCTTTCCATTCCAGCTCGTGTCGAATGCAGTCAATTACACATTCATCCTTATCATTTACAACAGTAATTCGATCCTGTAATTGTTTTTGCAGCTTCGCGTGGTATTCATTTGCAGCCTTAAGCTTCAGTATTAGCTGTGTCTGCTCCTGATCATGTTGTTGACTTTGGATCTCTAGGTCATGCTTTAGTTTCTTTTTCTCCTCATTGCATTGAGTCGCACGTTCAATTTCATTATTGATGCGTGCTTCCCAGTTGCTATTGAAATCAGACACCTCCGAAAATTTCTTGATTATTTGCGCGAGCTGCTGATCTTTATTTTCTAACTCCTGGCGAATGCTCTCCATTGTAGCCTCATGCTTCTCATTTAAGGTCTCGATGTTATTCTGTAATTCATTTTCCAACCGCGCGTGCTTTTCTTTAACAGCCTGAAGCTGCTGCGCTAGCTCCGTCTGCTCAAGATCATGGTTGTGCCTTTGGGCCTCTATCCGATGTTCAAGTTGTAATTTTTCCTCAGTACATTGTGCCGAACGTTCAGTTTCTTCAAAGATGCGTTGTTCCAAATTCGAATTTAAATCGCTCAATTCTACAAATTTCTTGTTTATTTGCTTTAGTTCTTCATCTTTATTTTTCAACTCTTGTCGAATTGTATCCATTGCACATTTATGCTGCTCATTCAATATCACAATGTTGTCTTGATATTCTTGTTTCACCTGAGCGTGGACCTCCAGCTGATGTTTAAGTTCTAATTTCTCCATACTGATTTGTGTCGAGCGTTCCATTTCGTTACTGATTTGTATTTCCAAGCTACGATTTAAATCGAACACTTCCGTAAGTTTTTTGTTTACTTGCCCGAGCTCTTTATCTTTATTTTTTAACTCTTGTCGAATGGTATCCATTTCAGCTTTATGCTTCTCATTTACAGACGCGATGGTATTTTGAAATTCTTGTTTCATCTGCGCCGCGATCTCCAGCTGACGATTAAGTTCTATATTCTCCATATTGACTTGAGTCGATACATCCGTTAAGCTTTTGTTTATTTGCCCGAGCTCCTCATTTTTCTTTTCCAAGGCCTGTAGAGTGCTGGCAAATACAGCTGTATGCTTCTCATTTAAAGTCGCTATGGTGTCTTGATATTCTTGTTTCACCTGCTCGATGGTATCTCGAAATTCTTGCTTCACCTGAGCGAGGGTGTCTTGAAATGCTTGTTCCAGCTTAGCCTTCTCTTCGTTGACCATATTTAGCTTCTGCTCTAGCTCCGTCTTCTCAAGATCATGCTTTTGACTTTGGATCTCTAGCTGATGTTCAAGTTCTAATTTTTCCCCACTGAATTGTGTCGCACGTTCCACTTCATTATTGATGCGCATATCCAAGCTACAATTTAAATTGTACACTTCCATAAATTCGGTACTTATCTGTGTGAGTTTTTTATCTTTATCTTCCAACTCCTGTTGAATACTGGCAAGCTTCTCTTCAAACTCTGTCTGATATTGCTGCAATTGATTGCTTTTGTTCAGCAGATCGGTTTTGCTCTCTGCCAACTCAAAATTTAATGCATCTAATTCGTACGCTAGTTTCGTAATATTATCTTGGTGAGCAACATTTTGTTGCAACATTGTGTTGCACTGTGCTTGCAATGCCTTTGACCGTTTTTGCTCTTGCTCATAATCAACAAACAACTGTTCCATCTTCTGTCGAATATGGTCCACCATTTGCACTGGCGAATCTTCATCAGTATTAGTTTCATCCAGTTGAAATATTTGGACGAGCTGCACGAGTTCTTCGGTAATACATTCCCTCATCTGCGCATTGAGTGCCAGCTGTTCCCGCAGTTGATTATTTTCCTGCTCCTTTTCACGCAATTGCTTGTCGATAACGGAAGTTGCTAAACTTTCGGGAGTTGTATTCATGCTGCTGCTGTTCAATTGCGAAGTATCCAGAAGATCCGATGAGGCATTAAGGACCTCCCGACCATTGTGAAGCTCATTGCGAGTCTCTTGCAGACATTGCTCCAGTTCAAGCTTGTCTCGCTGAAGGCTAGCAATTTCATTTTCCTTGTCGGTTAACAACTGCATTGCTTTCTGTACGTCCGATTCTTGTTCGGAGATTTTATTTACGCACACGAGAAGCTGCTTTTCTGATAACTTAAACTGCGCATGAAAAGAGAAATTTTGATAATGTAGTAAAAATCAAAAGATTATTAACATTTACCTTTGGCACGTCAAAGATTTCAGACCCTTGCAATGGTCTCAACCTTCGACAAATGACAAATATATGATAAAGTACACCGATTCTGAACAGATTTCATCAGATTTTAAAAAATCATATTAAGATATGTTAAGAATCAAAATATTTTTCAAACAACTATGTTTTTGCAGGTCTCTGTAAGTATTTGCAAACTTTGATGCGCCAATGATTGCCATGTATTGTCTTTTAAATCTATATTATAATCACGATTGTTAACAATTTATTCAAGTTATTAGATGCTTACCTTTTCAACCACTATGGCATGCTCGCTTTTCAGCTCCTGTAGCTGTTCGCTTTTTGCGGCAAGGTCTGATTCCTTGTTGCTCAGCTCTTTCATCAACCGTCGTTTTAACTGTAATTCAGGTAAAGATAATCACAAGATACAGTTAGAGTTCAGGTAGCCGCCGACAGGCGATTACCTGTGCCAAGACATTACATACATTTTCAAATTCATTAGGTACATAGTAATCCATGTAAAGGTCCTCTTCGTTTTTTCGCTTTGCATTGCGGCCTTCAGCTTGGAAAGCTGTTCCTTCTTTACAGTGTTCTCTGTCATTATAGTAAATAACAAATCATATTAAATATAAACCAAAAATTTAATAATGTACATTTTCACAATACCTTTAGTAAGCGACTTTATTAGATGATCATTATCTAGAATTTGTTCTTCTAAGACAGTCTTTTCATACCGCTCCGTTTCCAGTTGAGCCTACAAATTATTTAAATGCAGTTTCATTATTATGGACGTAGCTATATAAAATTGAGCATTTGTAAATTGATACTTACACGCAATCCAAAGACCTCGCGTGTTCGCTGTTCAAGGAGCTCTGATTTGGGTGTTGGTGGGGCAAACATTAGCTGGCCGTTGTTTTGAGTATTAAGACGATCTTGTTGCACCGGCGTTAGCGACAAGGATTTCGTATTTACACTCGAATCATTGTCGATTGTGTTTGAATCCTTATTGTTGCTAACCGGCGTACTGTTTAACCTATCGATGGCCCCATTGGTACTCGCGGTGGTGTTGGATACACTGCAGATGCCATCCGAATCAAGGAAGGGTACAGGAACTAGAAAACTGTAATCACTTTGGACATTTAAAATAGCCTCACGCAAGCGATCGCGTGTCAGGTCAGGTCCATTAACAGTCTGCTGAAAAAATGCCGCAATACATTGCTGCACATTCTCTGGTAAATTTTGGCAGATATTATGAAAGTATTTGCTGGGATTTTGAACGCATGTATAGTGCATAAGAAGTGTGTACACATAAATGTAATCCGCCGGCAGTACTTGGCCATCACCATCCAAATTCGATGTAAAATCTGGATATATATCTGCAATTGGCATTTGAATTAAGAAAATATAAGAATAAATGCATAATGCTAGGTTCGACAATGCTTAGTTCACGAGATATCGGGGCTTGAACACGGTCGATATCCATATAAACTGCTGATACACATTTACTTTTGTATAAGCATTTTGTAGGGAAATCGTCCAACTTTAAACCCCGATATCAAAGTGTATTAGAATTCACATTGCGCCGCAGAGCTAGGCACAGATGCATCAGGGGATGCAGGCTCTGTGACGGAATGGGAACTTAGCATAAACGCCAACCACACACCTTGAAGAAATTTGTTCAGCGGCTCCAAAGGAAGTGATATGTTTACATGTGACGCATGCTGCTCAGTCGAGGACGCAACCTGAGCATACTGCGCATAAGCGGCATAAAAGGCCTCAATATCGGAATCTTCCAGCGACGAAATGTTCTCTATAAAATTACATTCTTTAACCTGTAATATTTAAATCCAATACTTATTCATTTTGTCTATATTTTGTTTTCTGCGACCGTACGTACCCATTTCAACAGGATCGTCTTCCACACACGAAGCTCCATTTTTTATACACAAAACATATAATGAGGAACACAACAATATAACATTAAACGCCTGCTTCAGTTCCTGCCTGTGTGTGAGGACTTTCCTTTGTTACTTTAGTAAAGAGTATTTGACAAAATTTGACAATTATCAACGTTAAAGAAACTATTTCACAATTTTTACGCTTTTCGAACACACTGAACAAACGCTACGTTAGACGCTAACAAAATGAGCGCGCCTGCTACGAAATACGATATAAATTTGTTGATGAGTACTTTATCAACACTGCTCAGAGTTGCTCAATGCGATAAAGTATCGATAATTTATCAAGATTCTTGAAATACGACCAATAAAACATAATTTGAATTTCCACTAGTTGGGATTTTTCGAAAAGTGTTTCTATTGCGTTTGCCGCATCTCTAAAGCCGCTCAACTGTTTTACTTAAAACTGTTAATTTTATTATATAATTAAAAAAAAATATATATTGTACAAAGTACAAAGTACGAGGAGCAGTGTATTTTGGGTATTTTTGCAAATTATTGCATGGAATTACACATACATACAAACAAAAACATGCTGCGGTCTTATTACCCCGGTCCATCGAGCCCAAAGCTACGAGGCGAACTGAATCAGCAGCAAGCGTGCATCCATTTATATAGCAGCACGCATTTGTATGTATGTGTACATGGGAGTGCTGCTTAGAGAGCTTTCAGTCACGCATACAGTGTACGGCGCCTGCCATACGTAGAGAGGACCAACAGCTTGCTCTCTAAGCAGTGGACGGTATCCATACAGAGCGCTGCTTAGAACGATGAAGGCTATATTTTTAAATTTAACGGTCGCTCACAAAAGGGTGCCAAAATCTATCGATATCGATAGATTTTTTTTTAAACTACAATAAATTTATTAAATCAAATAGTTTCAGAGAAACCGTTGAGCGACTTATTTTTATATTAGTGGAATTACTGTACACTGACTTGATATATAGCGCTGCCACCTTATTTTAGTAAAAAAAAGGATGTTTCCATTAATTGGATTTTTCAATTCCGTCCGTTCCAACGCAGAACTACTGCAACAGTGTTTCTATTGCTTGGCAATTTTTTTGGTTGACATAACAAAAAAAATAACTGTTTTTATTACTTGAGAATGCATTTTTCAAACGATAATTCCTGTCTCACTAGATACCGCAGTAATTATTCGACATTAAAAGAACACAATTCCAAATTATAATTATCAATAAATATCTATTCAGTAGTAATGACATTGTATCATTAATGATAAGAAAATCCTGTTTATTTAGAAATGTAAAAGAGTGAAAATACGCAGTAGTACGGTGTCCACGGGTCTGAGCAAAGACTGTTTCGATGGCGTTTGACTAGAGCATTCTTATTTGTTTTGATATCTATATAATGGGGTTATCTTTTGGTATGCTTAACGTTTTGAGACGTTCCTGTTTCTTGCTACATTCATCAGCTGATGGCTTAAGAGAATCCGTATCTTTAAAGTCCATGCTTTCACTCTGCATTTCCAATAGCTTTACATGGGCAATAGTTTGGCCAAAGAGTTTCTGTCTAAAACTGGGTCTCTTGTGTCCACGGTGTACCTTGACGTCATCGTTGTTCACTTCATGCTGACGTTGCCTATGATACCGTTTTTTCTTACGACGCTCAGCGCTGGGTATTAACTCGTTAACATACTGCAGACTAATAGGCGTGCTACAGCCCTGCTTGTCTGCGTGCGAATGCTTCATTCGCGAGTGCTTCTCCTCAGTTTGCCATTTGTTTTTTAGAGCAACTTCCTCGATATGTTTTTCCTATAAATGAAAATGAGTGAGATCTTTGAGATGATTGACGGGTGCAAGCAATATAATTTGTGACCTACAAACATAGCGCGCCTGTGCTTATCTCGTTTTGCCAGGACTACTACCCAAGCGCCGTATGTAAGCATTATTCCAGCTGGCACTAACATGCCTCCCAGTTCCGCAGGTTTACGCATCCAAGCATGATACACGGCCATAAAGATCACTGCAAGAGAGAAACGCAGAACAATAATTTCCAAAATTTAATAGACTTTGTGGATCAATGATAGATCGTACAATTAAGAAGCCATGCCTTAACGTTAAATTACTTCATTTGCTTCTTTGTTAGGCGAGACTGCTAGATAGTTTTCTCATATATATATATCATACATTTTATTAAGAAAATCAAATCATGGAGTGACTGCCTATCCGTATTTGCTTACCCAAAAATGCAACGATCACGGCCACAAGACGTCCGTTGGCTTTGCGTTCCTCCTGCGAAAAAGGGAAAATACATAAATATAGATATTTATATATATATACATATATATATTTTAGCTTAAAATACAAATAGATATGTTAGAGTTAAACCTAAACATAGTTTAACTTCTGCAGGTCTCTGATATGTACGTACGTTAGTGTATTTTTTCGAACACTTAGGTATACACATATAAAACATACACATGAGTAAACAAACCGTGTATATCATTTTAAGTCATAATGATCAGGGCTGCCTGACGGCCATAAAACCATTGTTTACATTCTCACCATCTTGCAAAATCTCATGATCTGAAAATATGTTCGTGTATCTACATATAACAAGTAAGAACACTCCAGTCGAAAGTGTACGACTACAAGATAGTCTGCACACATAGATACCTGATATTTCGTATGTCGCATTTTCAAATAAGTGTTTAAGAACACCAGTTATTTCATAACTTATATTAATATATCAAAAATAAGAGCTATTCCGAAACTTTCATTTAAAATAAAACATTTTAAAATTATTTCATAAGAATTTTAAATAAAAATGTTTTGCGGGCTTTGATCATTTTGAACTAAATTAAATTTAAAAAATAAATAAATACTGTGGCAAACTTCCGTCATGTATGTATGTATATATGTATGTATATGTATATTTGTTTAGTCCCATAAGCTTATCCAACTGATTCAGCCCTGCTAAAATCAGTCGGCAAAAAGATTTCTAAGCATTCATTATAAATTAACAATTAAATATATGGGCTAATGCGGATGTGATTTTCGCACTCTCTCTATAACTTAAAAATGGCTTGACCGATTTTAATAATCATTTTAGTTTTGTTCGCTTTTATTTACAGGTGGTTTTCAAAAAGGAAAGAAAGGGGAAAATAAGAAAATATAAAGGAGAGCCTTAAAATCTATATGGATAGATATTTGTACTATTAAAGCACGGGGTCAAAAATCTTTTCCTGTCAAATTTGGTAGCATTCAAAACTTTTTGAATATGCATTGAAACGTTTACATGCATATATGTATATTACACATGCTGAAAACGGAAAATACTAACAAGGAACGCAATGGGCACGTTCCATATTGCCATAATGACTAATTAATCTTTATATATGTACATACATATGCACATATGTGTTTGATACCACGTGCAATATTGCAAAAGTGGAGGCTGTCGATTGCAATCGATTAGTAATAACAGTAACTTAATTCCTGTACACTTACACGCGATTGAATATCCTGTAGTTCCTTAAGGTTTTCTTGGATAATCTCCTCGTCGGACATTGATGCCAAACTTTTTCTGGGCATTAACGTGTTTATACTGTCTGGGGATTTCGGTTCTGGTCTTGCTTTCGTTGCCGTTGCGCATTTGTTTTTGCTTGGTTCTGTGTGTGTAAACGTTATTTTTGGAATAGGCATTGCTGTTAATTCCGTAGAATCCCGTTTTGCATGCAACTGAGGATGAGGTGACATTGAACTTGTCATCTGTATTTATTCACATTTAACGATAAAAAATATCAGCTGCAAAGATCTGCTTTCAACAACGCGCACGAACTAAAAACAAAACCCTAAAAATGGCATTTACCCCGAAACAAAGAAGAATCGACAATGATCATCTATCGATCGGATGTAGAGCGAAGCAGAGCGGACCAATGTGAGAATACGTCGATTGATATTGTTATTGTTGCCTTTATTTCCATTTCTGCAGCCGCACAAATTTCGTTTAAGATGTTTATGTGGGTGAACATTCGTTTCTAAGTATGTATACACATATATATCTATATAAGTATACTTATGTATATGTTTGTAAAGTATACGTATGAAAATGCAACAACAATGCCGAATTGACTCTATTTGTTTATTTACATTACAGTCAATAATTCCGTAAATGTTTTTGTACATTCGTGCGGATAAGTGTAAAAATGCAACAAGCACTCTGTAATAGATTTGGGCATAGGCCGTTATTTTCTCGGGGCCCATCGGGTCGCTGCGGGCGTCCACGGTTGCGCACCTTTAGCCCAAAATAAAAACAAAACAAATCTTGTATTTCTTCAGCAAATCGGACCTTTTTTTACCAGTCGAGAGTTTTAACCTTAAAATTTGACTTTTCCCGCCAAATCTATTATGGCTATTATGATTTTTTTCTCATAAATTTTGACCTTTTCTCCCCAATCCTGGAGATCTTTCATCAACTTTTTTAAGGAAGGTTTAGCATGCGAAAGTGCATATATTTGTAACGATCCGGAGCCGATATTTGTTTCGATTTGATTCTTCGGCCATTATTTTTATTATGAGAAAAATTATGCAGGTATTCTGCTGACGCATAAAATAAATTCATTTGATCAAATATTATTCAATTTTTAACAAATATATTTGATTTTAAAATAAAAGTCTGAAAAATATTTACAATTTCAAATGTCATAAAAATTGTTGAGACATTTGATGAAACTAAAAATGTATTAAACTAACTGTAATTATTTTTTAAATGTTTTAAAAAGGAGTGTAATACATTTTAAATAAATTTATAAATTTTATAAAGTACAGCAATAACAAATAATTTTGTAGAAACTCGAAATAAATGAACAGCAGCAGATGTTCTTACTTCGAAAACCTGTTCGAAAAATTAAAATCTCTGACAATTAATTAATTAATTAATTGTCGTCAAAAGTTTTAGAGCTTTGTGTGACACGCCTGTATGAATTCAATGCTTATGCTGGTTCGTAAGCAGTCTAACCAATCAGCTGACTATGGATGCGTCATGCGAATAGAAAGACTTTTATTGAAAGTAGGTGGCAACGCCAAAGCTCGCAAATCGGCTGTGCATATCTTAAAAACATCTTATCGCAAAGTAATCAAAATTGACAACAAGAGGCCTGAGAGCCTGCTTCCATGTGTGTGCATAAATTTTTGCAGCTGATCTGACATCTGTATAAAATTTTGTGAATTTATCGTGTGCCATACAAATATCTAAACAGGTGGCAATTTAAATATCGCGAAATAAAGAATACATGACAAAGTCCGTATAAACGATGGGTATTTAGTATAATTATGCCAAGTATAGCGTCTATATACAATAGACATTTTATTTATTTGAAATATTAATATTATAAAATATTATATTATAGACACATTATGTGATGTACTGTTTGCTAATGACAGACTTGCCAATAACATTAAATTCGAAAAAATATCAATTTAATTTTAACCAGTTTTTGAGCCTACTAGCTGAGTTTAAAATAATATCCAAGTGCGAAATAAGAATATTGCATATCGAACAAAGTCATATACATAGTAATAACAGCCGCTTTCCACGAGCCGTCATTTGGCGTCATTCAGTACAATTTTGTCATTCGAGCCGAATGACAAATTCAGCCTGTACAAATTCCCATAAGGCCCCGAATGATCATTCGATCTGAATGACAGCGAATGAGATATTTGGCTTATCGAATTTTAGTATTTTTTTATCGAACAGCCGATGTTCATCGATGTTTTCGTGAAAACCGAGACTCTCATCACCATAAACAGCTGAAAAGATGACAAGCATGGTAAGCGAAACAATTGCGCCAAATATATATTTTTCAAGAAATAATTAAATTGTTATAATTTCTGTCCAAAAATAAAAGGAAGCCGCTTGAGTTTATGATCGACTTCAGCCAATTCATAATTTCACATTTTTTTGGGTTGTTCCTGTCAGTATTCGCCATAATTTAACAGTATATTTATATAAATGTTTAACGGAACCAACGCCTGTTTACAATTTGAACAGCTGCTTTATTTTGGTTGAATGACAAATCAACGAATGATACGTCAAATTGTCGTGGAAAGACCAAAATCTGACAAAACTGAATGACACCGAACGACGCGAATGACAGTGCTCGTGGAAAGCGGCTATAAGAAATTGGTAAGAACGCGTTTGCAAATATTTGATATTGTTATCGATTGTTTGGCAGTTTTTCACGTCTCTAAAACAAACACACACGTTCAAGAAAACCAAGCAAGCAATCAATTTATGATACTGTCTGCGATGCCATAATGATGATGTGCAGAAGTTAGCAACGCAACCAGAACGCGATCTTGAAAGCGCTCCATAAACGGTTGTGTTTGGCCACACTAGCTGCTAACCGACTTGCTTCGTATTTTTTTCCTCATTTTTCCAGTTAACGCGTCCGTCCTGCTGTCGGGATGTCTGTGTCACAGCGTGATCGCGAACGGGGTTCAGGACCATTGCCTAATCGTTGGCTGTATTGTCCTCGGAAAAGTGACACAATTATATCAGAGCGATTTCTCGCCTTCAAGACACCTCTAAATGAGTCCTTCCAAGACAAAATGCCAATTGAATGCACCTTTCGTCCCGAGATGCTTTTTGATTATTGCAAGACTTTAAAGGTAAGGTAGATCAGTTATGCTGGGTTCACATTCGGCCATAGAGTTTGGCACAGAGCGTCAGGAGTGCATCCGATTTTGAGGTCCACATGCATCCACGATGGTTTGTGCCAAGCTCTTTGGCGCCATGTGACCCTAGCATTATTACAAGTACATTTATATTTTATCTGCTCCCCTACCATATTTCAGCTCAAGCTGGGACTCTGGATTGATTTGACAAACACCAAGCGTTTCTACGAACGTACCACGGTAGAGGAACGGGGTGCACAGTACATTAAGCTGCAATGTCGCGGTCATGGCGAAACCCCTCACCAGAGCAAACTCACAGTTTTATCGAATTGGTTGATAACTTTATTAATGAGCGGCCATTTGATGTCATCGCTGTGCACTGTACGCATGGCTTTAATCGAACAGGATTTCTTATTATCTCCTACATGGTAGAACGCATGGACTGCTCAGTAGAAGCTGCACTGGACGTATTTGCCAATGCTCGACCCCCGGGCATATATAAGCAGGACTACATCAATGAGCTCTTTCGCCGCTATGAGGATGAGGAGGATGCTCCCCAAGCTCCAGAGCAGCCCAATTGGTGCCTAGAGTACGATGATAGCAATGGTAACGACGATATTGGCAGCCGCGGCAGTAGAAAGCGTAGCTACGATGATAGTCGCTCTTCCACCTCACAACAAGCTGCGGCAGCTGCAGCTGGGAGCAGTGTTTTTGCTGATGAGGATGATGATGCTGATGCAAATGAAGAGGAAGGCGCCGGAACTGGTGACGTCTCACAGAAAAAGAAGCGAAGACGCGAGTTAATTGTTAAGAATGCAGCATTTATGGCTGGTGTACCCGGTGTACGGCACGTAGCGGATCAGCCCCGTCTCACGGCCTTACAACATAAGGTACAGGACTGGTGCAACTGGCAGAAAAACGGGTTTCCAGGTGCTCAGCCGGTGTCGATGGATAGACACAACATTAAGAGACTCAGCGAGATGCCGTACAGAGTGTCCTGGAAAGCTGACGGTACACGATACATGATGCTCATTGATGGACGCGACGAGATCTATTTTTTTGATCGCAACAACTCCTGTTTTCAAGTAGAAAATGTAACATTTGTGCTCGGCAAAAATCTCCACGAACATTTAGACGGCACACTATTGGATGGAGTAAGTAGATGACTTTGTTCTGCTCTGACCTATATTTTTACGCTTCTGATTAACTTTCAGGAAATGGTCTTAGACAAGATTGGAGAGACGGTAACGCCGCGTTTTCTAGTATACGACATTGTTCGTTTGGCCGGACGGGATGTGCGCGAAGAGTCCTTTTATCCACATCGTCTGGATTACATTAAAAACGATGTCATAGGTACGAATTTATAAGTCAGAAAATACGTTTCCAGTTCATCTAGTAATATACACGAATGTCGCAGGACCGCGTATCCTGGCTATGAAGCACGGTATCATCAACCGTGCCTTGGAGCCTTTCAGTGTGCGGAACAAGGACTTTTGGGACATACGTACATCAGCCCGATTATTGGGTGAAAAGTTTTCCCGTTCGCTGGCCCATGAACCCGACGGTCTCATCTTCCAACCCTCACAGCAGCCGTACACAGCCGGTGTTTGCGTCGACGTGTTTAAATGGAAACCGCATGAGCTTAACTCTGTAGACTTTCGACTTAAGATTATTACAGAGCGCGGCGAGGGGTAAGAAAACGAAAAAAGCCTTTGGCTAGCCAAATTTACAATTTTAACTGTAGTTAACATATTCAACTATTTTAATAAACCTTTTATCTCATCTTGCCGTTAACCTTACAGGGTAGAAAAACTTAAGATTTTGATCTCTTATCGGCAAGTTTACCTAAGCTGAAAGATTTATCGGCCTGATGAAAAAACATTAAAAAAATGTATATATGTAGTTTAAAATAGCACTTCTTTTGCTTGCTCGTGGTATCATTTAATTTAATATTACTAATTATATTATATATTCTGATAGATTGCTGACTACGAAAGTTGGCTTTCTCTATGTGGGCGGTCATGATGCGCCTTTCGGACGCATGCAAAAGCTAACCAAGGAAATACGTGAGCTGGATAACAAAATTGTTGAATGCACGAGAAATCAATTTGGAAATTGGGAGTTTATGCGTGAGCGTACGGATAAGAAGTTGCCCAACAGCTTCAACACGGCAGTCTGTAAGTTTTGCTAACGTATATAGTATAGTATAGTATTTCTTAAAAACCAATTTTAATCGCATGTTTTACAGCTGTCGTGGAGAGCATCAAGAATCCTATAACCAAGGAATATTTACTAAACTTTATAGTAAATTTTGGCTTCCGCGATGATCATACAATGATGCCGCCACCAACTGCCCAACGACGCTAGTAATGCTAAGCAAGTCCCTCCTCTCCTGCACCACATCGACAGCATAAAGACACACTGACACACACACTAGAGAATTAATAAACCATAAATATTACAAAATGAGATTTTTGAGATTTATTTCAATTCATTCAGTGTAACTCAAATTATTTTGTGGTCGCTTATAATGGGAATATATAATTTTTATCTCAAAAATATGTGAATAGCTATATGAAATTTAATGAGTGTTATGTTTTAACTATAAAGTACAAATAAATCATTGAATCAGAGAGATTAATTAAGGTACTTAGTAGTCAATTATTTTTTGTAACGATCCAAATGAAAAATGAAAGGAACTCGCATTTGTTTTATTTCTCACCTTAGCAGTTGCAAATAAAAAAAGTATATATCATTTGTAGGTTTACAAATAAACATCATATGGAGCTTCTATTATGATTTACATTATTTCTAAAACGAAAAACTTCTAGATTATCCATCTTATTTTATTTGGGAATAATAACAAATATTAAATAAACACTATATATTATGAAACGTTAAGGTCCATTTATTCAACTTCTAGTTAAGGTCTACAGAAATTTGTCGTTAAAAAAAATTCCAGCAAGAATTAAACTGGACTATGAAAATACGTTTCTGAATATGTTTTATTGTACCAATACAATAATTGCATTATCACATTAGTTACGCGAAATCAAAAAACTCAAAAACTAATAGCAAACTACCTTGAAAATAACTTAAATTAATCTGGTAATTGTCTATTTGTCTATTATGTGGCCCTCATCACTAAAAATACGCATAGAAAACCTCGATGGACCGCGAATTTAAGAAAACAATAACAACAATTATTCTACATTCGTGGTCCATCGTAAGTTTTTGTTTTACCGTCAATCTAATTTTAGCTGATGAGACTCCCATTCGCAATGAGCGTCTCTTCAGACAATTGTCCAAGTTGTAGCAGTGCAACTAATGCAGCGCCCTGCTCAGCCTGTTTCTTGTTCTTCTCCCAGAAGCTGCTGCTGTAGCGCTGTCCATCATAGCTGCAAATAGACCGGAATAGCTTATCACATTGATGAGTCTCATAGACAGGAGGATCTTTGTCCGAGCGACCTGCATGCACGTAGAGCATCGTTTTGGGAAGTTGATTGTCTATAGAAAGAACATATTTTTTATTTAATTTGATGAGTTGTATTTTATATTATTCATCACACACTTACCATTTGCGTACGTGGAGCGCAGAAAGGGCATATTGCGGTTTATAACGCCGTCAAACTTATCTGAAAGTTTTTCCAAGGCTTCATGATCGAGTTTTTGTCGTTTGTTCATATCATGCAATGGTTCAACATTGGCACGCCCACTATTCCCTTGGCTCTTGAGCTCCTGCTGGCGTCGCCGACAATAATCCCCGAGGTTCCAAATTTCGCATATTTGCTGCAATGTTTGACACTGCAAAAAGCGTTTGCCACGCGGCGTCTCCTGCAATTCCTTAAGCATACCCTGCACACAGTACTTGGCATTGTGCGGGGCATTGTCGTAATCAACGCACAGACGAAGATATTTTTCAATCAGCTCGTCCATTGGAAGAATACCTTCCTTACGAAATATGGACACATTTAGTTGGGCAGCACGGGCGACCATCACGCTATCTGCGCCGCAAAGATCTCGAAATTTATAAATGTCACCATGAGTATGGATGTCGCGGGATCCGCCATTGGCGATAATTGGTATATCCACAGAGCTAGCCACCATCCGAATAACATCCGGATGTGGACGATGTTGTGGACGTTCATCTCGAGTACGGGCATGAATCCCAATGGCGTGAATTCCTGATGATGCAAAGAGTTGCACTAAATTCACTGTTTCCACTGGATCAGGCAGTATACGTATTTTACAGGTAACCGGTATGTCCAATTCTGAACATAATTTGCGCAGTATACTATATGCTTTAGCGGGATCTGCAAGTAACGCCGCACCCATGCCGCCCTTAATAGAAAATTCTTTGGGGCATCCCATATTAATATCCAGGCCGGCAATATCATTCTGTACCAACTTGCCAACAGCCAGAGCTCGAGTGGGATCACTGGTGCCCAATTGGAGCACTACTCTTGACGTTTCCAATGCACATGTGCGAAACACAATTGTACCATCCGAAGGGTCCACAAAGTCCACGGTACCCAGGGCAGCTAAAGGATTTTTTAAAGATATTTATGTAAGTTGTTTATACCTTCAATTCAATGCAACTTACGATTTGGACGGCGAATGCTCTTGATCAACTTTAGATCAATTAGCTCCTCGGTGTAGACAATATCTGCGCCCATTTCGAGAGCAAGCAGCCGCATGGGCAATGTGCCGACCCGGACCATAGGTGCCAGGATCAGTTTGTTTCGATAGTCAAGCATTTGTCTCTTCATTTTCCTCTTAACTAGTTTACCTAGAATCGACAACCACATGTGCATTCACTACCATCGAGTTCCGATGTTGATATTTTTAAAAATATCAATATCGATGATATTTCGATATAACAAATAATCTTTCTTGATATTTTGGTCAACATTGTTATTATCGATACTGTTTTTTTTTCATTTCAGTATATCAACTGAAAATATCGATACATCGATATATCAATATTTTTCTTAGCAACCCAGTCACTGTTTTCAATGAACAGGTAAACACTTTTGTTTTGGTTTTGTTATCAAAATTAGCTAGTAAACAGAAATAAACGGTAAATGTAATAATGAACAGAGTATTCACAAAATTTGTTTCCAGCACATTAAAAGGAATCATCAAGCTATAAATGTCACGGCCAAGTACAAACGAACACTATCACTAACAGTTTCCCACCAGTAAACAAAGAGGAATTCGCAATTGCCTCTAATTGGATTAGCGTCGTGTGAGTTTTGGCACTTGTATAAGTTTTGTACCCACATTAAGTCCAGAATCGTGTACAAGCCAATACAGACACTCGCTTTAGACTGAAGCATAAGAGGACAACTGCAAGGACAACTTGTGCGTCGGCTAGTTATCGTGACAACAGCTCCTGCGTCATTTATTAACTAAATTTCGTAAGCGCTTCCATTTCGAAGATCTGCATAACTTTTGGGTCGGACTTGGACCTGTGCTTAGCAGCGCCAGAGCGCGTTATGCCTCACGCTCGCCTTGGTACGTTGAAGAGCTACAGTTTGTATTTTTACAAACAAATGATACTCTGAGACTCGTTTGCGGCCCAAACCGACTGAGGAGTAATATGTCTCTGCTGGCCTACGACGGTGTTGAAGACTCTGGCAACAGCGACGCGGAAACCGATGCACTTATCGATTTTCGTGCGATGCTAATGGAGCCCCATCCCGATTATAATGGCAGGTGGTTTGACTGCGATAGTAAGCTCCAATCGCAATCGAAGGATGATCAGGGATACTATCTTGGACAGTATGTGCTGGGAGTCCTCGACTTTAGTTCGCAATATGGTATTGACTATAGCATATCCTACACGGCGACCAATCTAATTGGTAGACCGACAAAGTTTCCCTCATATGGAGACTACCCAGAGACCTTTACAATGGTAAGTCAAGATTGCCAAGTTTTGATAAATATGATAGGCCAATTAAACCATTCCAAGCATTGCCGATATCCCTATAATTGGTATTATTCCAACCACATAAAAGCATTCTTTAACATGAGCAAATTAACGGTAATGTTAGCCCCAGTCTTTTACACCCTGGGCCAATTATGCACTTACATACTATATGTGTGTATTTGTATGCATGTGTAGCGTAATGTCCATATTGGATTGCGTCATTTACATTATTTGATTTTTTCAAGCTCGCACAGGGTCTCTCATTGTCGGGTGCCCTTGACTGCAGCCTTTTCTACTAGTTTCTAATTTTTTCGAAATTGGATTTTGACAATACCCTTTAACGGTTTCGTTTGTATTTTATCCTACAGCGTACCTATGGAGACTGGTGGCAATGCGCGCCATCATCCACACGTGAGATTCAACCACAGAATCTGCCATCGCTGCCCACACATGACTTTATTGGTAAGTAAAAGAAATCCTAACTAAGTAATCTTTCGTTTTTATTTTTATTCCCCTATAAACAGTTGTTTGTTTCGAGAAGTTTGTAGTACCCACGGAAGTGGCCATCTTTGAAACATTTAACCCGGGTGGCGTTGTGCGAATTTGGGCTTATAGCATTACCAAGCATTGGACCTGCCTGTGGGAAGCAAATAGCAGTGATATGACACAGCCTCCAAGTAACTATCCACGAGATTCTCGCCGTTTTGCACCGCCTCTAAAAAAGACCAGCATTATTACCAAGTAATCAAGCAATGTGGTGCCTTTTTGCCTTGAATGATTAATGATTTTATATCTGTCTGATTTCACACAGAACCTTGCGTATTGACTTCAATCACAGTCAGCTGAATTACTACACCGAAATTGATGCCATAATGTTGTGCGGTCGATCTGTCTCAATGCGTTCTATGCAGCAGCTCATCGCGCCAACTGGACAACGACTTGATAACTCTAGAGAAGTAACCAGTAATGGACCCATCATATGCAAATTGCGTACACTCAAGTTTCAACCAAGTTGCCGGGAGAACTATGCTGTCAAATTGCATGATTTTATAAACAACGACCTGAGCCAGTTTCTAATGGACTACAATATAGAATCTAGACAGCAATCAAAAAGCAACATTTATCTAACGGATCTTCCGGTTCGTTAACAATTTTAAATTTATATGTTGTGCATTTCATCTCATGTGTACAGTTTTTCTTGTAGTTTGAAATACTATTGAAAATACTCAGTTACCTGGATCTTAAGTCGCTCTTCCGAATGGGTCACACATCGCGTCTATTCTATGACATCTCCACACATCCACTGCTTTATGGCGAGCTTAGCTTAAAACCTTACTGGCAGTTGACTAACTCGAAACTGTTGTGTACGCTGGCTCGACGCGCTACGATGTTACGAAAACTGGACTTGTCGTGGTGCGGAGGATTCGGTGAAGTCTCGCCTACCGAGTTCAAGAAGTCAGTGAACATAATTAAACTTATTCGATTTAAGGTCTGTTGTCTTACCTTTTTTGTTTACACAGATTTCTGACTCAACGAGGCGACAATCTCACTCATTTGCGACTGAATTCTTGCAAATTTCTTAATGCCAGCTGCATTGAGACAGTAGGCATAGTCTGTGATAATCTGACAGGTAAGTAAATATTCTTTGTTTCAAATTGTATTATAATTTAGTTTACAAATATGTTACACATTAAAGCAGGCGTGGTGGACCCCATACAGGCCCCTATAAGATCCTGATCAATGCGTCAAGCTGAGTCGAGTTTGAAAACGTTGTTGTATTTCGAGATATCCCAGCTAAATTCACCGATTTTGATCAAATCGGTTCGCTATATCATGTAGCTGCGATAGAAACGATCGTTTGATAATTATCAACCCAAATCTATTTGCTCTCTCTGTCTCTCTTGCTATTTCTTTCTGTTTCGCTCTACGTCTCTTGCCCTCTCTCTCCCTCTTTGTGTTTGTTTCTCCCTCTAATTGCTGATATGCGCGGTTTATAGAGTCACGCTGAAAAGCTATTTTTTGATATTCTTTCTTGAGAGCTCAGATAAAAGCGTTTAATTACTGCAAATCATACAATGCGCGGTATTTAAAAGCAGGCGTCGTCGTCGTCGTCGTCGTCGCCGTATCGGTAAATCCACAAATACTGAGTTTTGATTATTTGAATTCTGTGATATCTTCTAAAATGTTAATGATTAGGTTTTGCTTTGACGAGCCAAAGATTGCCTACCCTTGCAGAGACCTGCAACTTCAACTTTCGATAATTGACAGCTTTATCCAAATCAAAGGGTACCTTTTTATAAATACTTTTGATTTTTTATTATTATTATTATTTTATATTATTATTTTTAAATGTATAGTCAATTAATAAATGAAATCATTACGCACGAAAATCGGGTTAGATTTGACCAAGTTATGCAAGCTCGCAATCTGTTGACACTTGGAACCTTTACAAGACAGTTTTTAAATTAAAAATGTCAAGGTATCATTTATGAGTTCGAATATTATTAGTCGCATTATATTTGATATTCGTCTTTAAATTTCTTTCGTTCAATTAGAGTTGAGTCTGCGCAATTGTGCCATCGATCCGCCATTGCTGAACTTTTCCTGTCTGGCCAATCTCAAAAATTTAGAACGACTTGATCTCTTTCAAACTGCGTTTGAATCGGAACTGCTGCTGAGCATGCTCGAGGGAAATCGCAAGCTAAAACATCTTAATCTGGGTAAGTAGATTTCATTTGTCAAAGTTGTAAAATTACTCAATTCAAATATGCATTTGCAGCCTTCTGTGGTGTTTCGGTAAATATGGATAATGTCGCCACACATCTGGCCACCTACAATACACAGCTTGTGTCTCTGGATATGTGGAAAGCGCATTTCTTGTCCAATCGTGGTCTGCAATCCTTAGCCCGCTGTCAGCAACTCGAAGAGTTGGATCTTGGTTGGTGGTGAGTATTGCTGCATTTCGCTAGTTAATCTCTCTGTTTTACTACTGTTTTCAAATTTTCACAGCCTGCGAGAAGCTACTTTGGGAGATAGTCTTTACCAGCTTCTATCCAACTGTCCCAAACTAAAGAAGCTTTTTCTGTCAGCAGTGCGTGGGATTACGGAACGTGATCTTGCGCATATTGCAACGCTGGGCAAAAATCTCGAACAGTTAGATCTTATGGGCATTCTTAACATTACGCACGAACGCGTTTATGAGTAAGTTTAAAAATGAATTCCTTTAGAATTTAGGTTCACACAGCCCAAATGTGGCCTATGTGTGTCGAACAACCTAACCTAAGGTTCACACATAAATCCTTAATATTTTTATAGTATTCTGGTGCATTGTACAAAGCTTCAATTGCTGGATCTCAGCTTTTGCGATAACATCATGGATCGTGATGTAGGTGTGATTTAGATTTATAATTGATCTATATTAAATATTTGGAGTTTTCTATTACAGTTTGATCTAATCACGAACTGGTCGCGTCTCTTTAATGTGGATATCAAGAGCAGTCGCATCTACGATGCCAGATAGTTAGCTTATAAAATGATTTGTATAATTCTAGACTAAATCACCAAACAGTTATTATTTTCTATATGTAGAACGTTACCATAACACATAACACTGTTGTATGTATGTAAATAAATTAATTGTTGGTAATTGTGAAATGCACCGCGTTTCATCATGAAAAATGCTGTAAAGTACAAAACTAAACCTTGTATATCTTAATATTTATTTTACAAAACTATCTAAAAAAAAAACCATATAGGAATGGATATTTCCGTTCATATAAATTAAAAGCAATCAAATGGTTAGGCCTTTGATGGATCCTCAGCTTTAGTGGCTGAGGGTTCAATAATTGCAGCTTTTTCAGCCTCGGCACTGTCAGAAACTTGCTCGGCAGCAGGTTCAGTAATGACTTTGGCATTGTCTCCGGGTGTTGGCTTTTTGGGTGCGGGCTTGGAATCGCCCCGTCCAAAAATGGCTTTCTCAATACCCAGAATGGGTGACTCAAAGGCCAATGTTGCAAATATGGATAGAGTGAGTGTAATACCAAAGTCGTGCCACCATCGCAGGATCTGAAAGCAACACAAAAAATAAAAATTACTTGATGACAAGAATACATTAATGTCAATCTCAATCTTACCGCATCATAATCAGAGAAATGTGTGTCCGTTTGGAGACGCGCTGCATTCACCAGCTGAACGATTCGGTGAATCACATACATGCAGTAGCACAGACGACTGAAGCCTGTGAAGAAGCCCCAGGAAAGGAAGTCGTTGATGAGGCCACCATGTCCATTGTAGCAGGCCCAAACAATCCAGCCAATGGCAAAGGCCCAGGTGCTGCGGCTAAGTGGCTCAAACAGAGCGCCTTCAATAAGTGGAGAGTCCGGTGTGTCCGGCAAGATACGCCAGTAGGGACCCCAAAGATCCGCCAACATGGTACCAAATGCCAACACCCAACCAGTGATCACCCAGTGCTTGGCCAATGGAATTTGACGTCCGCGATTGCGTGTGAATAAGAAGTAGCCAAAGATGACACCAATCAACCAAGTTGGAATACGTGTGTGTGTTGGATAATAGGTTAAACGCTGTCGAAGATCAACATGATCGTCCTGGACTCGGAACAGCGTAAAGTCGTTATGCAGAAATGTGGCAACAGTGCATCCCAAGCAGAGCAGAGCAAATATGATAATTGGTATGAGCGCCTTCTTTCCCCACTTATACAGGGGTATAAGGAACAGCGGCGATAGGAAGTACAACTGGGTATCTACAGCCAGATACCAAGACTGCGAAACGCACTGTAGAAATAAGGTAAATTTAAGAAATTAGAAACATATCCAAATATATACAAAGAGCTTTGTAATAGAATTACACTAGTTGATCAAGTGAAACCCTATTTACACCAGGATTGACCAAGTTCACAACTAGTGTAAGTCCACTATAATTCACTTACAATGCTGTAGGGGAAGGCATAGTTTTGTACATAGAGGAGTGTGGCCCACCATGTGTCCGCACAGCGCTGATCTTGTGTGCCCAGTTTGAACCACATGGGTCCTGCACCAGAATATTTGTATAGCGACATGATATATAGGACGACGACAGCTACAACGGGTGTTAGACGAATATAGCGATGGAAGTACATCATTGGAATGTTGAGTTTGCCCTTGGTACGTTCCATTTCCCGGAAAGCACCCCAGCACATCAGCAGGCCGGACATAAAGAAGAATGTGTCGACACAGAGTGAGCCATTCTGGACGAGCATGGAGTACGGGGTCTGCAGCCACGTATAATATTTGTTGCGATTAATATGTGGCAAATCGTAGAAGGTCATGTAGCCGTGTCCAAACACAACCCACATCATACTGAAGCATCGCAGTCCGTTCAAACAATGTATAACATTCGGACTGTTGACCTGTTTAACTGTGAAAATCTTGGGAGCATTGTGAAGAACCGAAAAGGCCAAGTACAGCGGTTTCTTTTGCCCTACAAAGAAATATAATGATTAAAATCTGATAGATATTATTTCTAGATGTGCTAACTCATTTAACTTACCGCCTTTCCGTGTCTGCACAAAGTCATAGACGCTACTTGCTATCAGGAAGAAAATAATCAGCGAGAAAAGACGCTAATTCAAATGTAAATTATTAGAATTATCAGTTAAAATAAAGAGATAAAATATATCTACATTTATACTATTGTAAATCAGGCTTAATTTATTTAGGCCCATTTAAGTAAATTCTCAAATAACTATCCGAATGATAAACTGACGTAAAATGTATAGAAACTAATGTCAAATTCAGAGATATCTATCAAATAAAATTTATATGGACATTGAAAAACTGGACCTTAGTGTTTATTCAAGGTCTCAGATACATATCTAATATTTGTATATAAATTGTATAATTTCTATGTCAACATTAATTTATCTACTAAGTAAAGTTTAATTGGACTATGAAAAATCGATTCAGCCCTATCCTAAAATGCTTCGTGCTTCGCGTTTTTATGTTTTATGTACATGTTTACATATGTGTGTATATGTGTGTAACTATGCACCTCAGTGTGTCTCAGAGATAGCAACACTGTATCTTGTAGTGAAAGCGTTAGCACTTTGTATTAATACACTAATTTATATATATTATTTCTTTCTAACTCTCGAAAAAAGCTTAAAATTTCCATTTTTATGGAGGGAAACTAGAATTTTACTTGTATTTCTGACACCTATTTCTATTTACCCTATTCTAATGTTAAAAATTGTAGCTTTAAGATGATGTTTTAGTTGTCTTTCTAGATATCAAAACCAATCTTACAGATAGTGTTCTTATAATTGTCTTATGCATTGGGAAATCCCGTTTGAATAACTATAATTTAAACGGGATTTCCCAATGTATAAGACAATTTTAAGAACACAATAATTTAAACGGGATTTCCCATTTATATTTGTACTTACATGGCAAAGATATCGACACCACGGAACTCAATAGGAGCATCATATTTACACCATTTTTCTTGGACCATTTGCATATCGAGATCGACGACATCATTTCCGTAAAAGTGTGCAATCGCATACTTGAGAAGATCATCAGTTTTTTTGGCACTACATGTGCTTGGCACACATACACCCAATTCAAAAATTTGAGGATCCGTGTATTTGTAACTGATACGGGCATTATTATGTTCCTCATGGCGTTGCTTGACTTGTTTGTAGAACTTGGTAATGTTAAGACGGGCCAAACAATACTGGCCGTGGATCTCATCCCCGTAAGTGTTGGTCGCCGCAACACACTCCTCGTACTGACCCATGCTAATGAGATGGCCCCAGAAAAAGCCAACAGGTAGACGTCCCCATGTGTCCGGAACTGCAGAGATTAATGAATAATGATCTCAAAACGTAAGCAATGTGTAATTATATGACTAACTATATCCATATTATAAATAACCATAAAAACAAAAGTAACTTTTGAATTTTCGTAAACCAAATAGATATTCAAGAAAGACATTTCCGTTATCTTACAATTGACGTTAACCTAGGGGAAGTACGGGGCTTATTTTTCCACTATGAGTAATCTATGTATACATATATAATTTAATACAGCTTAATTTTTTTTGGATATAAAATAAAAAATAAAATAACTCCCAATAAGCTTACTAACATTAAAATGTTTATCTAACCTTTTATTTCCTCTAAAAACAAGTTATTTTTGATCAGTCTCAAGTTTATAGACCCTTCCTAAATATGTCCATATATGTTAGTAAGCATTACGGATTTCAGAATGAATTCAATTTTACTGCCATGATATTTAGTATTACGGGAATTAATCATAATATTTTTCTGGACAGTACGGAAATGTCTTGAATGTAGAAGCTAATTTATAACCAATAATCACGGTGTGAAAATACTGTCGTATTGCATCATAATCCAATTAACCAAATCTTATCACTTATGGTATATAAAGTTAACCATCGCATAGCCTTATCGAATTTGATTTACAATTGAATTTACGATGGATCATAAAAGCTTCGACAATTTCTGAATGGGATTAATAAGCACTAAAGCACTAACTAAGAAATACGTTGGCTTACATTCAAGAGCCCACTCCTCCATGTTGTCGATAGCATTACGAATGCGGGTCACATCTCGATCACAGAGAGCATCTCTATCGGCATCGGCTCTGGAGCCGCTGGTTATTAGGTGACTATCAGTGACATTGCTGGTGGCTATATGATCCGCAGCCAGGGCAAAAAACTGATGGGCCAAGCTGCTCTGCATTGGTCTCGAGTGACCAGTTAACAGATCCTTGTCATTATTCGAGTGTGCACTGACAGCGGCAGCAGCAGTTGCAATCAGCAGAAGCAATGCTGCAGCCAGTGGCAGCGCAGTCGGAAGGAGCTGCGCCATAATCCTTGTTAAGATATATATTTGCTACTGAATGGATTGTAACAAATCACTTGTACTTGGTTATATTTGACGCGTAACGGTTTTGAATGCTCCGCTAACTAACTGTGTGGTCAATGGACACAATTGCTTTTATAGGCTTTAAGTGGGCACTTGAGGCGACGACAGCATCGGCATTGACGTTGCTCTTGTCGCGATGACCAACAGCTGGACGACCATTTATTTATAAATAATTTTTGTACACATATACTACATACATAGATAGGGCCTGGTTAGTTGCTGATAACAAACTTTATAATCAATTTCTTATCTGATTTTTTGGGCAGCATTTGGACAGCGATTGGACTCGAAATCGGATTTGCCTGGGATTTAGAGCGCAGCTGGTATAAATAATGTCAAAGTCAACTGTGCTTTCAAACTCGAACTGATAAGCCATAACAATTTATAGCTAAATGCTCTTAATTAAATTACTGGAAAATCCGATATTATTACGAATCCTCTCGAACTTTGACCATTGCAATTAAGGTGAGTAATGCTTAATAACTTGGTTAATCATAATTCATGTAACATATTTATTTATATGAAATACTTCTAGCATAGACAAGTTCCGAAACTTTATTCTATTTGTTATCTATATATTTATAATACTATATAGTGCCAATGAATGTGACGGGCAAAAAGAGACATTCTCTTATCATATCGCTGTGTAGTTGAAATAGTTGAGATAACTTTCTGATATATTCTTAATTATTAAGAACATAATTGTATATGCAAATACGAATACTTTCGCGATTGCTCTGCTGCCAAAATAATACACAATCAGCTACGAAACCAAAACAAAGCGTCATCCAGATAATAAAAATGAAATCAAAATAAGTTGCAGGAATACCCTTTAAGCTAGTCATACTCAATCTCTAAACGCCCCTTCCTAATAAAATGCATATATCTTGTTTATTATTTCTGATGTGTGTGTAATATACAATCTATATATAGTATAAAAGTCTTTGTCCTGACTGACTCACTGACTGATCGTCGTGGAGACGAAATGGAAAGAGCTCCGAGATATAATTATCGTGCAATAAGACGGCGTTTGGCGAAATTTCAACAGAAAAGGTCAGATTCGTGGTAAAAGTTCCTAATTGTTTACTAACAAATAAACTTAGATTCTAGTAAATTATATATATTAAGATGTTACGGTATAAATATGTAAATCATCGATAAGAGCTTTAGAACTTTATGTAGGCATCAATCAATGTGGGTTGTTCTTTTATTTATCTTCACAAGATTTTTTTAAATTTTAAATGTAAAAGAAATAACAAGAAGAATATTTATACATTGAAATACTTGCCTGAGTTAACAATTATAAGATTTTAATTAACACTAGATTCAGACTTTTGACAAACCTTATTTTTTTTAAACAAACGTTCCTGAGGAGAGAAAAACATTATAAAAATTATTCTATGTTAGAATTGTTAGGTAGCTTATTATTTCAATATTAGTTTCATTTTCAGAGTTAAGTCTTCATTTTTTATCGGTTCTCGTGAATGTAACAACCGATTTTTAAACGCCTTACATTATTTGAAGGCTGAAACTTTAGAACAATGTTTAAAGTTTTTTTCTTAACGGTTGCTTGTTGCTTAGTGTAATGAAAGTTGTGGTTTTAAAATAGCCTTCTGTAAATTTCTTTCATTTTAGTTCAAGATTTGTCATATGTTCTTGATAATGAGCAAAATACTCTTTATAGAGACTGGTACATAGTATCATACTGTAACGCTTTACTTTTATTTGTTGTAAAGATACAAATGGTGGGTATCTAATAGTCGAGCAGTTAAACTCTAGTGTTCTTACTTGCTTCACATTCTGATCGATGGAGTGTGATGTGAATTGCCTATAAAGGGGTTTGAATAAAATTCCTGTTTGAAGTATGTATATTGAACAGCACCTGTCAACTTCTGTATATCTGATCAACAGCGTGAGAATACCAAACTATAGTATGTATTCCAATTGATCGGTTACCATGTCTTCTGAGTATTAGTTTAATCTTATCACATAATTTTCGTATTAAATAATATAAGGTAACGAAGCACTTTGCTTTGGTACCCACTCATACGCTCAGGAATGAATAAATAAGATTCTAATGAAATCACAAAATCGTATTATATTAATTTTGAAAAGTTACTGGGCCAGTCATAGGTAGATTTATCTTAAGATGCATTTGGAATCGTTTAAAATAGAACACGCTAGCAGGGACCTTGCCACTGGGTATCATTCTGAAATGATAGCATTCTTAAATGCTTTTTTTATTAGTCCGTTAAATCACGTATATTATTTCCGTGCAAAGTACATAAGCGATAAAAATTCTTGAAAGTATTCACTATATCTCGACTCAGCTACTTAATCGCTTGTGGCCCGTGTTCTAATCTAATAAATCTAATCTAATAAATCTTAAACATTGTATAATCACAGGGTTCCAAAGTTGTTGTTGTTTTTGTCGTTGTTGTTGTTGATATTGTTGTTCTTGCTGATGACGTTGATATGCACTGGATTGTTGAGAAAACTCACGTGCAAAAGTGTGTGTTTTGGACTTACCCCTTATTCGATTAACAATCTGGAAATTCTTGATGTACTTTGCCGTTAAACAAGTAAATATGCCAGACTACAGAATACCCTGTGCAGAGGCCCTTAGATACCCTTACAATCACTTACCCTAATACTGCTTTCATATCTTCTAGTTTCCGATCCTTGTGCCCCATCAAATCCTTTATTATTCCCCTTTTATTGTGACTTGTAATTTATAAACTATTCATTACACTGATAACACTAGTTTACAAATGAATTATCTGTGACTGCCTTTTGAACCTAAGTATTTTTTCCGTATAGATTTTGACCTCCTAAACATGAAAAAGTATCTTTAAAATTTTTCTTTGGAGTGGTTTTTGAGATATTATTTTTTTTAAATTTTTTTATTGGTGACTCAGCTTCTTCGAGTATAAATCGTAAACGCGATTACCGTTTTCAACAAAATTAGGTTTCAACCAAAGGTAATGAAATTTTCTAAAACTTTTTCATTCAAAGTTTTGAAATCAGCTCGATCTTTATAATGTTAGAGCCTCTTAAATTTGAAAATTCAATTTTTTCAAAAAAAAAAAAACACAAAAAGGGGTACAAACAAAAATTTAAAAAGTATATTAAACGCAAAAATAAAATAAAAAAAAGGTGCTGACATAGAGCTAGAACTTTCCCGAGTAAAACAAGCCATCGTTTATAGAAATCGGTTGATTAACTATGGAGTAATACGTCTTTTAATGGCAAACAACAAGTTCTAAAATTTTATTTTTATCGTATCGTGCACTTCAATATTGTGGCATACTTTTAGGCGAAATAAAATAAACCATAGTTCCGGCTCCGGACCATGGATGGTGCCACTTAAGTTATAGTTCCGGCTCTGGACCATGGATGGCGCCACTTTTCAGCGAAGCGTTTTTTAGAAAAACCGTAATATCTCCGCCATTTGAAGGACTATTTTGATATCCTTTCGTCAGTTTGTAGTCCTAATTGAGGCGCTTTTTTTGACATAGGACTCGACAGGATATCGCAAGGATATAGCAAAGTTGCATGATCTCTAAGGAGCCATTTTGGCTGTTTCAAGGATTTTCGTCCTTTTGATGACATATTCTGATTCGGCAGAAAAAGGACAGTGTGTCTGCCAAAGGACATGAAAATCGTCCTTCAAACGGCGGAGATATGGCGGTTTTTCTAAACGGACCATGGATGGCGCCGATTTTCAGCGAACCGTTTTTTAGAAAAACCGCAATATCTCCGCCATTTGACATCAAAATCGTCCTTTAAATGGCGGAGATATGGCGTGTTTTCTGTTTGAATATGATGTCCCTTAACGTTTTTTTGCTCTTATGATGAAAAATTGGTACCGATGATAGAAACAGCTATATACTGATACATGCTCTATAAATATATATTTCTTTGAAAAATAAAATAATAACTATCTTTATTATTTTGTAACTTTTTGGTCTATAAATTATAATATTTTTCTGCACATTTGTAATTAATTATAATATTTAAGAAGACAAACAATTCTTGTAATTTTTATCTTCTTAATCTTAAATTTATGATCTTGAAAATATAAGAATTATTTCTCTTCTTAATTTGCAAATTTTCTTTTTAAAGTGTTTGGACAATCAAGATGTCTTTTCTATTTTCAAGAAGTTTTAGTTCTCGATGCATTTTTTAGTTCAAAACTGTTACTTTTAACTTAAAAGTTTGAAGACTTTATTACCATACGTGTATTGTATTGTGCAGAGCGTAATTTATAAATAAAATTGTATTATTATATTAAATAATTCAAGGTCAGTGTTGTGTTTGTAGTTATCTTCCGTTTCGGTTATGTGAGTATGTGTGTGTGTGTTCACTTGCGCATTATCTTTTTGTGTATGCTAGTTGTTGTTGCTTTTCGCTCTACAAATAAATACATAGATTGAGCGGTTTCTGCTCCGAGCTTATCTAAGTATTGTTTACACTTTCAATTTTGCTTTTCACTCAATTTGTACCCAGTAGAAAACTTCGGAGTGAAAAATGCCGAGTTGCAAGAATAATTTCAAATACTTCGTTAGTTGTTTATTGGTGTTGTTTGTTTGTTTTGATATCCAGCCCCAACTTAACCCTAACAGAAGAAGGTTTATTTTCTTAATTATTATCGAATTCGTGTGAATTTTTTATGAAACTTCAAATGCATACACCAAATTAGCTTACACAACTTATAGATCAATGCTCAAGCTAATTTTGCATATACCAAATTTTTGTTGTTGGCTGTTTTGCTGATCAGGGTTAATAAGACAATAACAAATACACAAACTGCAAGCTTGAGTAAAGTTTTTTAAAGAACAATATAAAATTGAGTACTGAATGTTGATTTAATTTAAAGTTAATATTGCCTATAACGTTCCTAAAAAGTTAGAATTCGCTATTTAATATCAGTTTACCTAGGTTCTATCTAAAATTCGCCAGGTCATTTTGTTATTTTAGTGGGCCCTTAAAGGTATGCTACACAAGAGCGATCAATATTAATTTTAGGACCAACCAGAATACAATTCACGCATTTTTGGTTTTGTGGATATATATAGAATATAGGATATATACATTTTAAATAAACCTTGAAAAAAAACCTATGTTCTTGTTAAATTATACTTTATGTAGCTATTACCATTGTTATTTATTTAATAGATACATAGCAGAAACCATGTTTATGTGGAATAATGATATACAAACTTTTAAGAAACAAAGATATTTTAAAAATCAAACCCATTTTTGTCGCAGCTCTGTTCCAGTTAACACATAACGTTCCATATGTAAAAATATTTAATATTATATTTTTATCAGCGCAGCTGTAAATAAAATGCATCCTCTAATAAGCAGCAAAGAGCATTTAAACAATGTCTTGTTGTTAAGAAATGTACACAAAATATTTTTAAATTTCATATTTTTATTTAAATTAATTTATTTTACACTTTCAAGCAAATCATTTTGTTAATTACAGTGTGTGGTTGTTGTTTCTGTGGTTTATGATTGTTTTTTTTTCGTTTTATGTTTTTTTCTCTTTGTTACTGTTTAATCATTTTGTAATATATATATAATATATATGTTAAAATATATATACTAAGTTACAAAAAACAATTATTTTATGTATGTAAAAAAAAACACGTTAAACAATGAAGAAAATAATAATTAAATTAATTAATTGAAAAGTAACAAATTCGCTTTTCCTTCATACGTACACTTCGCACTATATTACAAGTAATTAATATTATATTGTTACCTTTGTGTTGATTATTAGTTTTGTTTATTCGTATGTTGGTTTTCTTTTGTTTTGTTTTGTTTTGTTTTGTGTTTTTGTTATTAGAGCTAGTTCTTTTTTGTTTTTGTTGTTTTTTTTACTAAGGCTTGGTTTACACTTGACTTATCTATGTTGTTCTCTTGTTATTTTCTTTACATTATTTTTGTTTTTTGTTTTTGTTGTTTACTCTTAAGAAACTAAACTGTTACGCATAATAATAAACATATCAGAAATGTGGGTATTATGTTCCACTTTGCATTTAGAATAAATGATCATTATTTTGTTTATAATTTACAATCGTTTACTGATCTAAATCGGTTTACCATAATATATACTACATATGCACATATGCATGGTATATGGTATACATATATATATGTATGTGTATGCATGTATGTATGTATGTTATGCAAGTAAAACTATTTATAATTATAATTAATATTTATATTTATCTGTGGCCCATATCCGGCTTGTTTTAGACTAAGGCTTAGAGGCTATGTTTTAACTCTCATTTCACGTAATAATTAATGCGTTTTGTGTTGCTTTCTCTTTTCATTTACATATAATTGTAATCACAAATAGTTTTGGAATATGCTCTTTCTCTCTCTCTCTCTCTTTCGCTTATCTACCTCACTACCAGCCCTCTCTCTCACTCTTCCATACACACTCACACAGACATACATAGAATTTAACAGAAAAAAATGTCTTTAAAAAAGTGTTTTACAATTGATGCCAAACCAAACACTCAAACACTCACCCACCCACACACTCTCTCCACACACACAAACACACCCACACCCACACACATACACACACACACACACACATACACACATTCAGTGATAAAAACTTTGTTCATTGCTGCTGCGGCTGATGTTGACTGAATTGAACCATAAACAAATCAGAAGAATTGCAAACTTGCCAGCAAAACTTGCCATTATGTTAGCTCTTTTTTTTTTGTTGTGTGTAGTTTTTGTTGAATTTTTACGTTTTTTATTTTGTTTATTGGTTAACGTGGTTGCTTATTTACTTCTCATCTCATTTCTTTTGTTTTTGTTTTTGTTATTGAGGACTGTGCCTGCGCGCACGATGAACGCATCGTAAACAGCCACTAATAAAAGGCAGCGTCATGTTTCTATTTCGTTTTCATCGTTTCGATATTTGTTTTTTTATTTTTTACAAGCAAGAGCCTAAGGCAACGACGGCAGCGCCTTGGCCTCAAATTAATTAATTTATGTATCCTGGTATTTTTTTCTTCTTTTTTTACTTTTTTATTAAATTTGTTTTCATATTTTTTCTGGTTTTTGTTTTGTTTTGTTTTTTTTTTTGATTGTGCGGCATATACGGGCGCCTAACGGGTGGCACAGGCGCAGACACCATTATATTTGTTGTTTGTTATACATACTTAGTAAGTTTTTTCATTTTTCCATTTTCGCTTTTTTGTCTTTGTTTTTTTTGATAACAAACTGGGCAATTTAAAAACACATCAACTGTATAATTATTATATATACTATACTTTGTATATGCATGTTTTTTGTTACTGTTTTTCTTTCTGTTTTTGTTGTTGTTGTTTGTTTGCAATGCTTAGAACTAAGGTGTTGGATTTGACTTGCTACATAACAAAGTGTGTGTCGCTGCATATATATATGTATAATATAGTATAGTATTATCATACATATTGTTTATATATTTACAATTTAAAGTTGCTTCTTTTGTTTGCTTCCTGTTAACGCATTTTCAAGGCATTTTTATGCGCACTTTACAATTTGGTATGTATGTAAATGTATGTATGTATGTATAGATAATTTACAAAATGTTCAACGCGCTCTCTCTCTTTCTCATTCCTCTGCGTCCCATTCAAGCTCCTGTAACTCTTCTCTTTCTCTCCTTCTCTGTCTCTCTCGAATCTGTACACGAATCTTGGGCGGCAGCAACTTTTTTGTATATATAAAAAAAGGGGGGCGGGGGGTGAGCTTATCGCAATGCTTATCAAAACTGTTGACTATAAGTTAACTGCTTAGTATCTAGTAATAGTGTTGGCCTTACATCTAATTCCCTACTTTGCTACGTTTTTCTTTTCTTTACTTTTCTTTTCGTTTTCTTTTTCTTTTATAAGTATTGTATATGTTTAATGCGTTTATAAATAGCAATCATATTAATTACATGTGAAATAATTAATTCATCAAAATGAACATTGTAGATTTTGTCTTGATATCTTTTTGAGACAAAATGTTGAAAATTAACTAAAAACCTTTTCTTCTCTTCTTTAAATCTGATTCTCGTTTTTCTTTTCAGCTATCACAAAATGAAATACTAAGTAAATAATTATGTAATGTATTGTATTTACAATTGGTGGCAAACATTTATATATATGTTTAGAAACTAACGAAAAAAAAAAACACAATATCCTAAGAAATTTTTACTCAACTTAACTAACTTAAAATTAAAGCAAAAAAAAAAGGAAATTTCTGAACATATGTATGCAGGCTTTTACTATTTGATTTGATTTAATTTAATTTAATTTAATTAGTTATATCGATATAAATCTTATTGTTTATAAATCATATATCGACTATTGCTTAAATTGTTGTTTGTTGGTTGATGTTGCTGTTGTTGTTGTTCTCTAGTTGTTGCTGTTATTCAAGTTTCTACCAACTTGTGGTATACTCTATATAAGTATTACTGTTATTGTTGTTATTGTTGTATGTCAATTGGAAGTTGATAAAAAAAATGGAGAGTTATCGTGATGTTTTTTATTTGTTAGTTTTGTTTTGTTGTTTTGTGAAACATGCATACAAAAATCTAGCACACACACACATGTATATATACAACATATATTATATGGCGTATATATAATGTATGCGTATATATGAATCATGTATGTCGGTAGTGGTGGTGATATCAATATAAAAATATTTCTATGTGTGTTCCCAATTTAAGCTCCTATAAGGAGCACGTAATAAACTGACAACAACTTAGCTCAAGAATTGCTAGCCATAAAATACACTATACACATTTCATTAACATATATAGTCTATATATATATGCAATTTGATAGTTCTGATAGTCTCAATACATTAGTTTTTATTATTCTGTTTTTTCTTTTGTTTTATATCGTTTTCTTTTGTTTTGTTTTGTTTGCTGCGTGTCTCTTGATTAAGAATGATATTTGTGTAGGCTTAAAGTTAGGTACAAAAAATGTATTTCTTTTTTTTTTTAAATAATAATAAATATACGCCTATAAACCCTCTGCATCATTGAAATTTTTAGTTTTTTGTTTTGTTTTGTTTTTGATTTAAAATGTGTAGGTAAAATTGCATACATTTTAGATGCTTTTAAATAAAATAGAGTGTATACACATCCAGATACTATTCATAATATAAGTATATAATGTTCTATGTTTTCCTAAACTTGTTACTTTTTTGTTTGGTTTAAATGTACTATTTTTTGTTTTTCTTTACGTTTTTTTTCGCAGCATCTTTAGCATTGCTTTTAGTATGTTGTTTGTTTTGTTTTGTTTGCCTAATAAAGAAGAAAACATAATTTAACGTTTTACGTTTATAAAATCTATGTATATTTCTAATTCTTGCTGTTTGCGTTTGCTGTGTGTGTGTGTGTGTGTGGGTGACCTAACTGATTGCACTAAATATTGATAAATATGATTGTAAATTAAATGGATAGATAATCATAATAGAATACAAATAATACAAAAAAAAATAAAAAAAAATAATGATTGCCGTATATATAAATATATAAATATATATATACATATATATGCATACATATGTATAGATATTGTAAGCATATTGGCATGTGGTACATAATAATAATTATCATAATCAAAATCGTTTCAGTTGCTGTCTGAGCTTTGTTCAAATCCTAAACTTATAAAGTGTGTGCATCTCTATATATATATATATAGTAGATATATATATGTATATGTATGCATATATATGAACTCATGATAGCAGTCCTCCAGCAAATTAAGATGCTGTTTTAACATAATTTGAGGTGTAGATTTGAAAATAATCTAAATTACATTATGATTGATAGCCGATAGTAAACATATCTCTATGCATAAGAAAAGTACATAATGATTAACACACAGTTGTTGTTTTATTTTGTGGCAAAACAATTTTGGATATCTAATATGAAGCAACAGATTCTTCTTCTCAACCTATAATCCTTAGCCCAAACTAACCGGAGAAGCATTAACACTAAGGCCGCGCATCAAAAGTAATGCGTTGATTGTGATGGTTGATGCTGCGGTTGCTTTCCAATATTGCGATAATTGTTGATGCTATGTTGCTGTTGTTGTCATTTACATTTACTGCATTGCTGTTACTGCTACTGTTGCTGCTGCTATTGTTGTTGTTGTTGTTGTTACACTAAAGCCGCTCCACAAACTTGGTCAGTTGATCTGAAGCATCTGGCATGGCGCCGCCAGCATTGCCTACATTACCAGCATTTACACCAACACCCACGCCCACACCGACACCGCCCACGCCCACATCCTGCGGTACACCAGGTAATGGCGACTGATGATGCATACCATGATTGTGCATGCCATCATGTGGTGCCTGTGGCGCTGGCGAATGACTGCTCATCACATGATGCGGTGATGGTTGTGCCCTCGGTGACGCAGACGGACCCCGTGGTGATGGCGCTGAGCGCGGTGAGGGTGTTGGTTGCGGGGAGCGGATCGGTGGTGAGGACCTCGCCGTCTGCATCAGCTGCTGTTGCAGCGTATGCGGTGTTGGCGGGCCCATCACATTGGCGGCTTGTCCACCACCACCGCCACCACCACCAGGCAGTGTATTCTGTGAGTTAGCATTGTTAATGCCGCCACCACCAGCAGCCACAACCTGCATCATTTGTTGCTGTTGTTGTTGTTGCAAAGGTTGTTGCTGCTGCATGCCTGGTTGCATAACACCCATCTGTTGTTGTTGTTGCTGCTGCTGTTGCTGTTGTGATCCCGGCTTGACACCAGCACCACCTCCACCCTGTTGCTGCTGTTGCAGCATATTGGAGGTTGCCGCATTTGCCATGGAGTATTGGTCAGAGCCGGATCCCGCCGCACCGCTGCCACCGACAGCTGTGCCAGCTACAGGTACACCACTGACAGGTCCAGCGCCGCCGGGATTAAAGTTGCCAGCAGTACCGCCCGGAAACTGCTGACCAGGTCCGCCGATGTGTGGACCACGTTGGCGTTGAGGATACGGTGGTGGATATTGATTCAATGGCATGTAACGCATCTTATTCCAGTTTTGATTGGCAACCTGTGTGAGAGAGAGACAGCACATAGTTAACATGACAAATACATCAAAGGATAAGATTCAAGATCAAGGATATACTTAATGATGTGAAGCACAAATCTGAAATCACATTTAAATCTCTCACCACAATCGTTGTCCTTAGGTCTGTATATTTTGTTTTTTATATTTGCGAGTTTGTAATTTACTTTCATTTACTGTTTCAGCTTTCTTTGTTTGACATATTTTTGGAATAACATAATAAATTATTAAAAGTGGTTACCTATTTCTTATTCATTGCAAACAACAAGTTTCCACAATAACTGCATATAAGTTTAAACTAAAGGACACTACATTTTAGTGCGGGTTCGGTTCGGTCGTGACCCTTAAGTCTGATGGAAAAAACACGCACGGCAAACTCGTACAAATTGTTGTCAACTGTATTTAACAAAGTTTTACACAGAATGGTTTATCCACAATTCCAAAATAGAGTCTATCTTCTATCTAATAACAGCTATAGACTTAAAGTATCTTGGATATACGCATATCATGCACACGGACATTATAGAGCTTTCAGTGTTTGACTATGAGTCCTTTTGCTCCTACGAATTAAGAAAAACCTCTCCACAGTTTTTGACTAAGGCGAGCCCCGAAACGTATGCACCAATTTGTATGTTGGAGCTCACAAATCAGAGGTACAATTAATATATAATTTAAATTGTCTAAAGGATATATTTAATCGACTTTTTTTTGCCAACAGTTGGACAAAGCCGCTCTTCTCTAATACATAGTTAGTTGTACTTCTTTCGATTTGTAATCAAGATGGCCTGGAAATGTACAATTTAAAACTAATTTGATGTGGTAAGGATATGTGTAGCAGGAAACTGCTTTGAAGTCTTTGATTGAAGCTGCCTTTTTATTTCTGTTAGACATTGTCACAAACATTGATTCCTTTTTTTATTTTGGTACTTTCAAAATTGAATTGTTATTGAAATTGTATCAAACTTACCATACTTCCTTGAGCAGTGACACCAGGCGGCAGATTTGGCAGCATCATAGCCGCATTCTGCATGTTGGCCATGCGTTGATGCGGTGGTCCTTGTTGCTGTTGTTGTGCTACCTGCATAAGGCTTACTTGTTGCTGTTGGCCAGGTCCCATTTGTGGTGGTCCTGGGCCAGGTCCTTGCTGCTGTTGGTTCATCATGTGCTGCATTTGTTGTTGCTGCATCACCTGTTGTTGTTGTTGTTGCTGCTGCTGTTGTTGTTGTTGCTGCTGTTGTTGTTGCTGCTGCTGTTGTTGTTGTTGCTGCTGCTGCTGTTGTTGCTGCTGATGTTGCGCTGTTTGTGGACCGTTGCCAGCTTGAAGAGATCCACCACTTGCACCGCCGGCAGCTGCATTAATTTGACTCTGCTGACGTTGCTTAATGATCGCTGCCATTATCTGTGGATTCTGCTTCAGAATGCTAAGTATGTGTTGGTTGCTCTCGTTGGTCGGATTGTTTTTAATCTTTTGCATGATCTGCGCTAGCGTCTGTGTGTTTAGTGGTGGTCCATTAACCATGTTGGGACCCGCATTGCCAGCGTTAGAGCCACCGGCACCAACACCTTGAGCTCCCGGTGGACGCACACCGCCTCCAGCGGCTGCAGCCCCCATGGGTGCTCCCATGCCAATGCCATGGGGTGTACCGCCTCCGCCCATGCCAACGCCAGCGCCTAAAACGGGCATCTGAGCAGCACCGACGCCAACGCCAACTCCAACGCCTACACCGCCAACACCACCACCCATCTGATTGGGTGTCATGCCCATCATCTGTTGTTGTTGTTGCTGTTGCTGCTGCTGTTGCTGTAGATTCTGTTGCATTAGCTGGTTGGATTGTCGCATTCCTGGTTGATTGGCAGCATTGTTGACGTATCGCTGTTGTCCGGCACCGCCAACACCACCGCCGCTGCCCCATTGTTCCATCGGCAACAAGTTGTTGGCATTCAAGACATTGTTACAGTTGCCGCCACCGGACAGCGGTCCAGCGCCTGGTCCAACGCCCACATTACCAGCCAACTGATTGACACCCACATTACCGACCATGCCGCCCATTGCGCCTTGATTCGGCACGCCCACTCCCATCGGCCGTTGCATAACAGGCGGCGCCATTGGCACTCCTTTGCCAAAGCTATGCGGGACTTGTTGACGAGCAGCCTCCTCCTGCACCTGTTTGACAACCTGCAGCACATTGGGAGACGGTGAATGGCCACTTCCTGGTTTCATGCCAATCCCCGGTTGATGTGGATGTGGCGATGTCATTCCGCCAATGCCAGCGACTGAGACCGGCGACGGTACTGTCGCCGTGGATGGACTCATACCACCGGCACCCGCTGGCAATATTGCTGACTGACCGGATATCACCTGTTGACTAATCGCCATACCGGACATGCCCACCACTGGCACACTAACACCAACTCCACCAGCTGCCACCACAGGCCCACTTACAGCTGGTCCGGGAAGAGCGGCCGGTGCGGCAGTTCTGGACATTAGGGCAACGCGACGACGCAGCAACTGTTGCTGTTGCAATCTGAAAGTAGAATAAAGCAATCATAATTTAGTTAAAGCAACTAACTTCTTAATAATATTGTTTAGTACCACACGCGTATAAATTAGACATTCATATCTATCAGATGATGGAGTTTACTTCCACAAATCAAGATTAGTTCATTACCTTTTCTTTTTGGCTTTCATAGCAATTCTGCACAGGAAGCACATTTTACCAAATATATATTATTATTATATTCTATATTATATTATAATTATTATATTATATAATTGGAATTATTATTTCAATTCCAATTTTATAAACTATATATTCGCGAGCTTAAATACTTTAATGCACGTTTATTCAGAATGAATTGGTTTTTGCTCTTTAAGAATCGTCATGCACATTCATTTAAGTGTGACCAACTCATCATAGCTTGCATAATACTTGATGATACTAGAAAAATACTGACAACAAATTCAAGCAAAATATTATGGTAGTCTATATATAATACTCTTTTCCTGACTAATTCACTGAGCCATCACTGAAATTTTCACACAAAGCTCAGACTAATTATCGTGCAATAAGGCTGCGTTTTGCGATATTCCAACTGGATGGAGTTAAAATCGAAGGTCAAAGGTCAAAATTGCTTAGTATGAGTTTGAGGTATCTCAACCAAACTCACAGATTATGTATTTCTTACTTATTGTTATATTCTGAGAAATTTTGGCCAAGATCGGATGACTATATCATATAGCTGGCATTGAAGCAATCGGATGCAAATGAGATTTTAGTATGAAGAGCTTTGCTGTTCTTTGAGCTATCTCAACCAAACTCACAGATTATTTATATATTACTACTTGTATCATTATATAAGGATCTTAACTGCTCTGGCTTACTATATTTGACTGGTTTCAATAGCAATGCAGAGTTATTTGAGTTATATGAGGAAAATACAAGGAAAACAAAAAGTTCAAAAATGGCGGACAGGAAAAAATACCACACAATAGTGCTATTCCTGCACTGCTTTGCTTTCAATTTGATTTAAAGCAAAATCAAATAAGTGTGCAAAACGTGCCGTTCCTGCAACTGCCTCTGATTTGCTTTAACGAAATCAAATCAAAAGCAAAGCGGTTGCAGGAATAGTACGACTGTTTTAATGTTAGTATTATACTCTCACATAAATTATGCTTTTGAGTTTCGATCATTTCGCTCATTTACTAGAAGAGTGACACATCTTCCATATGTTTTATATAGGAGATATGTCATTCCTCTAGTAAATGATCGATTTGTTTTCATGAAGACACAGACAATTGATTGCTGATCTGTTTCCAGCTCATAAAATGACTATATTGACTTGGATCATCCTTTTTTTTAGGAATTCAAGTTCGGAGCTTATAAATATATATATAAAAAAAAAAACACCAAAAAAAAACCGACACCTGAGCCGAACCCGTTTTGTGAGGTTCGTCTTAAAGTTTACTTTTATTATAAATTTAGAAAAGAAAAAAACAATTATCCAATAATTATTTGATTCATTAGTAGTTTTTAGTAACTCACTTTTGCTGAAGTTGCTGTTGTTTAAGCTTGTGCTTAATGTTGGGACAGAAGGGCACCGGACACTTTTGCTCCTGACAGTGCTTGGCATGATAACAACATAGAGCGATCAACTGTTTACATATGGGACAGCCGCCATTTGTCTTTCGCTTGCAATTCTTGGTGTGCTGAACCACCCGTTTCATCTTCTGGCACGAGGGTAAACGGCAATTGGCATCACGGCATTGGCACGCATGTACCAATGATTGAATACAACGTTGGATGGATTGTTTTCTAGCTTCCTGTGGATTTGCCTGCTTGAGATCGGCGGGCGCCGAGCCATCATCCAGATCGAAGCCCAGTTTTTCCATTTTATGCGGATGTCCAACCTTTTCTTTGCACACAGTACATAGATCGAAATCCTATAATTTCAAATAGAAAGCATACATATATACAAGTTTGATGTGATTCTAAATATTGTTATTGCATATAAGCTAGCAGTTGATCTTACATCACAAACGGTGCAGTGATAACGTGTCTCGACTGCCGTCTTGCAGTTGTTGCAAGTGTACACGAACTTGTCCTGTCCCTGATTGTGCAACTCGTACAACATTGACAATGTGGAGAACTGTGCTCGTCGCAACGATGAGAACTCATAGTGCTTGTCACGAGCCAGTGTGAGGAATGCATCACGGCCATCCATCAGATCACAGGTTAACAACGGATCGGGATCTTGTATGGGCTAAAAGAGGGAATGGTTTTAATCTAATAATCTGCAAAAGAGTTAACAAAATAAAACTTACCGCCAGACTTGCGGCCGATTGGGCTGAATGTAAGCGTATAACAAAAAACACTTCCTTGTGTTTCTCCATTGTGGCATAGATTTTAGCTGATAAATCATTGCCTGACTGATGCTCATTAGACTTTTTGCTGTTTTTGCGCTGTGCTGCCTTTGATTTGTTTGATTTCTTAGCCTTTTTCTGTCCCTTCTTTTTACCATCGCCACTGACTTCATTGTCCTCAATGGAAAAGAGCTGCAAATACATTTCAAATTTCAATTTAGATATATAAATAAATAAGCAAATTAGTGACCGAGAGATACACTTACATTGGCAGCAGCAGCCGCTTCAGCAGCCTCGGCCTGTTTGCGTTTTTCCTCCTCCTCTTGGTCAAGCTCCTTGATGCTCTCCTCCAGCACATTGGGCCAGAAATCACCCTCAAAATAGGGCAATTCAGCAGCCGAGCCAAGTTTATCCTCCATGGCCTGCTTGAGTATGTCCTTATAGTCCTGAATGATACGCTCAATCATGCCCTTGTCAAGCATTTTCTTATACCACTCTTGCAAACGCTTTGGCTTGGGTATTTTCTGATCAGTCGGATGGCAGTGGAATATATAGTCATCGCCCTCAGAGGGCGGGCATGCCCAAATATGTGCCATCGTATAGCCCAGCTGTTTCACATAGTCCATATAGCCAAGCAGGATCTCATGATAAACGGCTGTACGATATTGTCGTGGTCGAAAGAAGTGCACCGAATCCAAATATGCAATGTACACACGTCGCGTATTGGGCGCTGGACACTCGGAACCATATTCTTGCACATGCATACCAAAAAAGCAAACATCAATGCCATCAACCTCTTCGAAGGCGAACAAAGCCTTTGCCCGATATGGGAACTCATTCATCATTTCGCCGCCCTCAACAAAGCGACGTCGCATCCCCGGCTTAACCTCGACACATTTATCCGATGAGGAGACGACACGTATATGAACCTCACCAGCACCAGCTTCCTTCTTCTTTAGGAAGTTGTTAACACGCGTCTCAATATACACGCCTAGTTTGGTTGTGGGTAAACGCTTGGCATTGAATTTGTTCTCCTTTCGCTTCGAGTTCTTCTTCTTTAGACAATTATCACACACAAAGCCTCCCGGCCAAATGGAATCTAACCAAAGAACACAGATCTGATGTTGCTTACGTCCGCACTCCTGGCAATCGACAAACGGCTCAAGCTCCAAATGATCGTTCTTCATTTCCTTGAATTGGTCCTTTTTGATTTGGCTAAGAAAATCAAATTACAAAATGCAATCGAATTATACAATTGTAAAAGTTGTTGGTTAATTTGGACTTACGTTTGAGACTGGAGCGGATCATCTCCAAGGGTCACAGTATCTCCCTGTATGTCATTAAAGCACTTCTGGCAGAACGTGTATCTATTTGATGCAACACCGTATTCCTTTAGACTGTTGTTGTGATTTTCATGGCAACAATTTACGAGTTGATGACGAGATGGCGATGAGGCGGATGGACAATGACAATTGGACAATTAACAATAAACACCACACACATTTTACACAAAAGCAAATAAAGAGTAAAAAAGAAAAAATTAGTAAAAACAGGACAAAAATGTCATATAACAAACAACAAACAACAATAGAAATAAATTATGCAACAAAATTATTTAAATGTGTGTGCGACATATAAATTGTGAAATTATTCAGTTATAACAAGTTTTGTATTGGTTTTGTTGTTTGTATAAAGAATATGAAGGAATGTGAATAAAAAAAGGAAGAAATCAAAAATAAAATAATGGGAAGAACAAAAGGCTTTAAACATTAGAATCATATAAGACACACGATAATACAACTAATTATGATTTATTACAAAATAAAAGAGGAATTTTGAGAATATTGAGATTCAATTGTGTCTGTGTCTTTGCTTATAAGTATGAATGTAAGTTGTTAGTTACATTCTGACAAAAGTCAGTTTTAAAACAAATTGCAACAAAGGATTTTGAATTTCATTATCTTTATTTACTTTATTTTATTGATCAGAGATATGGAAATATGTTTAAGGACTATGTATACAAACTCGGACACTCTCATAACTGATAGTAATAATAATGTTTGTGTAATCATATTACAAAAAATAATCAAAGTCAGGATAACAGACAACAAATCATTTGGAAAATGAAAATATCAATTGAGAAATGAACAAACAACATCAACAAAGTGATTATCTCTCTCTCTCTCTTAAGAATCATTTGAGCTCAAAACTACTTCTATTTAGTTGTATTGTATTGTATTGGAAGGAACCTGAGTAGTAGGATCTATATATAACGAAACTTACCTGTTTTGGTAGCTATAGTATTTGGCATCGCGCGGTATTGTGCACAGCTGTTTGCCATAACAACATAGCACCTGTGGATTAAATGTGTACTTTCGACCACAGCAGTATCCCAGCGCCTGCATAACGGGATCTATTTCAGCCTCAAACACTTCCGACAGCTATAGTATTCAAGATTAAACATATATCATTTTATTTAACATTGGATTAGATTATAAACTATAAGACACAAATCAATCATCGACTCATTGAAAGAGACGTGTTTGTCAAGATGTGTGTACAGAATCTAAACAAGTTTATATTAATTTATTACACAAGTATATCATCATTATTTTGTTTAAATAAACTCACCTTGGTACAGTAGCGATAGACGCGGGATGTCTTGCGGTTGTAAAGCCAGGCATTGTCAAACATTAGCCAGACATCGTCCACATATTCCCATGGATCACTGTATTTGCCAGTTAGTATGTTATTTCGTATGGTCCCCAGATCCATGGGCTTCTTAACAATCTCAAAGTAGTCGGGTATTCCCAACGCTTGAGGATCGACTGGATAACGAAATGGAACAGACTCTGGCTCCTGGCGATAAAGCTTATCCAGTGTTGGTATTAGGGCAGTGCGCAGCTCCTCTGGATTGAATTCTACATTGAAAATATAAAAACCCAAAATATATGTTAGTTTAAGTTGCCAAAAGAGTTTAAAATTGCTTACTACCATCTTTTAAGGCCCTTTCTTTTGTCTCTTTTGTATATACATAAGTTAAAGATAACTAAAAACAATCAAATCTTAAGTTTCAATCCGATCCGTTGATATTTTAAGATGACGTCTTGAGCTCAAAGTGATATTAGTGAATACTTTGCTGTTCACACGGACAATTGATATTAGCTCAACTTTCTGCTTTGTTTATTTAGTGATTGTAATAAAATTTGTGAAACTATATCTGCTTGACAGACAAATATTGTCGGCATTGTTTTAACTCTTACATTCTGTGAAATCCGTTGTTATATTGTATATAGATTTTCTAACTGAAGACTCTGTACCCGAAGGCTACAAAGCTGAAAAGCTCTGCAAGTTCGATGTGTTTACACCGATCTTGTTATGTTCTGGTATCTCAGTTATCTTAATTTTATAAAGTAAAAAATTAGCCAAGTTCCCGCTTTTGAATGTTGTCCATTTTCATTACGTTATATAATACCCTATACCCTAATATTGTATACACCTTATTCAACAGTTGCTTCTTATTTCTTAAGACTATATTGTTGCCCTTTTCAAGTTAACTGATCTGAAACTGTTTACGTATTATCGAACCCTAGTGAAAATCATAAGAGTCCCATTCCCATATAACTAATATATAGATAATAGAATATAAATAAATATATAGCTTACGGCATTTCTTCTTCTTGTCACCGGCATTAGGCGCCAATGGTTCCGGCACAACGGGTTTAGTCTCTGATTTGATTTTGAGATCCGATCCACTGCCCGCAGCATTGCCATCGATGGCACCATTCAGATCATCTTTGCCATCGATGCCGCCACCAATGGCACCATCGGCACCAGGGATGCCGCTACCACCGCCAGCAACAGAATCATCCACATCCATGGGCTCAGATTTGATCTTGATGCCATCACCATCTTCGCCATCCTCGGTCTTAATGTCCATTTGAAGCATGCTGGTGCCATCATTGTTCACATTCTTTCCCTTGCCCCCCGTCGAGCAATCCATTTGTGAGCTATCGCCATTGCCACCGCAACTATCATCCATAAACTCTTTCTTGATCTCATCCTCCTGTTTGATCGAGTCCAGTTTACCCTTTGAGGACATGCCACCACCGCCACTACCACCACCATTACTGCCATTGGTATCATTGGCACCCGCCGGCGACGGTGTCTCATCGTCATTATCACGTGCTGCCGCCTCCAGTGCTGCCATCTGTGATGACAAGCTGCTCGAGCTGTTCATCATCCGACCGAGGCCAGTGGGAGCAGTGTTCTCGCTTTTGCTTCGGGCCATCAAGAGTAGGGTGTTGCTTGCGGGTGCAGATGTGGAGTTCCCATTGCCGCTTGAGGCAGTCGTCGATGTTGGTGTGGCAACCGATGATGAGGCACAGCTAAGTGGTGTACTAACTGCCGTTGTTGTTGTGGTTGTTGTGATTACTGTGCTGCTGGTCGTACTGCTGCTATTGCTGCAATTGCCGCTGCTGCTGGCGCATGTTGCTGCCGCCGAGGCGGGCGTACTGCTTGCTGCCAATCCAGAGGCACTTGTTGCCGGCACTGGCGAGGCAGGAATATATGGCGGTGTTGTTGCACGATTGCTTAACGGTTGCATCAGACTGTTAACAGACGGCGGATTATTCGATGGTGTGCCAATCGGTCCATTAGACATGAAACTTGGCGAGGGACTGGGAGCGGGTACAGTGTTGCCACTAACACTAGCTCCACCACCACCACCACCAGCATTCAGTGCATCTAGGCTTGTGGGTGTCGGTGGCATATTGTTTAAAACACCGCCAGCTCCAGATGGTTGCTGAGATTTTTGCTGCATTGGCGAACTAAACGCATTCGTTTGCTGCTGTTGCTGCTGCTGCTGTTGTTGTTGTTGTGGAATTGACGTAGCATTGCTGAAGGGTGACTGTGGCATTAGCATCGCTGCGGATGTTTGCTGCTGATGTTGCTGCAACAATCGCTGCTTCATAATCTCGCTTAGCTGTTGATTCTGTGCGCCAGTACCACCATTTGCATTGATAAATTGCTGTTGCTGTTGTTGCTGCTGCTGCTGTTGTTGGCTGGGAACGGGACTCGTTAATACGCCTGGACCGCTACCCACGGCCGAAGCCGATTGCATGGTCTGTTGCGTGTTGAACGGAGATAACACTGGATTTGCCACCATTCCCCCAGGACTAGGACCTGGCGGTCCAACCAACATATTGCCCTGGCCAGGCTGTTGCTGAGGGAATTGCATGCGCTGTTGTTGCTGAATGGCCAGCATATTGCCGCCAGGCGAATGACTACGCATACTTGCCGCTACAGCAACCATACTGGGTTGACCAGCAGCCGTTGCCTGTTGGTTGGCACTGTTACCCATGCCTGGGGCTTGTGGACGTAGCTGCTGTGGGATCATACCAGTTGGACCACCGCCGCCCATTGGACTGATTATGGGACGCACACCCTGACCACCTGGCTGCTGTTGCTGGAGCGCATTGCTGGGCAATGCCGCTGGATTGACGACACCAGTGGTGGGACCAGTTTGTTGCATTTGCATCATTTGCTGTTGATGCTGCTCCTTGCGCTTCAATCGCTTCTCCTCCAGTTCCTTTTGTATCTTGTATATCTTTTCGGCCAATAGATGATAGTATTCGGAGCGTGACTTGGCCATCTCATACATATCCTTCTCAACTTTCTCGGCATACGAGACAAGATTATGCATACGCTTGTCCTGCATTGTTGTGGGATCCGATGTTGGAAAGATGGCCTGAACCAGCTTGTGCACCAAATGATTGCGTAGATCTGCTGTCACCGATTCACGCCAGTCTTTTTCATTGTCACCACCGCTGGGAGGCGGTCCTCCACCACCACCACCACCAGCACCTCCTGTTCCACCGCCTGGGGCATTTGGAACAGCTGATGAATTATTGGCACCTCCGGTGGTATCTGCAGGCATAAGTACACTGGCGCCACTAGCACTATTGCCAGCACCTGGTGCACCTGGTCCTGACACTGCATTGCCATGAACTTGCACCTGGGCTTGCGCTTGTGCCTGCAGCAACTTAATCTTTGCCAGTTGATCGGGTTGACCCACCAGTTGTTGCTGCTGCTTGTCGCCGGCGCCTACAAAATTGGCATTATTGAAGCCAACATTGACCGACAACGGCGTTGGAATGTTGCCCAATTGTTGCTGCTGCTGCTGCTGCTGTTGTTGTTGCTGTTGTTGTGCATTAACTGACTGCTCAACCATGTTTGGCAGCGCACGTCTTCGTCCACCAGCTGCATTGCAACCCTGCAGCATCAGTTGACCACCTTGTGCTTGGGCCTGCTGCTGCTGCTGTTGTTGCTGTTGAAGGCTGTTTACTTCGTTTGCACCCGGCAATACATTTTGTCCAGATACAGGCACAGGCACTGCAACTCCACCAGGTATTGCACTACCTGGCCCTGGCTGCACGCCAAGCACACGAACCGATGGAGCGCCCTGCATGCGTATACCCGATGGCATACCTTGAGCTGGCGCACCCAACATACCAGCTGTAACCGCTCCCACTTGGCCAATGCTGCCAACGCCTTCGAAGCGACGTAGCTCTTGTTGCTGCACCTGCTGATGCTGTTGCTGTGTCAGTTGTTGGGCCATATCCGTATTACCCTTGGGTACATTGGAAGCAACGCCAGCCTGTTGCTGCGGCAGAACAATGGCCGTGTTCTGTGAACCACCACTACCAGAATTCTGTGCCACCTGTTTGCTATCGACAACACCGCCACCGACATTGACATTGACACCACCGACACTAACGCCGGACGGATTTTGTTGAACCTGCTGTTGACCTTGCTGCTGCTGCTGCTGCTGTTGTTGCTGCTGCTGCTGCAGAGGAGCTCCAGAATTGGGTGGTGCTCCAGACGCAGCACCACCAGCATTCTGAAAGAGCGAGTGATTTTGCCGAAAGGGTAGACATATGATGCAGTCGGAACGCTGGCAGGTCTTGTAATGCAGCAGTATCTGACGCGATGAGGTGCAATGTTGCATGTTGCAATCCTTGCTTTGTTTGCAGGTTGCCATGTGTGCCAAAACCGCTTTCATTGCCTTGCAATAGTTAACACTACAGACCTCGCGATTGGGATTGAGATTTTCGCGTCGATTGCACTTGTGCGCGTGCAGCAGCAACATTAGTTGCTGTTGAATCTGTTTCTTTCGCTCATCCGACATACTGCCTGGCGCTGGATTAGCACCACCAACTGAAGCAACTCCCTGCTGTTGCTGCTGCTGCTGTTGCTGAGATGTGCCTGGCTGCTGTTGTTGTTGCTGCTGCTGTTGTTGCTGTTGCTGGTTATGACCCAATAGTTGATTGGGCTGCGGCGCACGTGGTCCCAATGCACCCTGTTGCACACCAGGCTGCTGTTGTTGTTGTTGCTGCTGCTGCTGCTGTGAATTCATTTGTGCATTCGCTGCCGCCAATTGTTGCTGTTGTTGCTGCTGCTGGGGATTGCCAACAAGACCACCAGCACCAGTTGGCTGTCCATCTCCACCCAAACTGGACATGGGCACCACTGTACCAATTGGTCGATTTCCTTGAGGCATACCCGCACTCATATTGGGCGCAACAACGCCGCTGCCACTGCGCATTTGCTGAGCAAGTAGCTGTTGTTGCTGCGGATTATTACCACCAGGTGCTCCATAGTTACCGACTCCATAAGGCATGTTATTGATTTGGCCTTTAAGACAAATGAAACATTACGAAATTAGGTCAATATTAAGTCAGTATTATTAATAACAATTATTATAACAAATACATACCCAGTTGCAAATTTGGATTTTGCATTCGTGGACCACCACCAGCGCCAACAACACTTCCTGGTCCATTTCCGCCGCCAGCTCCGGCGCCAATTAAATGCGGACCACGTAGCATATGCTGTTGTCCGACCATACGTCCCATCATTGGACCATTTTGCATGTGCATACCCTGATTGGGCACTGAGCCCGCCACAGAGCCGACACCGACAGCACCGGGTACGGCATTCATCATGTTTGCCGAGCCCGGTTGCTTTAATGTGTTGACCATGCCGCCGGGACCACTTAAGTTGCCCATGCCGCCATTATTCGTGAGAACCATGTTGCCAAGATTGCCCTGTGCTATGGTGTTCATGCCTGCAAAGATTGGAATTTGTTAAATATAGGATATATGTGTATTTAGATAATGTTAATTTAAACTCACCTGGTATAGCATTCATTCCATTGTTACCATTATTCGATATGGACATGGGCATTGAATTGACCATGCCCATTTGTGTTGCCACCTGCAAGCCACCCGTGTTGGGTGATTGTAAATTTGGAGACTTGCTGCCCAATTGATTCATCCCAGGCACTACCATGCCACCACCAGTGCCTTTATTGCCCTGCTGTTGTTGCTGCTGCTGCTGCTGTTGTTGTTGCTGCTGTTGCTGCTGCTGCTGCTGTTGTAGTAGATGCTGCAGATGCTGATGATGTTGCATTTGACGCAGTTGATTGCCAGCAGCACCACCGCCATTATTACCACTGCCATCATCACTGCTGCCACCGCCAGCACCATTCATCTGTGGTGGTACCACGCCAGGACCAGGTCCCTGGGCAGGTGGTTTATTTGGTCCACCAACGCCGGCGCTAGCTGCTGTTGTAACAACACTAACTCCGCCGCCGCCAGTGTTAAGCTGATCTGACCAGCCGCTGTTGGAAGACACCAGTTCATCCGGCAAATTGTCTTCCAAAAAGAATAGATCCGCTACAGAAAAATTATAAACAAATTCATTGCATTACATCAAAGTGAAGTCAAAAAGAAATTCCAAAACTGGACAATTGCATTTTTGAAACGATTCAATATTGTCTAGACTCTAAAGAAATCCGAATCAAAAGTTTTGCCATTTCTACACCTTCTATATATAAAAGGATACAAAGGATACCTATACAGAAATCAATACAGAAACCTCAAGATGTTCATTTTCGTATCCTTTGTACCGATTAGAATTGTTTGTATCACATGACTAATTAGGATTGTTCCTTGCAAGCTACTAAAACTTCTATATTAACATATTTAAGCCACTAACTTTAAATTATTTTTGGTCTGATTGAGTTTTTTCTGGGTTTCCAGTATCCTTTCAACCTTTTTAGCTTAACCCAGATTAAGAGTCGATTTTAAAATTTCAATTTTATATAGTTGCTTTTAATTCGATTAAGTTTTAAATATGGTATCGATAATGTTGGAGATGTCAGATGTCAGATACTTTTGTCCATTAAAGTATGTCATTGGCATTACTTCAGATTACTCTTGATTTTATTGAAACATTCAGAAATCCCTACCGAAGATGTGGAAGATCCTGCTCTCAATAACCTTCTCCTTCTAACTCTAATTAAGGATCTGCTATTATTTTTTTTTTGGGAATTTAGCAAATTTGTAATTCATATTTTTGTACACTTACATGGATCCATTTTAACCCGCTTCTGTGGCGGTTCGTCCAAATGATCGGCCATCATATATATTAATTGTTGCTTGCCTTGGCAGCAAAACGCGTCCTAGTATAAATATATATGTAATTTGTTTATCTGCGATGATTGCTTCTTGTTGTCGTAGTACCGTAAGTCCGTTTTAAAATGTATATTTGTTACAGAAAAAGAAAAGAAAGATTTTCTTCCTCGAACTGACGACGATTGGACAAATTGTGAGTAGTGTTGACAGTTGACAGTTGTTGCCAGTGTGGGAAAATGACAATAAAAAAAAAATATTCTTTTTTGTTGTTGTTTTGATTGCTTGCGTGTGTTTGTTTGTTTGTGTGTGTGCTGCACGTTTTGACAGTTTTCGCACGATGTTTGTTGTGTGTGTGTGCGTGCATATATATATATATATACATATATACATACATATATACGTATATATATATGCATATATTTATATATATATATAATAATAATCCTTTCTCCTCGCTCGCTCTCTATATATATAATTATACATATATGTATATCGGTAATCCACACACTTGCTTAGTAAATTGTTCTAGTAAATTTGTTGCATAAACTTGCGGGAGTTGTTGACAAAAAGAACTCCTTTGTTATTGTTGTTGTTGTTGCTGTTGTTGTAGTTGCTGTTGCTGCTGCTGCTGTCGCCTGCCGCTGCGACGAAGACGACGTCGACGTCGTCAACGCTTTCGTCACCGCGACCGCGACCGTGCCAGCTGAGCACGTCGCTGATTCTGTTGGCTCGCCGTTGAGATCGTTGTTGTAACTGCTCCTGCCACTTTTGGCGTCCCATGCGCTAAAGAATGTTTCCACTACTGAGCGCGTTTGCTTCACTTCGTCCACTATCCTTGGATGTTGTTCTTGTTGTTCTTGTTGTTCCTCTTCCTGTTTCTTTTTTTGCTGCTGATGCTGCTGCTGCTGCTGTTGTTGTTTAATGTTTATGTTTGTGGTTGTTTTGTTTTTGTTATGTTGGTTGTTGTTGTTTGTCATACAGCAGCATGCGCACGAGTGCATTTTGGGTTTAAGCGCCAAAATCCACCAAATTGGCCGAATTTCATAAAATCGGCCTTGGTTAGGATTTGTTCTTGTTGTTGCTTTGATTTGTTGTTGTTGTTGTTGCTGCCGCTGATGCAAGTGAAATTTGAAGATGAAGAACGCGACGACGACGAAAGAAGCATAAGAATAAGAAGAAGCACTCAATGGCAGCTGACAAATGCGCGCAATGTTGCATTTGTGTTATTGCTGTTTGCTATTGTTGCTACTGCAACATTTTAATTTTTATGAATTTTAATGCTTGTTTATGTGTTTATTTTACAGTTCTTTTCTTTTCATTTACTTTTCTTTCTTTTGTATTTCAAATGTTTTTGTTTTGTTTTAGTTGATGTTGCTTTTAGCCTGTCGTCTTGTTTACATTCGCTTTGTTTTTAACATCGCACACAACTGTAAAAACATACAAAAAAAAAACGTATTAGTTGCAATTAGAACACCAACACACTCACGTATACATATATTAATAAGGATATTCACAACAGTTTCCACGCACATCAAAATTAAATAAAAAGAAGACACACAAACAAAATATAACAACATATTGCGAATTCGATTCATTTTTATCCGAATTGCGGCTGCCGCTGCCGCCTGCTGATTGAAGACAACTCGCTATTATGTTTTTTTTTTCTTTTTTTTATTTCTCTTTTTCGTCTCTTGTTGTTGCGCTCATAGTATTCGCCAACTCGCTGATGTCTCCGTCGTCTCTCATTCGACTACGTGTTTTACTCTCTCTCTCTCTCGCGCTCTCTCTCTATGTATGTGTCATAATTTAATGTGCATGTGTGTGTCTGTGTGCGCACTTTTACTTGGCCAACAAGCAAGCACAAAATGTGCCAACAGCGTGCACAAGTGTGGCGCCAGCTTTTGAAATTGCGCGCAATTTTTTGTAAACAAAAAGAAAAAGTCTAAATTGATCACATACAACAGGAATAAAGCAAATTAAACAGTGATTGAAAACAAATCTAGCTGAAAGATTTCATAAAAAGCCGCATTTCAACGGAGGTGGCTCCATCCATGCGGCTGCTTTTTTTTTAGAGCCAAAGACGAGTGACGAGAAAACGAAAACACAGCAAGAGCACATAATACCACACAGACCAAGACAGACATTCGCGGCAGCTGAAGCTTTTGAAAGCTTTTTCGCCGCTACGAATGCTTGTTGGCCGACTTTTGGCGAGTAAATCGCAATACACACACACACACACACGCAATACAACAGGCGCGCGCCCAGCGCACATGTACTTATATACGTGGATACATATAAACGTTTATTCTGTCTCGCTTAAAAAACACACCATCTCTTTCACTGCACACACACGCATAGAACGCAACGAGACATTAATAGCGAGTAGAGAGAGAGCGAGAGCACATAATAAAAGAGATTTGCTTTGGTATTGGTATTTTCACACTGGTGTGCATACACACAGCACAGGCACTGGCCAACGAGTGCGAGCAGCATTGGAAAAAGAAAGAAAAACAGACGGCAGAAAATATATTCCTTTTTTTTTTTTTTGTGGCGTTGCTCGTCCGTTTTCTTCTTCATGTCGTATCAAAGTTTTCTATTGCAGAAATTATTGTGTTGATGCGTATTTTACATTTTTAGCGGCGTTAATAAAAATTGTAAAATTTTTTGCACAAAATGCAAAATTCCGAAATATTGTAAAGAAAATTATAAAAAAATTTCATTAAATTTGATCACTTTGTTTTATTTTTGAAAAATTAATTTTTTACACCGCACTTAATTTTGGATTATTTGTTTGATTTTAATTGAATTTCGCATTTTTACCATATATTTTTCACATTTTTTGTTGATTTTAGAAAATTTTTACAAATTTTTTTGCAACACTAAAACAAAAATTTTCAGTCCGCTTGTGTTGCAGCAGAAAGTCAACTGATTTCGCGAACGAGTAGCAACAGAACTAGAAAGAAAGACTGAAGCTGAAACGACTGCGGCTCTGTCTCTGTGTTGTGTGTTAGTGTCAGTCGACGACAATGACAGCGAGAGCGACAGCGACGACAACGACCAGTAACGCCACCTAGTAGTGGTAACAGTGACGAGTGAGCGTACTCGGCGGAGAGTGAGAGCGCATGCGCGCTCAATGACAGACAGAGAGAGACTACGCAATGTATTGAAATTGGACATTTTATACGGCCGCTGCTCTGCTCTTCTCTGCGTGTGTGTGAGTGAGTGTGTAGGTGAGAGAGAATCGTCGCTAGATAACAAATAAGCGAGTAGAGTATCTACAGTGTTGTATAGTGTGGTGAATGTGTATGTTTTTCAGCCGTGGCGGCAACGCTAAACTAAACGCTATGTGGATTCCCAAAACCAAAATTTAGTGTCGTACCATGAAGTACCATTATCGCTGTCCTTGTCTAGCAGCCCGGCGCTTACCAGCAGCAACTGGTTAAACAAGTAGTTCATAAATAGAGATATGTTAATACAAAAAATGTAACTAAGAATTGTTACAAATTCATAGTGTAAATTTATTTATTTACGAATTTGTAAAAGCTGTTGCGCGCTTTTGTGTCACTTTCGTACTCACAGATATTAACAAACACATACACTTGCATGGAAAAGTATCGAAAGCACAGATGCAAAAGGGATGACAGTATAACAATATATTATTGCCACACTTGTAAAGTGTGAAAGTGGGACAAACAGTGTGCCACTTATATCGCTCTCAGCGAGTCGCACCAACGAGTATTCGTTATCCGTCGCTGTTGCATGAAATTCATTTGATTAATTGCCTATGCGACGATTTACTCAAATAAATGCCGTAGCATTTTATTACAATTTATTCTTCCCATTTTCTGGTTAGTATTTTGTTTTATTTTTTTTTTTTTTGCTAATATTGTTATCAAAATCAAATTAACCTAGCCGTGCATGTTCCTAAAAATGTTTATAAATATTTTTGTATGTACATACATGCATATACATATGTACACTTGCATACTATACATGCGTACTGTAAATTGCGCCATTTTTCTATAACAAATTGGTCTGCAGCTTGGCAATATTTTTATCTCATAAATTTCACGCAGCTGCCAGATAATTTGATTGAATTAGCTTGGAGTTGAAATTTTAATAAAGAAAGATTGTTTTAATAAACAAATTATCGTTGAAATAATACAAAAAAACAAAAAAAAACAAAGCATTAGGAAACTCAACGCGACTGAGCACTGTTCATTACTCATTGCCAGACTTCAATAAAAATCTAGTTCTAAAAGTAAACCATATAAAACCTGGTGGCGCTAACAAACAAAGAGATGGAGCCACCACCGCTTTGAAATCTGGCAACCACAGCGGCTGTACTAACCGCAATGTAACAGAAAACTGTTAGTTTAACAGCGACGTCAAATGAACAATCGAAAATCGATACACATACGCTGCCACTGGTCACACTGGGAACTACAAAGCGCTGCTACTGGTCACATTGGGAACTACGACGCGCCACCTGTCATTTTGTTTTGTAAAAACAAGCGGAAAAAAATATTTTCAGCACTGGTAGCGAAATTGGAGCTTACAACACTCACCGCAGCTAAAATTAACAACTGGGAATATTGATATTTTGAAAAATGACATCAACGACGATATTTCGCTATGAAAGATTACAATATAAAGCAGCAACGGTGAAAAATTCTGAACAACAATATCAATATTAAATTAATGTTATTAATGTCATCGCCAGATAAAACAACAGCATCGAATTTGACAATAATTAACAAGAATGGTAACAGGTCTGAAAAATATATGAACGAAAAGACAAAACTGATCTACTTCTTGCCCAAATAGGATCCTGATCTCGAACCCTGGCGAACCAGGCATCACACTTATATTGGCCATCCTCCAAGGACTCTATGTTCTTCATCCTGTGTTGATGCTTCTATTCTCCCTCCGCTCAAGAAATAATTAGACAAACATCTTGTTATTTTGCAGGTAAGTTTTTATATAGTATAAAAGTCCTAATTAGAAATAATTTATAATCATTCTTATGTCTTAACAGTGAACATTGTTCACGGGACAGATCGGAGCATAAAAGCAAATGGATATTGCCAGCAAATTCAGAACATGAATAAGCCCTGTAAATTGTAAATTGACTTCTGCTTGGTTCACATTGAGCCACAGAGCTGGGCACAGAGTTCCAACTGAACTCCTGAAATCTAATCTGAAATCTAAGAAGGTGTAAGAGCTACAGAGAAGAAGAAATAAGTGTGTATGGGAGTAACGTTTGTATCTGTATTTTCTAATTTCAATTATCTATTTCAGTAATAAACATTTGTGGAGTCCCTCTGCAATACATATAATATATTTTTAAATAAATAATTACAAATAAAATGTATACAAACAAAAACTTAATTAATTAGTATCAAATTTTCCAAAAATGTTTCATATGTAGAAAAAGTTGTTTATATATAAAAAAGTAGGATAAGTTATAAGATAAATCCGTTTTGTGATAACTATTTAGATAAATGATCAATTTTATTAGTTAAAGTAATATTATTTTAGACTTTTAGGAACTGCTTTTTCTATAATTCATCTATTTTAAAATGACCCAATATATTTAATTCTATTTAGTCGATTGATTTTTGATTTTAAAGAGAAAAACAGACTCAATCCATGGTTTTTATACCCTTTCAGAGGGTATTAAGTATTAAAGGAGGCGTGGCAGACCCCATAAAGTATGTATGATCTTGATCAGGATGACGAGCTGATTCGAATAGCGATGTCCGTCTCCCTGACAGTCTGTCTGTCTCTCAGCCTTGAAACTATATTGATGGAACATGGCATAGTTTCGTCTTTTAGCTGCAGTCAGATCATGTGTCGGAACAGTCCGAATCGGATCACTATAGCATATAGCTGCCAAAGTAACTATCGGTTAAAAATCATCACTTAGTATTCAGAATATATGTGCTCAATATAGTTAATAGGGTCTGCCACGCCTTCTTTTGTGCGTTAAACATTTTGTGGTAAGTTTATAATACCCTCTGAAAGGGAGTAAAGTTTTTCCCAACTTTCAGGAGAGTGGACAAATTGTTAATATTCTTGCAAGCTTTGAAGCCTTCAGCTACTATAGGGTAAGTGTTAGACGGCCCTTTTTTGAATCGTACACAGAAAAAAAAACAGAAGTTTAGTAAGTTCGGATATTCTTAAACCAAGTATAAAATACTGTATAATTTAGCAAATATTGAACTTAAACTTAATATTTTAGGCCTATTTACCGATTTTTGTGATTAGTTATTGACATTTCTTGTAAAAAATTTGTTTGCATTAGCTGAGTTGCAGGTACTCCAAAAGACGGTTGGACAGACATATGCTCAAATGGACTCGGATGATGATCCTGATCAAGTCTATACATATATATGTATTCATCCAGAGGCCTTTCACGCCTCATACTCCCTGTTTATATCTAATGTATTTAATGTGTTTGTGAGAATTTGATTCCAGCTCAAAGTAAAATTTGTGCTGAAAGTAAGTTTGCAAGGATTTCAATGTCAATTTAATATGCAGTATTATTTGAACAGCTTTAAAATATTAATGGAAAATTGAAAACACCAATTGTCAAGGGCCTAGGCAGCTTTCAGAATACTTATAAAATTAAATTTAAATTTCTTTTTTTATTATTTCATTACTATAATATGCTTTATTAACAACCAAACTTATATGGGAAACGAGCTCAGGACCTCAAGCTTCAGAGTCGGCTACTCTATCCAGTAGAATTCAATAAAACCTTTTTCTTTTATACTAAAATATATGTTGTACACAGATAGTTTCAACTACTCGTAGAGCAGTTTTATAGAGATAGCTACTAACTGACTAGACTAGATCTAGTCCGTTTACAACCAGTTAAATTCACTTTGTACTTTAACTAGGTCTGGCACTATTTGTTTTTATTATTTATTATCATATAACTGGTCATAAAACTAGTTGTTTAGATACTATTAAGATTCATACTAGTTACAAAACTAATTTTTCTTATACTAGTTGACAAAATCCCAGCATGAAAGTTATTAGTGAAGAGGGGGTATGGGCGCCCCCTGCCCACCCTGCCTAGGCCCTTGAAACTGACTAACTAGCCTAGACCTAGTCCGTTTACAACCAGTTAAATTTTTTTGTACTTTAACTAGATCTGGAACTATTTGTTTCTTTGTTTAATTATCTTAAAACTGGTCATAAAACTAGCTCTTCAGATACTATTTAGATTCATACGAGTTATAAAACTACTTCTTTTATACTAAGTAGTTGGTAAAATCCCTGCAAGAAAGAGGGGGGTAATGGCGCCCTCCTGCCCACCTTAAACACCCTGTCTAGGCCCTTGAAACTGACTTACTAGCCTAGATCTAGTCCGTTTACAACCAGTTAAATTTTTTTTGTACTTTAACTAGATCTGGAACTATTTGTTTCTTTGTTTAATTATCTTAAAACTGGTCATAAAACTAGCTCTTCAGATACTATTTCGATTCATACTAGTTATAGAACTACTTTTTTTATACTAGAAAGTTATTAGTGGTGAGGGGGGTAATGGCGCCTCCCTGCCCACCCTGCCTAGGACCTTACCAGTTGTAATACTGCCCAGCGTTTTAAGTATGAGTTAGATGCGACACACAAAGACTTCCTTAAAACATCGAAGGGTGTAATTTAGCAAATGCCATCGGCAAGACACACGATGTGCAATTTATAGTTGGACTAATTATTGTCGCATTGTCTATGACCTTTTGTGTGTGTGCGTGTGTGTTTGTTGTGCGCCTTGCTTTGTAGCCTTGTGTTTGACTTGATCTGCCGCCTTCGTTTGTTCACTTTTTTATTTGACAAAAGAAGAAAAAAAAAATTGGTTTGGATGCCGAAGCAAACGCCGCAAAACAGCACAGTAGGACCATGCGGTTCAAGATCAGAGGAACGAGCCCGCCGCGGGGTGCCCAACTGATTATCATTTCGACACCCCATTTATGGTACAGCGGCGGGTTTTCTTCATCTGTTCTATCCATTTTCTTCTTCTCTATTTCTCCAGTGATGTATTGGTTCTCTCTGCCTTGGCCTCGGTTTAGTCCTTGTCCTGCAACAAATGAACAAGTGCGCGTGGGATTTTGGAGATTTTGTCAAATGATTTCCAAGAATGTGTTAGAATCCTCTTGTTTCGTTACTGTTTTGCAGCACGATTGTAAATTGATGCTGTTGACGTTTTTATTGCAAATAGTTCATGGTACCGCAACCGAAACCGAAACCAAGACAAGATTGAAAATCGACTACCAGCTTTGTTTTTAGGGTAATTCTAATTTCTGAAAAATTCAAAATTCCGGACCATTTTTTATTCGAGTAAATATAAGAAATGGAGAAAACTGACTTTAAAAATTACAAAAGATTTCTTTACTTTATTTTACTTAATTTTATTTAATAAAAATAAGTAAACGATACTAAACAATCCAGAGCTACATGTATTTTTTTAGGCAACAAAACAGTTTTAGAGAATTTAATGTTTTACAAACTTCAATTCGAATTTCTGAGAGATTCAAATTTCAGAAAATCTAACTTGTGAAAGAACTGGACGGGAGGTAAAGCTTTCATAGATCGCCTAATGTCACAGATCTATAATAAAATTGGTTTCTTCCATACCAAAAGTGACTGGAAGTAATCATTAATTAGCAAGTAAAAAGGTTTAGTAAATTAATACAAATTATCTTCAACTACGTCATGACTCTTCTCCAAGTAGGCTAAGATTTTTTATAAATTTTTGTCTACTTTTATAAATAAATAAATAAATCTTCAACTAACATATGCACTTTTTGCTTTTATATTTCAAGTTGCTGTTCTGCAGAATTCTGTTATTATTATTGTTTGTTTAATAAATATTATAAATTTATATTATTAATAAATATTATAAACTTATTGTTTGTTTAATAAATATTACAAACTATGTATTACGTATTTATATTCAAATGAAATATAATTGATTTGGTTAAAACTGTATAGGACTTATAATTTTATATATTTAATGTTTAAAATCACTTAACACTGGTAAAGTTGAATTGGTTTAAGTGATTAATTAAGCCCAATTGGATTCCTTGCAGTCAGGCTGGACTCTGGTCCTTCTTACTAGTTTTTAATAAAGAAACAATTAAAGTTTGTAACTTACAAGCTAATCTAAATAGTCTTTTTTAATCGATTGGGGTAGCCATTTTGCTAGTCTAGGTTTCGACTAATTTTAACCATTTATTGGGTAGTTATAATTTGTCATTCGCTAGGAGGATTGCGGTGTGAATTTCTAGAATAACCCTTTTATGTTTAAGGTATACAAAAATCTACATGCTAAGGATCGATAACCAAACAGGGTAGATAAACCTGACGATAAGAGAACAAAATCCCAAGTTTGTTTACCCTGCAAGGTTATCAGCAAGATGAGAAAGCCGCCCTAAGTTTGGTGTATCTAGCTTCTTTACACTCTGAGATCTACGTCTACAAATGAATAGACTCGATTGTGTTGTCGATTCAGAATACGTGATCTTTAATCATAATGATAGACACTTTGTACTTATTTAATACATAGTCTAAAAATAGGCTCAATACTAGTAGAATTCTTATATTGTCATTGTAATAGAGTGTATATTTCTTTTTGACCTTAGAGCTCAAAGGCAATTGTTGAAAAAATCCCCAGATTTGTTCTCTAATCTTGAAAAGCCTACAGTAGAACGGACAAAATATTTGCAGACAGTGAAAGGATTTAAATGCGAAAATCCCATAAATCCAATTAACATAAAGCTGCATATCATACATTGTAATGGGAATGGGAATGGGTAACGGATAACGGGTAACGGGTTAGAAGGCCTCAAACAGATTAACCAGCAGAGAACATGTATCGCAAAATTTAATGAAATTTCATTTGAAGCTGACCATGTGCTAGGAAAGAGTGACTTGGACTACCTGATAATTTGTTTTTCTCTTGGTTAGAGATTGCTGCTGAGATTCAACCCAAAAAGGGGTGACGGTTGATGCACAACAACTTTGCTTGTGGATTACCACAAACGATCCTTTGACTTTTCCTGTTAAGCGATCATAAAGTGTGGATTATGCATTTATGGCCCCCCTAGCTACCACCTTCCACCTTCCTTCCACCCATTGCACATCCCAGGTCCAGTTTAGTTACTAGCCACACCTATGTATCTGGGTGCGGTTTAATCCGAGACCACCAAAAAGATCATGGCGTGTTCATTTAATCTTCTCTGTTGGATGCAAATTGCGGGTCAGGCGTGTAGCTGGGAATGGTCATCTTTCTACCTCCAACTACTAGGTAAGCCGATAATCCTTGCTAAGGCCGATAGACGAGATTAACATATAATTTTGCCAGAAAATCCAAGCAGACTATCCAGAAGCTTTGTTGGTTTGTTTGGCTGTTATGACTAATCGCGAAGAAGTCAAAGGCAAAAGCCAATATCGGAAAAGAAGAAAAAAATAAGACTTGCACTGCCTGTTGATCAGCCACCTGATTTAGCGATCGACTTTGAATCCCTTCACAATGAAAGGCAATGTATAGGATTTAAAGAATACTCATATAGGTATATTAAGTTAGAGAGACGGAAGCTATATGCAACAAACAGTAAGTCGGGACTTGGATACTGGATTCCCAAATCACATAACATGTACTGATCTAAAAAACACACTCTAAAAAACTAGCATGCTGACTTTTGTTAGATAAAGAACCAAAATCTGGGATTTCCGGGATTAAATCAATCCTAACGTTGTCAAAAGTTCGGTGACATCGTAATTTAATTTAAAGTAGGTTTAAGTACTTGGAAGTTCTTTACTAATTAAGATCAATTTTCCGTTTCACTCTTAATCTATCTGTTAATTGTCGGGGTTCTTAAAAAATTATTTTGTAATTGAATTAAATATCTTCTGTTTATTCAACTAGTGTTGAGTCATTGTCATTGAATCCGAATAAGAATATAATTGTTAAACAAAGACTACATTAAATTTATCAAATATATTCTTAATAAAATAGAACATGTTGATATAAAAAACAAGATCAGCGTATTGTAAAGAAAATATTGTAGTTTCTAGCTTCCATTTCTGCTAGGATCAAAAGGTTCACAGTGCCTGCCACTCTTTCTTCAGTCAGAAACATACAAAGATACAATATAGACCGGAATTTATTACTTTATCACTTTAGAGCTGGTCTAATTTCTGGCCTGATTTAAAAATTGTCAGGTAATTGTGTGAATCATCAAAATTCACTTACAATATAAATAAAAACCATTTTTATTATTCCAAGTTGTATTATAATATACATAATATATTTAATAAATATAAATTACTTATATATAGACTACTTTGTAAATTATTAGATACATATAAGCTTACTAGTACTCTAAGCACCCCTAATGTATTAGAATAATTATTATATTTTTTGTCTAATTTTGTTAATAAATAGATAAATATCTAGACTATTCTATATAGTTTATGAGTTTTTGTTAAAATGCAAAGACCTATTTTCAGATTTTTGAGTTTTTATATTTGCACCTACTACTTTTTGAATTTACTACTTTTTAGATAGCAATTTTTTGTTCTCTGGTAACTTCAACTAGGGGTATTTTTATTGCAGCATTATATAAATGACAAACTTATGTGTATCTTATTGTTCTAATATTAATAAGCAGTCAAAATACAAGCTCTTCTACACAATGATTTGTGTAAACTTTGCATAAATGATATTAAAACAGGTAAAGGAAATAACCGAGAAGCCTTGCCGAAAGTGATACCTGGAACAGACCTGTATGTATGCTGCTATGTCATATGGTAATACTCTCGATAAGTTTATACATTTACAATGTATTCTATTGTAAGAATATTTTTTATTTGTCTTCCCATTTGCTAGGCAGTGGAGAAGGTATGACAAATTGGCAAATTTGGTGTCTGTCGCTCTCTTAGTTGCTGAGATCAATGAGATACAATAGGACAGACGACTCGGCATCCGATACTGATAAAGAATATATGTTCATATTTTGTAGGATAAAAACACAAGTTATAGGAGCGAAGAATTCCGATCATTTAATACATTGAAATTCATTTGTAATACATATATGTATGTATTTATCTTTCATGAAATTGTTGTTCAATTGACCTTTATACATGCGTATGTGTATTGTATGTACAAAGCTAATGTTTACTTTGTATTTCTCAGGGAAATATATGCATATTTAAGCTTATTATGAGGCATTCTTTGGGAAACTATGTATTCCACCAAGTTGTACTGGAATTGTAACAACAAAGCTTAGAGACACATGCACATACACTTCCATACATACATACATAAACGCATGTGGACAAGCATAGCTAAAGGCTAAAGTGGTTGAGTGAAAGAGAGAGAGAGCGAACTGAAGGAGCTCTACCGACTTGGCCGTGGTTGTTGTTCCCTCTCTTTGCTTGTACTGCGGTGGTGTCTGGTAACGCCCCTTTAAATATAGTGATTTCATTGGACCACAGCCACAAATTTATTAGTTTTTATTGATATTGTATTGATGTTTGAATTATGCGTACCGCGTTCAACATTTTTTTATACCCTGAGACTTTTACACGGAGCTTAACGTATTTACTGACATACTTATAAATGTTATATTTGTACCACAGATATGTGTGTTATGTATCGGTTAGCAGAGTTGACCTAGTCTTACAGATTTGTCTGCACAATGAATTTTGAATTAAACTAGAAGAATTTATTTGTCAACACACCACTTAAAATTCTGTGTTAAGTATGTTGATTAAGTCAAAATCATTGTTAAAATATTATAAATCAGTACAGGGAATACTTCAAATACTTTTAAGTTATACCCACATAAATGTTGTTTGACTTATGCACAAATGAACTTAATAATAAATATAACTATATACATATCTAATATTTAAAAATAGTTAAACTTACTCACTTTTTCTAAAATGCAAAAACAATTATAATAAATTAAGAAAACAAATTAAAAAGCCATGGAAATATACAAAATAATAAACATATGTATGTACATATATAAATTATTCAATAAAAAATATTTTCTTTTGTTTTATTATTATATTATATTTGTTAGTGGTTCTTAGAACAAGCTAAAATAAGAAATTCATACGACGAAAAACAGTCGGCAAATAGTAATTAAATTAAATTATATTAAAACTAAATTTAAAATTAACAATTAAGTTAATTCAATTTTTAAAATATTTAATGGTATGATATTGCACTTTGTCAAAACAATTACTTGACAAACTGTATGTGTGAAGTTATTACAGTCAATTTTTTGAAGAATATAATTTAGGTTTCCTAAACGAGAATTCTATTACTAATCATGTTAATTTTTAAATACATCTATGTTAGTAATTTTTAGGTATTTAATTAAACTTTTTGGCTCAAGATCAATGCCGAACATGTATGTATGTACATACATATGTATGATCATTAGTATAATAACATGTATCTTATACATAAATATATACTTGTACATATGTAGACAAATGAAGAAATATGTTTTGCTTACATAGAAACTATGTCTTAGCATCATAACTAGAAACCAGAGTGGAGTAATATGAGCGGTTTATGCATACGCACACAGTTACAGCAAACCATAGCAAAACACACATACGAATAATGCTCACCCAATTGCTTTGACACACAAACCCACACATAGAAATTAAAACAAAACGCCTGCGGGTCGTATAAGCAATAACAACAACAACAGCAGCAGGCAGCAACAACAACAATAACATAGCATTGCAACCACACCAACAAACTGACAAAGTGTGTGCGCACGACAAATGGGTGTGAGCGAGATGAAGAGCAATCATTGCGATGATGGACCAAGCGGACAAAGCGGGAGGGAGGGTTAACAACCACCAGCAAGTTAAAGGCACACACTGAGCCATGCGATAGAAGAGAACAGCCCGATTTCGCTTCATGCTTGTCGTCGTCAGTGATTCGTTTTGTAAGTTGTTAGACTCTCTCGCTGCGTTTTGGAATTCAGTCGACAACGATAATTACCGGTGGTTGTATCTCGAGCGCAGCGACTGGGACCAGAAGACCGAACCGACCAGTAAAACCAAGAAACCCGCGCGCGCTTATCTGCCCACCAAACCAACCAACTACAGAAAAACGAACGCAAAAACGTAGGCAGCGACTAGCGGCCACGAGAAAAAGCAAGTGTGTGTGTGCCTGTGTGTCTGTATGCATGTGGATATGAAAATAAATATAATAACGAAACGAAATTCGAATTTAGCTTTTGCGTCAAGCTTCTTATAGTTTCCACTGTGCAAAAACTAAAATATAAAACATACATACAAATAATTGACAGTAGTGCCGACGTCGATGTCAGCGCGCCCTGTGCAATTATCAAATAAAAATCAAAATAAGAGGCAAAAAACGAAAAACAGCAACAAATTTGAAAAGAGCCGGCTTTCTGGTAGGGCTATATAATTATACATATATGAACATAAATATGTGTGTGGTTAACATACATACATAAAATACAACACAAGTGTGAAGCGTGCCATAATTACAATAATATTCAATAAACAGTATCAGGAATATAGCGACGGTTGTCTAATAACAATAATCACAAATATATACAAACTACAAAATCAATAAAGGGGAAATGTGCGCAAATTGCTAACCATCAGGGAAAATTAAAAAAACAATAAACAAAATACTCAGCATATCAGCAGTAACAACAGCAACAGCAGCAACAGCAGCAACAGCAACACTAACAACTACCAATATGATTGACGCCGCCTGCAATTATTTGAATCACTTTGCATTGTCTCAACCGACAACAGTGCTGCATCAGCAACATCAGCAACAGCAGCAGCAACTGCAACTGCAGCAACAACATCAACTGCAACTGCAGCAGCAGCAGCAGCAGCAGCACCAGTCGCAATTGCCATCGCCAACACATGAGCAACCAAGAAATGATTTCATTAACGCAACCACCTCCAATTGCAACTCCAATGCTTCCTCTCTGTTAACACTGTACGCCAAACAAACAACTGCATCAGCAATTGCAACAGCAACAGCAACAGCAGCAGCAACAGCACCAGCAACCGCATCAATATCCACATCCTCATCCACATCGTCAGCCACATCAACATCACATCAAGTGGTGCCACCAATGAAAATGGAAATGCAATATCCGCAGGCATCATCTACTGGCAGTGCATCGCCTAATTCCAGCATATCGCAATCGGCAGCTTCCTCGGCATCCGTCTCACCCAGCATTTTCCCATCACCAGCGCAATCCTTTGCATCCATTTCTGCTAGTCCTTTAGCCGCTGGTGGCTCCTCATCGTCGGCATCTTCCTCATCATCATCATCGGCGGCGGTGGCAGCAGCGGCAGCAGCAGCTGCGGCGGATTTGGGTGCCGCCGCGGTGGCTAGTGCTGCCTATGGCTGGAATACGGCTCCCTACACATCGTTGCCAACAAGGTGGGTAACACTTAAATGGTCCTACACTGGTTCCATCATACTTCATTTCCCATACATTTCCGTGCTCCCGATTTCGTTTCCAATTTCGAATTTTTTCATATACTTTTTTTTTTTTGCACGCACTAAATTGTTTCCTCCGTTGTTTCCGTTTCGTTTTGCAGAAGTCAATTTCCCTATGCGCAATACGCGACCGATTACTACGGCAATGCAGTGGCAACGGTGGGCGTGGCAGCAGCATCAGCATCGGCCGCATGGTTCTCACATCAGGAGCGCTTGTACCAGCCATGGTCATCACAAAGTTATTCGAGTTTCAACTTTGATGACATCGCATTTCAGACGCAACTCCAACGTCGCTCCGTGCGATGCACCTGTCCCAATTGCACCAACGAAATGAGCGGATTACCACCCATCGTTGGTCCGGATGAGCGTGGGCGTAAGCAGCACATCTGTCACATACCCGGCTGTGAGCGTCTGTACGGCAAAGCATCCCACCTTAAGACCCATTTGCGTTGGCACACCGGGGAACGTCCGTTCCTCTGTCTTACCTGTGGCAAACGCTTTTCGCGTTCGGATGAGCTTCAGCGTCATGGCCGGACACATACCAATTATCGGCCATACGCATGTCCCATCTGCTCGAAGAAGTTCTCTCGCAGCGATCATCTTAGCAAGCACAAGAAGACTCATTTCAAGGATAAAAAGACCAAAAAATCATTGGTTGCCGAGGCCAAGGGACAACAGTCGGCATCGATTAAACAGGAAAAGTCGGAAAAGACCTTGCTCACCACAAAGAAGACAATCAAAAGCACAGCAGCAGCAACAGCAGCAACAACAGCAACAGCAACAGCAGCGACAACAGCGACAACATCGATGCCTGAACAGTTGAAACAGGAGCAACCGGAGGCACCAAGTAGTTTGGGATATGCCCCCTATATGAATCTGTATCAACAGTCTGCGGTCTCAACTGATCTGTCCCTACCACCACCTCCACCACCACCACCACTGTTCCAGCAGAGTGATTCCCCAGGTGCGCAGAGCAACAGGAGCAGATATGATCCCTGGAGTAATATCAGCAGTAGCAGCAGCGGCAGCGGCAGCGGCAGCAATAATAATAATATTCTGGATATGGAACAGAATCAAACTACCTCAGCAAGTGCCAGACCCATGTCGGTGAGATCGGTGGCAATATCCAACAGTCAAACGCAACATTATGCAGCCCTGGCCATGCAGAGTGAATCACAGCTGGCAACGGAGTACGGTTTGACCATGTCGGGATTGGCAAGCGGTGCCAGCGATAGCAGCAGCAGCAGCAGCAGTTGCAATAATTCAAATGGTGGATATTCCAGTCCAATTGGTCCCATGAAATCCGAGTATGCCGCCAGCTATCCGACAGAGTTTGCCAACACCTCCGGATATGGCTATGTACATCATCATGCGGCCCATACACATCCCCATCATCATCATCATCATCATCATCCACATCCTCATAATGCATGGGCCGCCGCTTATCATCCACATGCTACGGCCTAGGCATAAGTAAAGATTGATATCCAAATTGTTAAGCACACAAAATGTGTGCATGCGATTTTATTTAATAACTATTTTTTTTTTTATTATTATTATTATTATTATTATTATTATTATTATTTAGAAAATTCGGTTGAAACCGCCATAATCTTGTGTATACTACATACATATGTATGTATATCAAGACCCCAATAATTCATTCTAATCAATCCCAAAACATAATCCGATGTCCTCTAGTTTTTGTTTTGCTAGTGACTTCATTGTTGTTGTTAAGCAAAAAGCAAAAGCAAACAAAAAAACAAAAAACAAAAAAATAAAATAAATATATTTGTACTTATTAATATATATATATATAAATATATTTACATATGAATAAACAAACAAATAAATAAGATAATTTAATGCAATTTTTTTGTCTAGTATAAGATCCTTTTTTTTTTGCATGTATGTACATATATAAATTCATTAACTAATATGTAGTATACATTCATAGTTGTAAACCGTAACATTGTAATATTTGTTAATTGTCTTTAAGATGAATTATATAAAGGAGAAACAAAAAACAAAAACAAAAAACAATACAAAACCGCCAGCAAAACATTGTAATTAAAACAAAAAAAATATTCAACACCAGGTATTTTGTGGACTTTTCATTTATTCTATAAGAAGATATCTAGAGAAATTTTCAGCTCCATTTTATCGTTTCGTAAACTTTAAAAGGGACAATTAAGTTGGTCAAAAAACGGACTGAAGACTCCAGTCAGACTCCATAAATATATCATATAGTTGCCATAGGAACAATCGGTCGAAAATCGAACTTTCTTCATCTAAAATTGAAAGTACCAGTTGGTAGTTCTGATCTCTGTCCTAAAGGTCTCTGAGATCGATGGCTAAACTGATTCGGCTGCTAATACTTATCTTAAATATTTAAAAATTATATTTACAATTTGTTTCTGATGGAAATTTCCTTTGGAGTGTTTAAAGGTATGTGAGGTTAGCTTTTGGGCTCATGGTTATAGGCAGGTCGTTGGTGTCAAGTGCCGTTCATTGATTTATATGGGCATCTATTGCTTTTGTGGTATTCATAATTCACATAACACTTTCGCTGTTAAACCAAAAGAAAGGGCGGGACGAAGGGGAATCAAGCAGTTAAAAATACAATAAAAATTTTAAAACATTTACCAAAAACGTACATTTTTGAAGCCATTAACTGAACAAAACAGAAAGCCAAAACAGAAACTCAACCCAAACACATAACTACTCATAACTTACTCGATGGGTATTTGTATTATACGCGCAATAAAAAAAAATAGAAAATTAGACAAGTAAGAAATCACTAGTCGAGAAAGCACAACTACTAGATACCTTGTGCACAGACTCTTAGATACTCTAACATTAAAACTTGCATAGAGAACTTCTCGCAGAAATAACTTAGCCCACAAAAAATACTACTGTATTGGATTTGTTGTCCGTCTGCATAGAAAATTTCAACTTAGCGACTGAGAAGTTGATTTCAAACATTGCCACGCCCTTTTCCCATCCCACAACGAACATCAATTAGTTTGGATCCTTCCGTTTGTCCCGGCATATTGGCAAAAACTTCACCTCACCCACTACATCTTTGGTGGTGAACATATCCTTTTATTTCTATTGATCATTCTACGCAATCTCAACTAGATCGGATATATATAACGGCAGTTATGCCTGTTTTAAGTTACTAGCAATCTCGAGCGCCTAGAAGCATGCAGTAATTTTGAACCATTTGAGCTTACAGCTCATCATTAAAATGAAAATATATTTAAATTGAGTAACAAGTACCTTGTAGCCGATCAGATTAAGTTTAGGGCATATGAGCAGAAATTAATGCCAAAGATGATTACTCTTTCAATTAATTTTCTTTTAATATGTGGAAAAGGTTAAAATAAACTTGAATTGCATATGTTGTACAGCAAACAACATACCAGATTTCAAATCTCTAGCTCTTATAATCTTTGAGATCGTTCACACAGACGTGGGAATGTTTAAATCGACTCTGATCAAGAATATGTATGTTTATGGTGCTGGAGATGACTCTATATGCGTGTTACATACATTTGTAGAAAACCATTATACCCTTTTTGCTCATTTTCAATGGCGCAGGTTATAAAAACTTGAAGAAAAATTAACAAATCATAACATTATCATTTATCATCATTATGGCGAGAGTTACAGTCCCACTTCCACTCCAGTTTCAGTCCAAGTTAAAGTCGTAGTCGTAGCCCCTTTGGCTCTTGAGCTACAGGGTTATGTACAAAAGCAAGGGCCACGTTAAACCGGCAATGGCCACAGTTTCAGTTATAAATCAATCAGATTTATTTGCTACTTAGTATGTACCCAGAGCAAGCCCAGCTATGTGAACGTAGAGAAGAAGGAAACTCAAAACCGAACAAACGACTAAAAAATAAGTAATATTCTGCGGTCAACGTGCCAAACTATTAACGCCTGTGTGAATCTCCTGTCTAAATAAGTATATATATATTATCTTTCAATATTGATAGCGTAATCGTAAAAGAATACTTAAATAACTTGATCAGATTGGATTATAATCATCTATACCACTCAAATTCCTTCTGTTTACCTTTGTGCTTCGTCACTAGTGTAGACTACGGTATACAGTGATTACTCTTCTTTTTATCAGGACACTAAACTTAAAATTTTATTATTACATTATCTTTTAATATTGATAACGTTAATTTGATTTCTGGTTAAAAGAATACTTGAAGAACTCGATCATATTGGATTATAATCATCTATAATACTCAAATTCTTTCTGTTTACCTTTGTGCTTCGTCACTAGTGTAGACTACCGTATACAGTGATTACTCTTCTTTTTTTTATCAGGATTCTTTTAATATACTTACATACATACTTCAGGCACCTGATTATGTAAAATGTTTTAGGGGCTTAACCTCAAGTGCCACTTACTCAAGGCTCATCAATTCAATCAGTTCTTAGAATTTGGCGCTAACTGACACCACCTACAAATAGATATATCGACACACTTAAGGATAGGCAAGGTACTCTTATAAGTATTGTCACACTTTCTTAACAACCAGTAGTGCTCGACAGAAAAGTTTGCTTTACAACTACATAGTACATAAGCCCTTGACATTGATATTGATGCCGAATTTGAAAGCGAGAAAGCTATAGAAAATCGTTTCACGTGACACGCTTCTTCAAGTGGCTGAAAAACCTCTTGAAATAAGTATCTTGTTGATCGCTCTAATTTTGATCAAAAGTTGAAAATAATACAGATGTTATACAATCACTTGACAGTTTGACCGGCCGCTCTTTGTGTTTCATTTTACACAAAAACGGAGACCGCCTTTTTCCACAGAATAAGGTTATTTGAAAAAAACTCCAGCGCCTGGCTCTAGCTGTAGTCCTAGTGATCCAGGCAGCATCAGGACTGTAGGACTGAAGGACTGCAGGACTGAAAATTGAGTTGAGATTATCACTGCTTAGGCCCTTGAGCATTCTTTGTTGTTAAGCAAGCGTGTCCAAAGGTCCAAGAAAGATGCGGTTTAGGGACCTTTACACAAAGGAGCGAAATCAACAACATGGACATGACTTAACTAGAAAATGCTTAACATTTCCCACTTAGTATTTATGGGTATTTAGTTTGAGTATCTTCGATTTTCACTTTTCTTTCCAATATTTACCGCTTTAGCGAAATGCCCTTTTTCTTTTACTTTTTTTGTTATATTTCTTCTGTATGGCATATTTTTTTATGTTTTCTTTTTTTTTTGATTGCGGTCATTTCAGTGGGCGTCAATGACATGGACATCGGTCATTATAATGCGTATGCATTTTGTTTTTGTTATTTAGTTCTTGGGTTACTTCAGACTCTTTTTGAAAAGCATATGGACTTGTTGGTATTACACATTAAGTACTAAAGTATTAAAGCATTACATGAAAATGTATTTTGTAATTCGTTTAGTTTTTTCTTTTAGAAGAAGAATTCAATATTTCAAATAACCCTGATCAGTCTGAATATACATTTACATAGTCTGGACTTATTTGGTGCCTTTAGCTCCCACCATTTCTAAAATTTATTTGAAAATATGGAACGACAAACATTTTGCACAGAGAGACATGAAGTTATGTATTATATTATATTATATTTCATGTTATACATATCTTTGGACTTAACATTCATTTCTGTACATTTCAGATGGTTATTTAAGATCATATATAGCTAGACAATAATAATATAATAATAGTCCTTAAACAATGAATATATAATACAAACTGTAGTCAGTACTTTCATTTAAGAGATCCAACTAATATAAAATAAATAAACCGGCTTGATATTAAATAACGCAATCAATTTTAAGGATTTCGTCTGCTATATACAGTATTGTCTACCAATTATAGTAGCAATTCTGAACAATTTATAAAATACTAGGGGACTTGCCCCTCGTTCGCTTAGCCCGAGAATGAATAAAAATAGGGAACACAAACGGTGTCAAAAGTTGGGTGATCTCGGTTTTGCTTAAACATAGTACGAAACTCTTGTTTTAAGAAGGATTTTTTAATTCACTCCCAGCAAATCTCTGAATTATCAGGGCACTTGTAAGAATTTTGTGCTTGAATCAGAATCAGAATCAGACCTGTTTGCATATTTTAAGGCTGAGTCATTGACTCGCATTGAGTTTTAGTTGAGCAATTATATCCCTAATGCTTTAAATATTCAAGCTTAAATCAAGAATTTTGAGCTTGAACTTTTTCCTCTGTAGTATTTATAGAAATTGTAATTTGAAAATTGTACCAAGTGTGTTTAAGATCGATCTATGTGGTAAGCACGTGACACAATCAATGTCTTGCACATTAAAGCGTAACATATTTCGAATCGAATTGGAAGGATGTGAATATGATTTTCTTTTTTTGGGGGGGGATTCGCCTATTTAAGTGGTCAAGTGAGCAACAATAACAACAAGTCTATCAAGAATACGGTTGTTGACATCTGTGGCATACAAATTAAAATATTTGTGTGCGGCATGTTATTATGAGAATTGAGGCATTGTCCCAATGTGTGTATTAATCGGCCGTAAAAACTAACAACAACATCAGCTCCGGCAGGAGCCAATGTAACCCAAAAGAAAAAAAAGTGCGACATATGTGCAGTCAATAAATTTTCTACTTTTCATGCTGACACCACAAAAAAAAGGAAACACAACCGAAATGACGGACGCCAGCTTAGCGCTGCTAATGGCTCCACAATGACCAGGCGCAATTTGGAAAACTACTCGTAACTCAAGACAATACATGTACAAAACTCGAAGGACTCACACATACACACACACACACATGCTCACCCTAGCACACACACACAAAGGACCTCCTCCATTTGCAGTTACTTTGTTATGCATTTGTGTTGCACTTAATTAGATTTTATTCCTTGCCTTCGGCGCATATTAGACCGTGTATATTTAATACAAATACAAAGGAAAATGAAATTTGTAAAAAGCTAAATATGCGTAAGAATTTGATGGAGGCGTAACAAACACTATAAAGTATATTTATATATTCTTGAACGATCAACAATCGTTTCATGTCTGTATGAACAGCTAGATCTCTCTAAGAGCTAGACACGTCAATCTTGATATAAAGGTCCTTGAAAATCCTTGGAATTTTGGCACACCAACTTTCACAAATTGAAAGTGTTATGAATAAATGTTAAAACATTACCATCAGAAAGTTCGATGTTATATTCTTCTCTGTAAATAATTTAACTAAAAACAATCAGAGTCAAATTTAATTACACTTGATAAGAGGCAAATTTTAACTTTTACCAAACCTATACTCTTTAAATCATTTGGGTTCCCAGTTGAAAAAAGGAACCACTTCAAATTTGTTATATCCTGGTATGGTATGGTATTATAATAAATGTTATAAAGAAGTCGTGACAGAACCCATAGAATATGTATTGAAAATCTTAGAGGTACTATTTCAACATGCAACTTACTGAAATATTATAAATAGTAAGTTTTACTCTTATATTTGTTATGATTTTAAAATAGAATAGAATAGAAATTAAAATTCTTTTACTATGCTATAGTTTCTATAGATATAGTCATCAAGTGCGGTTCCAACTGTAATAGTTAACATATAAACAGGCATACTATATATTTTATGAGATCTGTACCGCCTTCCTCTTACATAAATTGCCACGAGTACAATATACCCTTGTACTCCAGCAGTAACGGGTATAGAAATCTATTAAAACTATTATGGTGTGGGTAATGACGCAACCACGTTCCTTTCAATTGATCATGTGTCTTTTTTTCTTCTCAGTGAGACCAAAAGGCATTGCGAATTAATTCTTTCCCCTGAAAGAACCAAGTTCCTTCTTTACACTTTAAGCTGGTTTCAAATCGATTTGATGCGCCTGCCTATTTCGATGTGATTTTAATATAACCAAATCCTTTGTAGCATATCCTGTTTTATCTTTGTCTGCATTGTTGCTTCTTCTAATTTGATTGTGGCTACTTTTGGGCAACAATTACATTGAACAGTCTCCAGTTTCCTATGTCCCTAGTTTCAAAGTTATAAAGTTTAGCTTTTTTTTTTGTTAGTACAGCCACACAAGAGGAAAAACTTTGCTACTCAGTTGACATGTGGTTGACAGTTTGAAGCATTATCTTTATATGTGTGTATGCTTTTGCAATTATTATAAATCAACATTTTGATTTATGCATGTAACAAAACTTCAGCAACGGCCACGAGAAACAACTATGAAAAGTAACTATATGGTTAAATTTATGACCGAAGCACTTACAAATACAAAGTGTGTGCAAGCTTGACACGCCAGTTATTTTTGCACAAGGGGGCTTAGGTATCAAGAATGTGGGCAGAAATTCAACTTTAACACTAACTTGGCATATTTCAGTTAGTAATTCAGTTATGCGTCATTTGAGACATTTACAAAGGAACAGTTAAGAACGATGTCCTGCAACAAGGCTTAGATACAAATATGGATACAAATAGACAGTCAACTGTGGGCTCTGTGTTTTTTTTCTAATCCTAGCTGTAAATGTGGAACCAATTCTTACAATTAGAATACAACTTGAACACTAACTTGGCATATTTCAGTTAGTAGTTCAGTTATGCGTCATTTAAGACATTTACAAAGGAACAGTGAAGAACGATGCCTTTAAACAAGGCCTAGATACAAATATGGATACCAATAGACAGTCTAACTGTGGGTTCTGGGTTGTTTTTTCTAAATCCTAGCTACAAATGTTGAACCAATTCTTACAATTAGAATACAACTTTAACACTAACTTGGCATATTTCAGTTAGAAATACAGTAATGCGTCATTTGAGACATTTACATAGGAACAGCTGAAGAACGATGTCCTGCAGTAAGGCCTATAAACTATCTGACAACAGTTCGGATACAAATAGACAGTCTAATTTACTAAATTTGGTCTAATTATGTTTCAGCTAAATTTTCAATAATGATATGTTCAACCAATCCTTACAATTTGAATACCCTCAGATTTAAACTACTATAAATTTTGGATGCTTAAGATAAAACTGTATGTTTGATTTTGATAATGAGACTGTAATTTTATCAAAATTGTCTCTAACATATGTTAAATTCATTTTTAAACCCAAAAGTTATTTAAAATTTCAATTTTCATTTGATAAATATTCTTAAGAAAATTACTATCAGACATGTTCTTTCTTTAGCCACTCAAGAGCTACATTAAATTTATATTCTATGCTTCCAAATTTATTTCTAAATTGTGCAAAAGGGCATAAATATATTCAATATATCAGTTAGGAATAACTTTGCTAACACTTTGAAAAAAGTAAATGCAGCCGCTACAGAAAACGATCATTTAAATATCTAGAGAGATATACTATATTATATATTTCATAATTAATAAATTGTTGTTGATTGTTATGATTCAATTTGAATAACATAAGAAAATGGTCACATTCAGATAATTATACTTCGATTTTAATTTAAAAATTAACTCTAAAGTTCTGGCTGTGATTGTAGATTTGTAGCTGATTAACAGTTTAAGCAAGAATAATTAACAATAACAATTTTAGAATTGTTAGACTATTGTACACTGGGTGCGATAGGTTCTTTGTTGTTCCTCACTTTACACTTTAGTTCGTGAATAAAAACAAACTACTTGTGTGCCTAAAAAACAAACTTCGCTTGTGGTACGTTATTTGCATAAACTTTTTTGTATGCACAACAATAAGGCAACAACAATGAGGAGCGAGACAAAAAAAGGTAGCGGAAACAGAAAATGGACAACACACACACAACGGTCAGCGGTTTGTGTTCGATAAACACAACTGACCAGAACTTGGCGCCAATAGCCAAACAACAACAACAATAACAACAACAATAATGGGAACAAAAAAAAATACAAATAACAATTACATTGGCAACAAAAAGAAGAAGTGCTCTCTGCATAAATCATTGCCAAAGGGAAGAGAGAGAGCGGATATTTTTGGGTGGGGGTGGGGAGTGTATACAAACATTTTATTTGAAGCAGCGAGTTTGCATTTTTTATGAACTTGTCGAACATCATTACAACAAATCCATGTGCTCAATATACATAAAAAATGCATAAAATGCCATACAACAACTGCAAACAATGGACAAACGGTAGAGGAATCAGATTCCTGGAGATTCCAGGACATCATTAGCAGGAGTATAGACTCTGCAATTGGGTATGCCAGCTATGTAGTTTCTTTTGCACGTACTAACATGTTACACTAAAGTTGTTATTAATTAAGCATACTTATTTTGGATTTGATTAATTATTATGCTATAGTTAAGTTAACTTTGGAAATTACTTGGGATAAGAAGAATTTAACAAGCTCTTAACATTTGTTGCACATTTGCACTAACAAATTGTATTTTTACAGCTGTCTATAATTTTTCAACATCATTATATGTTAATCATTATAAATACTAAAAACCGCTAACAACCCACAATTTAAAAAACCCACAATTCTAATTTTATATATGATATGAATACTGAAATGTATTGAATTTAAGATAAAGCGTAACTTTTTCTTTATGTCCATGAATGCATTCAAATATAATGGAAAATAATTTATATAATAAGTATAAATAATACATGTTTTTAATAATATAAAAAATGTAAATGTAATTGGCAAATATAAGGATTATATTTTTTTTTCTTTAAAAGGGACACAAGTTTACTATTGAGTTAAATATTGAATTAAAAAAGGGATTTCTGGTTTATTTTATTTTTGAAAAAGTAAATTACTTATTTCAAAAACGTAATATTTATTAAAAAAAGAATGTCAATTTGATAAAACCAATTAATCTGACAAAATATTTGATTCTTTATCTATACTATTGAATAATTTATTTAAATTTTAGTATCATACTCGTTACGATATTGTTTAAAGGGATTCATAAAAAGATTAAAATGTGACCAATTGGTTTTGAAAAAGCCTACTACGTACCTCACAAAAGTGTGATAATAAAGTTTATAATTACAGCAAATATAAGAATTGAAAAGAAAATAACTACACATAATTTTCTGAATCTGACTGAATCATATGAATACAAAGCGATGTAAACTGAAGTTGTGCAATGTTAGAGCGTTAATAATTCGTTGTACATACATTTTATAGTTTGCTATTTTTATTTTGTTATTTTGTTTTTTTTTTTGAGCTGCCCTTATCGAAACAGGACGTTTCATGTGTCAAGTTTGGTCTTCCTGAATGGCGACACCATCGTTTCTTTTTTGCCACTTATGTCGCATATACCAATGAATATTGGATGCTGCCCAAAAACGCATTTATCACTTTTGGCAAGCGGAAAAATTATATACACACACACACATGTACGAATAAATAAAAGGAGAGAGAGTCTTGTGCACAGCGGATATCCTTGACATACCCTGTCACTTGGGGAAACACTTAAGCGAACACATATTGTGCGCAATTTTTGTCAATGCGGCACATTTCTTGTTTATTCGCCAACTTCCTATTTGTACATACATATGTATGTATGTATCTTTGTATGTATTTCACATTTCTATCCAGATCAGATACATTTGCGATCTGTTATCTGTTTACAGCCGCATTGATTAGCTACTCGAGTTTCACGGCGAACCAAACACCGTGCAACACCTGACGGGAAGTTGCAGTCTTATATAGAATATAATACGATCATCTTTAATCCAAGTTTTATATCTTTTTGATACTTTTGTACATTTGTAACTATTGTTGTTATGTTTGTCAAATTTGGTGACAACTGTCAGGCAAGTACTTAAATATTAATGGAGCTCAAGAATATTCCTTATTTATTTATTTTAATAAGTTGGGATTTGCTCTCTTTTAAAATTATTCCATTAGAGTTGCAAGTGTTTTGAAATCAGCTCCACTTAAACCCACTGTTAGCAATTCTTAACACACAGGATATTAATTATTAGCTTAAAATAATTTAATACAATTTTATTGATGTAACCTTACATTTGTTTTGAAAAGCTGTAAATGGATTAATAATTTTATATTATGGCATGCGGAGAGGAAAGTCTAGAAAACTAACAGAGGATCTGATGACACATACAATTTTAGTTATTCTAAAAATACTGGATTACCAATGCCCAAGTAAACTTGTCTGTTTCTGGAGATATTTCAATCAATCTCTCAGATTGTGTATTTGGTATCTTAACCTGACTGAACTTGGCTAAGATTGATAGTAGGAACGAGCGGTCTAATATTAAGTCTTGGTATAAAAACTTCCTTTTTGATATAACATTTCAACAAAATTAAAAGACTGCTATATCATATAGAAAATTCAAAATTTGCGTGTAGTTTTTTGTAGAAAATACGGCTGGTTAAAATATATTGTCCATACCGAACCAACGTATGCAGAAATTTGTTTTGTCCCCAATAAAAACTGATTTCATATCCTTAAATATTTATAATTTAGTTTTGATTTATTTAAATGTTTAAATTTAAATGGTTTAGCTGACTCGAGGTCAAAAGTTAGATAATTATGCCGATATGACATGATTCTCTATTCATACACTTATGATTACCAATGTTTACTTGACAATTTATGTATGATATGTAGAAAATTTGTATTATTATTATTATTATTTTTTTAAATTTTTATATGAACATAAATTCCTTATAATATAAAACCTAAATACTAGAGTACCAGTTACAAGACCATCGACTCAATATAGGAAAATATATATATCATATATTTATTTAATATTAGACTCTTTCGATTACCTAAAATGTGTTAAATATATGTATCTTAATGTATCTCAATAGTCAAATATCTCCCGTAAGTGTGCGTATAATTAACTGAACTGGGCATATATATATATGTATATATTCCTAATCAATTTCAACAAACGAGTTGATTTAGACTTGATTCAGATGCCACGTTACTATATACACAAAACTGAAAGGAATCTAAATTTCAAGATTCATTTGAAAAAAGAGGTAAGGGACAAAGATGCGACAAAAGGACTAAATCAAATGCCTAACTGTCTCATTGACTGACGGTCGGGCGGTTGGACGGTTGGATGGACATATTGATGAACGGACGGGCGGGCGGGCGGGTGGATGGACGAATAGACGGACGTTCTGGCCGTATGCCTTTAATCAAGCCGAAAAAGGCAAAGTAATTTAAATTTTCAAATTATTTCCACCAAAGGGACTAAAGTGATGATTTGATGGTGATGATTATGGGGTATATACTAATGGGTGGTTGAAGGCGTTCAAATTGTGCTACCTACACATTCAAATAGTAAACTGTCGAGCTGCGTCCGTGTCCGTGTCCCTCATCGTATACTAAATGCACACAAATGTATCTACATACATATTTAAATTAGGTGCACATAATAAAGCCAATGAATGATTTAGTTGAATTGCCAAGAATTGAATAAATTTTCCAATTGCCTGCGTTTTTGCATTAGCATTAGAAGGATGACAGCCCTCATACAGCTCACGCACGTATTCTATATACATATGTATGTCTGTATATATATATATATATATATATACAAATGTATGTGGCAGCTAGAGGAAGTTCACGGCAATACAAAGCGTAAAATCAGTCGGTGGCTACAATGTTGACGTAATTCTCATCCCCACTCTCGACGTTGTTTATTCTCATGCTCCTGCTCCTGTTTCTGCTCCTGCTCCTTCTCCTGTTCCTGTTCCTGACGCCATTCATTCAAATGAGGTTGACGATGTCGTCGTCGTCGTCGTTGTCGTTGACTAACAATAATGTGAACCCTTTCTATCGTGTGGCCACTGATCGGAGGGAATTTGGCAGTGACTTTTCTATAGCCAAGGAATGGGCACCCTTAATGGTTAGCTTTGAGACCCGTTCACCCGTTCCCTGTTTGACATTGGCAAGTCTTTGAAGTTCTGTGCTGATTTCGGGTTTTTTTTTACGACCTCGCCACCACATTACAAAATGAGTGTTTGTTTAATTTTCATGCGTTGACACCCATTTCTCAACTCGTTTTTCATACGCACAAGCGACAGATACAAAGGCATATATATAAATATATTTTTTGCTTATATACTAGGTATATAAATCAGTCGAAATATATTAAAACTAATATGCTAAGAATTGAAATTGAAATGCAATTTTATTGTTATAGTTACGATAAATTTGAAACTTCTTTTTATTATCATCAAGTTTATCTAGACTATAAGGTTGTGTACAGTTTCCACTAAATTGTGCTAAAAATCGCATGGAGCTTCTTCTTCAGTGCTTTGGAAAATCTTTGTAGCTTTCCCTTTTATTTTTTAGTTTTTCTTTCGAGTTTTTAATTCCCATTCCCAGTACTTTTTTGTTTTTTTTTTTGGCTAAATGTTTCCTCTTGATTTGTTGTTCAATTCGATGAGCCAAAAAGTATCTGAAAGTGGATGTTTTTATTGAAAGTGTAGCGCATGAGTGCCAAAGGACCACAGACCATATGGCTAAGAATGTGAATGGGACCGAGACTAGGACCAGGACCAGGACCAGGACCAGGACCACAACCAGGACCGGTACTGAAAAATCCTATCAAAGCGAGTCTCGGCAAACTAACTCAAAGTCGATCCCTGACAGCGTTGATTCGGGCTGGGAGGCGGTTTATGCCGAGGGGACACGCCCAAATGGTTTTTATTTCTAAGAAATAAATAGCTGCTCTTGTGGCATCGACTTTGACTTCCACTTTGACTTTGGCTTGCCATTTTACGCCTGTTGTTGTATATATATATATATTTTTTTTTTGTCTGCTGTTGCTGTTTTTTTTTGTTTTCTACTGATTGACTTCTTGTAATATTGGTTGATCATTTTGCTGACTGTGCTCCGAATGGGCGTTTTAACTCTATTGTCTCGCAATTTCGCATGCGGAGACATCTCCGCCTCTACGCAACTGAAAAATTTAGAATTGTCATACGAATTGAATCTTATTTTATTTATATGTACGTTGCAACTAAAAAAGATTTTTGAAAAAAACGGGATCTGCCTGCAAGCATAAGAAGTCTTCATGCCAAATTTGGTGCTCCTTGGGCTTATCATCTCTGAGATCCTTTCGTTCATGGATGAATCAAAAATATATATATTTTTTGGGGTCTGCCACGACTCCTTTTGCCTGTTACATAAATTTACCATTATTTTGAACAAACTTAACATATCCGCGAAGGGAATTAAATTTTCACATGAGCAACATTTGCTTGAAACGTCAGACTTTTGTCTTTAAATGTTGCATACCTATGAGCAGTTTTTTTACACTTTTCACTTAGAGTTCTCAACCGGTTTAAGTGCTGACTTGATAAAGTAGCTCTTTTCTACGTGTAGTTTTCATATTCTAGGTTTTTGTTTTGGCTGGTTTTTTTTTGATTCGACTTTTTTTTTTCTAAAAATCTTCTTTTTACTTATGTTCGGATTTCATAACAAAATTGCTTACTGCTTGGAAAATCTTGTTTTCGGTTTCTTTTGTTGTTGTTTTTTTGGCTGGTTTTTTGGCTGGTTTTTTTTTGATTAGATTTTTTATCTTTAAATCTTTTCTTTTATTCTACTTATATTTGGATTTTATTGTCGTTTTGTTTTTCACTCTTTTCGGCTTGTCTTTTTTTTGGTAAATAATATTTTTTTTTTAAATCTGTGTTTTATTTATTTGCCGCTGTCTTTTTGGCTGGATTTGATTTTTTCTTGCTTTGAATTTTTTGGCTGGTTTTTTGATCGGACTAGAATTTTGGGTTTGTGTTTGGTTTTCAGTTTCTTATTACTTTCCAGTTTCTTAACAAACTTTTGGGACGGTTCTCTCCGGCTCGGATGTCTTAACCACAGATTTCCTTGTGCTGCCCGGAGAATTGGCCAAGTGCGCTGTAAGTAAACTTGAATTTAATCTACACTTATTGGTTTTAAGCCGTTCCTTTCTTAGACAATCATTGACGCATATCGATATTATTGAAATCTTCTTGGACATCGACGTGGAAAATTGTTCGAGTTTATTATCCGATCCAGATGAAATTTTCAGGACAAAAAGAAGTAAATGCCAAAGTTAAATATATTTAACGAATGCAAATAAATGTTTGATATTCCTTTAGCTGCACAATTTCCAAATAATTTACAAATTTATTAGTGAATAAGAATATATGCAAATAAATTCTTGATTTGTGATATTTTCACATAAGTGTATTTTGATTTGAATTTAGATAATCTAGAAGTATTATTAGTCGAACTTTTGAGCATTCCAGGCAACTGTGTATAGGTAAGAGTATCTTAAGGTCGAAAGCTTTCGATTGGAGTTGTCTTATACTTATTGAAACTGTTGTTGAATGTCGGTTGCCGGCGATTTTACAAACCCAAAGAGAAACTGCTGATGTTAAGATGACCGAACATAATTTTTGTGGGATTTTTCAAAAGTGGTTATGTTGTGCTGCGTTGTGGCTGTTAATTTGATTTCAAAGCGGAGCCGCATGAATAGGCAAATTATGTACTACAGGTGCAGTGTGGCCAGCCACTGGACTGCAAAACCTACCGATGCCGATCAGAGTCTGAATAAAAATAACAAAAAAAAACGTATCCCAAAGAATCGAGTGTTGAAATTGCAGCACAAAGTGCGGGGTTTCCTTTATTTCGTTTATACGCTGGCTTAATTGAATGTCAGCTCTACGTGGCTGGCAGCAGAATCAACATCAACATCCACAACAAACATAAGGTAAAGAACTACTGTGCCAGCTGTGGGGAGCTGTCTTTTTGTTGTTGTTGTTCTGTTTTTTTTTTTGTTGTTTTTGGTGGCTGCTGCCCAACACCTCAGATGCTGAGACTGTGGGCGTTGGGGGCGTTAGCATTGATTGAACGTTCAATTGAGCGCATGAACCGGCGATCATTTGTTGCCGCCCTAGACTTGCCCCACTCCGTTTTCTACCCAGTACGCACTCAGTGATTTAGCTTGATGCTTTGATTGATGGGTGTCAGCAAGTTGGATGAGTCGTAGATTAAGTTCGACTGTTGTCTGTTGTCGGTCCGGGCCTTAATTGCAATTTGTCGAAGGCTTTTACCGCGACTGCTGCTGTCGTCTTCTGCTGCTGCTTCTGCTGCTGCTGACTACAAAATAACCGCCTGTCCTACTTATCGAACTGAGAGAGAGAGAGCCGCACCGCAATTGAACCTTTCAACCCATTCCAATCAATGAGTTTTTACCTCTTATACCACTAGGATTCAAATGTCATGCATGTGTTAGATGATTGGTAATTTAGACATATCGCACACATTTAACAATAGACTCACAAACGCACAGAAAGACTCACAAAACTCTTTTTTCCACACCGGTGGCTACCATTTATTAATAAAGTAAGGCGTAACCGTTAACCGGTATTAACCGATTACAATTTGTAACCGTTATTATTCTGAATCTCTTTAAGCCAAAAAACCCATTTAGAAAAAGATTCTTATATGTATATTTATTTGCTTCCGTTGTGGCCGATTATGCATTTCGCATAAATATATTTAAAAAGTGAAATTAAAATTGTAACTAATAAATTTATGCAGCCTTGGTTAGCCTTGGATTAATCATTTCCACGATAACTTTATATAATATCTAATACTATTTACATCATTTCTATCTAGCTAAATTTAAATTAAACACACTCATGTAAAAATATCACAAATCCAGAATATATTGGCATAAGTATACAAAATTTTCACTATTAAATATGTAAATTATTTGAGAATTGTGCGTTCAAAGGAATATCAAACATTTATTTGCATTCGTTAAATACATTTAATTTTGGCATTAACTTCTTTTTGTCCTGAAAATTTCACCTTTATCGGGTAATAAACTCGAACAATTTTCCACGACGATGTCCAAGAAGATTTTAATAATATCGATATGCGTCAATGATTGTCTAAGAAAGGAACGGCTTAAAACCAATAAGTGTAGATTAAATTCAAGTTTACTTACAGCGTACTTGGCCAATTCTCTGGGCAGCACAAAGAAATCAGCGGTTAAGACATCCGAACTGGAGAGAACCACTCAAAAGCTGGTTAAGAAACTGGAAAGTGTACTGGACAAGTGGACACAATGATAAGAAACAGAAAACCAAACACAAACACAAAACTGTTTTGTGTAAAAATTCTAGTCTGATAAAAAAACCAGCCAAAACAGCAACAAGAAAAAAACAAAACAAAATAAAACATAGATTTTAAGAGAAAAAATTATTTACAAAAAAAAAGACAAATCGAAAAGAGTGAAAAAGGAAAAAGTGATAAAAGGACAATAAAATCCAAACATAAGTAAAATAAAAGAAAAGATTTAAAGATAAAAAATCTAATCAAAAAGAAAACAGCCAAAAAGAAACCAAAAACACAAGATTTTCCAAGCAGTAAGCAATTTTGGTATGAAATCCGAACATAAGTAAAAAAAAGATTTTAAGAAAAAAAAGTCGAATCAAAAAAAAAACAGCCAAAACAAAAACCCAGAATATGAAAGCTATAGGTAGAAATGAGCTACTGTATCAAGTCTGCACTTAAACAAGTTGAGAACTCTAAGTGAAAAGAAAAAAAAGTCTGACATTTCAAGCAAATGTTGCTGATGTCAAAATATAATCTGAAAAGATTTAAACTTTTTTAAGCTTTATAATATAAGTAGTACTTATTAACATGGCCTCAAATGTAGCATAGTTGTGCTAACTTTTTATACTATTATTTTTATATATATTAAGTCTGTTAAAAGGTAAAAGAAGAAAAGATATTGAACCATAGATCAAGAATAACTTTAAATTTTGGTAATGCGCCTCCTGGTTCAAAAGATGGACAGAATCTTATATAATTATATCTTATCTCTTATTTTTGATATTTATTGAAAAATGCAATATTTGTGTTATTTTGTAGTTTTTATATATAAATTGAGATTTATTCATTATTTGTTATATTTTTAATAAAATTTAAAATATGTAATATTTCGTAACCTACAAATAAAAATTAATAAACAATTGTTCCTTTAAAAATTTTATTTTTAAACTTATAACGGTTACGGTTCCTGCTGCGTGTAACTGTTAATAAATAACAGATTTTTGATTGAGAATCGGAATTCTGTTCTGTTTTTATGAAAACCTAGCTACTTCCTTGAGTGTAATACAAGTTGTTGTACATTCTACTTAACAATTTGTTGTTCCTGATTAGATAAACATACACACACACATACATAGGATGGTATATACATACTATATAGCATACCAGAAATCCATAATTTAAAAGAGCGAAAGTGCATACAGTATTTTAAGTTCTCAAGAGCATCTCGTTGTTGAGTACACACTCGTACGAAAGACCTCGTCATTTTAAACGTAGCCAGATAAAAATCTAATAAAGTGCAACGCGTAAACAAAATGCATTCAACGGTGCCACAAGCCAAGCTGTGGCATGTGGCAGTGCTGCCAAATTTTGAGATGTAAAAAAAAGCTGCTTTTGGTGGGTTGAAAGCCGAAAAAAAGCTACAGTTTCCACTGCTTAATATAATAATGTCTTGTTTTTTCTTACTTTATTAACAACTTGAAGTCAATCCTTTTGTTATAACTAATGTTGTGGACCATTTAGTTCTATTAGAATTTAATAGCACTCTTAGAGCTGTCACTGAAATGGTAAAAAGTGGTAGGATTTTTTTTAATTCCTAAAACTCTCTTTCGTAAACTTTTTCATAGAGTAAAAGAGTCAAATAAAACTACATTTTTTTAAAAACTCTGAATTCTTTATAATCCGCTGCTTACGATTATTTCTCTCAAAATTTAACTTTTGAAAAATTCCAATTTGACTATATTAAATCACTCTTTCGTGTACTTTTCTCAGAGTAAAGAAGGACGAAAAAAGTCAAAAGTTCTTTTAAAAAAGACAGATATCACATTGCCCGCTGCTTTCGATTTTATTTTGCAATTGAACTTTGAGAAAGTTAGATTTGACTATATAAGATCCTGTACTTTTCTTAAAGTAATAAAGTCGGAAAAAATCCATAGCATCTTTTTAAAATAGTCAGATTAGGCAACACTGGTGGCAAGGCATGTGCTATGTGTGTGTGTTGTGTGTATAAATATCGCATAGTGTTGTAAAGCAATTTCTTAAAATTATTTTTTAATAATTTTTTCTTGATTTTGCTTGGTTGCTGCTGATGTTGTTTGGCTTAGTGTTGTTGTTGTTTGTGGTGGTTGTTGTATGTTTGAGGCTCACTTTGCACTATCGAACCATGCGGATCTGTCGACAATGGCGACGTGCCTCAGCTCAGCACAGCTCAGCTCAAGTTGGCTCGGCTCGACTCGACTCGGCTCTTGGCTCCAATGTTGCTGCCATGACACTTGCAGGTGTGTCTCCATAAGCCGTCCAGTTTTCTTGTGGTAAGGAGTGTTCCGGGGGATACTTTATTTTGTATTTTTTGTAATTTTTTTTTTATATTTTGTATTTTTTTTTTTTTTTTTGGGGCGTGTCAAGTCTGGTTCTGTTCGCCGATGTGCATAGCAAAAAACACGTCGCAAAATTAATTTGATGTTGCATTGCAGCATGAGAAAAGGATGGAATATTTAATTAACTTATGTGGCGTATGAGTAATATTAAATTAATACAAAAGACGTTGTGAAAAATGTTGGTTAACTGGTTAACTGAAACGGAAAACTGAATGCGGAAAATTGAAAACTGAAAACTATCCTTCACTAATTATGTGGCCACCACATTGCTGCCCAAATTGTTTGCTATTTGGCATTTTAAGCAGCAGACAGGAGACGGAAGACGGGAGATGGGCGGGGTTGAGGTTGGGGTCGAGGTCGGGTCTCGGACAGACGTTGATACAATTTGCGCTTATTACGCGGTTTTTCCACCCTCACTGAATGTCAATCTCAGTTTTAAAATCACCCTCGCAGCTAACCCCAGTCTCTGTGTGTGTGTGTGGGTGTGGGTTGTGTTTTGTCATTAGTTTCATTTTATAATTTATTAACGTCAACATTGTCGTCGAGTTCCAAAAAGTAAGGCAAGAAGAGAGTGAAGCAAGTGAAGTGAAGATTTTCCAACTGTTTTTGAAAAGCGTACATGATGCGTTGCCTCATTATGTGCATATGTGTATGTGTGTGTGTGTGTGCGTGTGTGTTTGGTTGGGGTGTTGATGCTCAAGTTGTTGTTGCCAACGACTTTTGGCTTTAAATGACCATCGAAGCGGATGCACTTTAATTTGACAACAATTGCGTAAATTGACTCGTCATGCTGTTTGTCTTTCGACTTGCCATATCCTCGTCCAATTTACAAAAGTCTCTCTGTATTGCTACTCAACTTTCCATTTTAATGGCTGCATCACCATCACCATAACCATCACCCAGACAACAACTGACACTAATGTGTCAAAGGTCACGTGCCATTCGTTTGAGACATTTTTAGATTTATCTATCAGCTTAAAACTTGAAAGTGTCCAGCCCTGTGGGCTTCTTTATTTCGATGTGGATGTGGATGTGTGTTTAGATGTGTGTGTGGATCTCGCAAATTGCCTCTGTGCTTGAGGAATGAGTAGAGATAATGATAGATAATAAACAATAAAAGAATTAATACCCAAATGGCATACGGATTAAATGAAGCTTGCTTCACAGTGTGCACTCAAGTTCAAGATTTGAAACCCAAACCCTGATTGCAAACTTAAAATTGATTAATATAAATTCGTTATATCATATTGTAAAGTTTTTTTAAACAGAAGTCGCTTGAGTTTGCCCGATGCAGTCTATTATATAATTTGATTACTGTCCATGTGTTAGATCCTATATTAAAATGTAGAAAGGATATGTACTTAGCACTGCGAGTCTCATAATTAACACTAGACTAGCCTTATTATTATTATAAGTTTATAAATAATAATGTATATATTCCTAGTGCTACAAGAATATCCTTTTAAATTAATGCACTAGTCACAAACATAAATCATTTGATTAAATATTTGATTAAACTGCCTAACATAATGCATAAAATATTGACAAATTTGTTTTAACAAAGTTGAAAAATAAATTAAAACTGTACAGCTAATTGCTTTAATTAATCTTAATTAACACTAATATAACTAATTAATAATAAATTATTTTGTACATACTTTTTTAAAGTAATTTTTACAACTTGAATAAATACCTTCAGTTGGGTTTGTGATGGTTGGCAAATGGCATCTGTAATTGAAAAGAAGTTTTGATTTGAGAATAATAATATACGAACTTGCAATAAACACATTAATATTATAGCTTTTATAATAAATGAGATTTTGCTTAAATCTGATATATCCTTATTTGTCAGTAATCAAAAAAAATACCCGCTAAGAACGCCAGGACATAATGGTTTATCGTTTTTAGGCCAGGAAAGAAACATATTTGTCGTATATAATTGATGTGTGCTATATTTGCGCATGAATACATTTTCTCAAGATAATAATTTTTCCTCTCCACACCTTGTTAATATAAAATTAATGACTGCATTAGATAAATTACATTCCAGGTGCGGAGGCGCTCAAGGTGTCTACAAATTGCCATTAAACCATTGATAAAAATCGATGCAAGCCGGTTTAGTCAACAGCCAAAACATAGGGTAAAAAGAAACCAGGACATGGACAATAGTAAACGTCTCGCTAATGACACATCGCTGTCAGTATTCAGTATTCACTATTCAGTATTCAGTATTCAGTGTTTCTGTATTCAAACCGAAGGCTCCCTGCTTTGTTATTGTAATTAGCATGGCCCATTGGCTCGCCTGACAACAAGGTTTCTATTCATCGAGGGTGGCAAATTAAAATATGATTAACTTTGTGGTTCATACCATTGTCGTGTCTATTTAATTAAAATTGAAGTCTAGTTCAGAGTTTCCCCAATACACTTTCTTTCGCTAGTCCTGGCTGGAATTTCATTTAGTTGGTTGTTGCTAATTCACGGTAAGTACTTATCAAATACATATTTTAATAAATATATTCTTTAAATTCAAGTTGCTTAAAGGCATAAAAATTTCGAATTTATATAATTTATTTATTTATTTATATATAATCTTAAATAACTATCCGAATGATAAACTGACGTAAAATGTACTATATTGAAACTAATGTCAAGTTCAAAGGTATCTATCAAATAAAAGTTAAACATAAAAATAAAATTCAATATATATAATATATTATATAAATAATAATAAAGTAACAGGGAGATATCTGTAAAATCATAATCAATATTTTAACACAAATTAAAAAGTAAGAAAGTTTGATAAGCTTAAATTAACATTGCTTGATTGAAATTATTATTCGGACTTCGAGCCAGCTAAACATCTAAATAAAACAATTTATTAAGGTCGCCAAGGATTATATTAAATGAAGCTAATCCAGAATTGAGTTATAGTAAACATAATAATTGTTATTAGCGCATTTATTTATAAGTATTTATATAAAAATACAAGTCGATGCATTATTTGTAATGTTTATCGAGTTATTAATTGAGTAATTTATATATACATATATCATATATATAACAATTTTACTTTTATCAAACCAACAGAAAGAGTATCAAGTATTTGAGGCAGTTGATGTATATGCATACATACTTACCCTACATATATATTTATATAAATATATATTATACTCTCATTCTAATTTTTCTCTATTCACTGTCTTGGCATTTTCCGTATCCTGCGCTAACTAATGACACTTAAACAAGTTTGTTAAGTTCTTTTTGGGCATTGGGGGTGGCTAACAAAAGGCGCTAATCTATGTTTTACGTGTTTAACGTTTACGCTTTTCTTCAGGGCCCCAGGTATCTGGTCGATCTAATCATAATTATGCGATTTCCATGGCCCTCAATTGTTGTACAATAATTGTATTAAAATAGCGGCCCCTCAGTCATTTTGGACCTGGATAAGCTGACATCGCTGTCCTAGGTCTCTCATTTGTTGTTGCTGTTGTTGTTGTTGTTGCTGTTGTTGTTCCGCATTTTGTTAAAAGGTGACAATTAATTTGTCTATAATGAAAATTGTCACCACACTAAAAGGTAAGAGCCATCTAGCTGGTCGGTCTATCTATTCCGTCAACTTGGCTCCCTTACCTCTACTGTTTTCATGCTCGTGCCTCTCATTTAAGCCATTATGCTTTGGGTCGTGCTTCGTTTTCATTTTCATTTTCGTTTTCGTTGTCGTTGTCGTTTTCTTTTCCAACTTTAAGAGCTATGACTACGACGTCATATCGTTATACTAATGATATATAGTCTAGCTGACGGCTCGGTTAACCTGGTAATGTTAATTATTTTGTCATTTGTATAAATTAAATATTTTGTCGCTGCCACATTTAATTGTCCCTGATCACAAAAGGGTTAAATACTTACTTACTTTTAGTATACAACTGTGTATAGCCATACATAGGTGATGATTTACACATCTCTTTGCTTGCGTTTATTGATTAATGATAACTTGACTTCATTGGATTTCATTGGCGTTGTGACAACTCAATTAAAATACGAGTGGTTTAGCGTCACGTCTGCGGAACTCTGACTTAAATTAATCATTTCAAAGTGCTATTGTAAATTAATTTTTTCTGTCATTTCAAAGCGATGCTTTCAAATCTTCTATATACAAATGGAGCATTGAAAATGTATGGGTATTCATCAATTTACTAACTATATTTTCACTTTTTCTGAATTGCCAAGAGAAGGTTTTTTGGAAAGACATTTTTGGGAAAACTTTCCGGAAAAATCGCTAGCATCTCAACATATGTAACCACTGTTAACGTATGCAGCACTGTTAACGTACACAGCACTGTTAACGACAACAGCCCTAAGGCGACGAAATAAGAGTTAGATTTGAATTTGATTATGAAAATCCAATAAAGGATTCAGAAAAAAATGGATTCATGTTTCATTTCTACAGTAGAAATGCTTTTTTATAATAGAAATGAAAACTAAGAGCTTAAATTAATTTATAATATCAAATTTAATAATTAATTTATATATAATAATAATTAATAATTAAAATAATATTGAAAAATAAATAAAATAATATTAAAAGTAATTTATATAATAAATAGAAAGAATTTTTATTCAACAGTTTTTATATTGAAAATTATAATCCTTAAAGTCCTTGTCAACATAAGACCCTGTTGTAAATTCCTAAGGGATCGGTTGGAGTAAATTTTATAGATACAAATATTATTATGATATTGATGGTTAAGGACTCGAATATGGTGTTCTTCCCTCTTCTTCTTAAATTTATAAAACAGCCGATTAGAGCGAGCAACGGGTTAGTATAAACATATTATATATGTATGTATAAATATACAGATATTCATACATAGCTGGCATATTTAATAACAATTATAGATGTGTATGTAGCAGGGTCCATCAAAGTCATTAAAAAGTTTGCCAGCTTTATAGTTTCGCACAATAGTCTTTGTTCTTTGCGATCATACATCGAAGAGCCCACGCATCTTAGTCTGCTTTGGATTCCACAGTGCTTCGTGGTTAATGAACAAATTTTGAAAGATTTGAAGGAGCCTGGTTGAAAATTACCAGGAATTCTTCACATTACCGTATGGATCTGTAGAGAGAGCGACAGGAGTACACAGGAACAGAGCAAAGAAAATGATGAAGGAACCGAAATGAACCAAAATGGCCAAAAAAAGAACAACAAAAAAAAAAGACGCGAAAAGACAACAAATATGGCGACAGAAATCGTGATACAATCACGTCTAGACTTTTACGAGTTGCACCTACAAAGCCAAAGCGAAGAACAAAATATTACTGGGAATGAAAAAAGAATTCCAACTAACTAAACGATTAAACATTCGACTAAAGTATACCCTGTGCTCCGCAAGAAAATATCATAAATATGCGTATGGTATAGATTCTTAATATAGTTTTGATTTATTGTATATTGTACTTGTTACTTTAAGTTTATTTTCAGATGCAATATTTAATAATATGTCTATTAGTTTACTCCCATTTTGTTAAGCTACGTACATGCTTTACTTATTATTATTATTAATATAATTATTGTAAGCTCTTTCTAAATTTTATAGCTATCCCATCAACCTTATTTCTTGAATGAATTCAAGAATTTTTTCTACTATATCTTCGAGCTGCAGGACATGTCTCCCTAGTAAAATACATCTTCTTCTGGCTTAGGCGATACATTTCGCAACTTGTAGATTACATATTATTTATTTTTATTTAATTTATATAGTTATTCTTAGTGCTATCAGATAAAGCTTATTACTAATGGCGCTAGTCTACAAATAGTAATGTTTCAATTAAATTTAATTTACTAAATTACCAGCCTATGTTTTGTGGTTACATGTGAATGTCTTCTACTTCATATGAGATTAACTCGATTGTTGTTGCATACTTATATTTGTATCATGATTTGAAGGTACACCTTTTCATTTCAACTTCTTTTTACAGGGTATTAAAACCATAGATTGTCTGTCGCTTGTTGTTGTGGCTGTGGCTGGTAGGGTCAAACAGCAACGTCAAAATTTGCGACGGCAGCAAAAGCAAAGCCATGGACTTGACTTTGACTTGGATTTGGAAACTTAGGAACTTCTGCCGGCAGCTGAAGACGCCAAAAAGGCAGAGAAAAGAGACACGGACGTGGTGGACGCGGGTTAGGAAGCAGAGACTCAGACTCAAACTCAAACACAAACTCAGACTCAGAGTCAAAATTAAAGTCAGGCAAGTTTGCAATGGCAGCAACGTCTGTGGCTAATTACAGGGCTGCCAGTAACAGCAACTGAAGCAGCAACATCAGAAACAGCAACAGCAACAACACAAGCAACAACAACAGCAGCAACAGCAACAGCAACAGAAATGATATATTTAAGCCGTTGTCGCTGCTTCTTTTATTTGTGCAAAAAAAAAGGTTTTATTATTTTTGTAATGCTGCATAAAAGGAGCCAAACGGAGAAGAATTATTAATATGGGTTAGCTCTTTATCATCACGCATGCTTTATTGTTGTTTCTCTTGTTCTAACTCATTTACCAATCTGGGTATTTAGACTACTTAACATATATGGTCATAAAATCCTTGTTATATATGTGCATATTAAAACAAATAATCAGTGTAGAATTTATACGAAAATATGTAATTTAAAATCAACAACTAACTAGTTTTTTTTATTAAGCGGAATTATTCATACAAATATATACAAGTTTTGTAAATATAAGTTTTAATAAAAACAATTAGTCATTGTATTATGGTTTTAATATAAATGTGACTTTTCTTAAAAATAAAAAGTTTCTGATTCTTTTTTGAAATGAAGTGATCTAGTTTTACATAATTAACCATTTCTTCAGCCAAAAAGTGATAAACTATTAAATAAATCGAATTTCGATAGACTCTAACTGGCAATAAGTATCGTGTTCCACTATTAAATTTAATAGATTATCAGAAAATACAAGGATCATACTTCATAATATATTAATACTATGAAGAGCTTTGTTGCACAGGGTGTTTTCGACCACATCAGACCCATTTATAGCTAGTATATCTAGGAAATTGGTTGCATGAAAGTGCAAACATTTCAAGAAAACTGTGTGCTCAGATCAAGTTAACACACTTTTATATTCAATCTGTTCTTATATTAGGCTACGGCATAAATCAATCATCAAATATTTTCCCCGCTTTATAATGTTTTCTAATTAAAAACCATCTTTGCGAAACATATTGTTAATTAAAGTTGGGTTCTATGCTACAAATAAATTCTAATAAATATTAATAAGAAAATTGAATATTGTGTATTAAGGGATGGACTAGTGAGCTGATCGGATGATTAAGTGATCTGCAGCTCATTTAAGGGAAAACGTTTTATCTCTTCGCACATTTGATTCAGTCTTAATGGTTTTTGCTGCTGCTGATCTGCACAATATTCAGGTTCTCTGCGGTATTGCAAGTCAATGGGTTTTGTTTCTTCCTACAAGGCCAAACTTTTTTCGTGTGGGACCTGTGAGGCCCAACAGGTCCCACACCGAAAGGCTCGTTCCGACAAGTTTGAATACGTAGGTGGCAACACTGATGTACACACACATATTCATACATCTATACACAAAAATATATGTATGTATGTATATGTATACAGACTTCATCCGTTACAGTTCTGAATGTTACCGCCATCCTCAATGCCCGGGACTTTCTTTGTACTTTGCCGCATTTTTGATTTGGTTTTTGAATTCTCAAATAGTATGTGTTTTTTTCCTTCTTTCTTTTTATTTTCCTCACTTTGTTTGAAGAGTGCTCTCTGAGTTGGGCTTCAACACCTTAACGGCTTATGCGGCTCTTTGTTTGGTTAATTATGGACCAGCCAAGTGGCGCCAGTTCTAAACTATGAATCTTGCAGCTTGTTCACAAATTGTTAATTTTCCATCGTTTGTTAATCGATTCGAATTTAAGAGGCTGCACCAAAATTCAATTATAATGATTTCTATTTGTAAAACTGCTCCAATAATAAACTATGTTTTCACACGCTGCCTAAGAATGTATTACCCAGAGAAATTTACACTCTCTTCAAGATCATGTTGGCTAATTCTGCTTTTAACTACTTTAACTTAACTTTTTTTTAAGTTTTTTAGCTTAATGACTGAGATATTGATTTGCAACAAGATACATGAGAAAGTTAAACAATCGAAAGCACCCATAAATTACTTTAAAAAAAATATGCATTATATAATAACAGGCTTACAAGATTAAAGTTTTGATGATTGAAAAACAAATGAATTATATTTTAAATACAATTAAGTAAAATGATTGAAAATAATAATTTTAAAAATTGTAAGTTTTAAGCAATCTATAAAATAAACTAGTTGGAAATAAACATTGCAAAGGTTATATTAGAATTAGTTTCTATATATATAATAATTTTGGATTGGATGTATTAAACAAATAAATAAATCATTGTTAAAATTTAGTCACCCATGAGTCATTAGTCTTAGAAAGCCTTCTATTAAATTGTTGCATTTGAAGATGAAACAAATGCACCTGTAAATTTAACTATTTCAGAGTAATTTGGACTTGAAAATCTGCACAGCAAATTAATTTGCCGTAGGCAGTAAGTTAATATATTAAGGTATCTAAAATTTCCAGGAATATTTGTATTTTATTTTTTGTTGTTGCTGTTGCATTTTTGTTGTATTTTTGTTGTATTTTTTTCAGGTGTTTTAGCAGAGCGCGAAGAGATAGGACCCAGCCCCTGTCAGACGCTATGTCAAAGACGTATAATTATGAGTTAGCGGACAGTTCGAGAAAAGAAGAGAGCGAATGTAGAACAAAACAGACAGACAGCAAAAATCATTTATATGAAAGATGGGCGCAGTGAGGTTGTTGTTTGTTTGTCAGTGTAGTGGCACAATCCCTGTGAAAGAAGTTGAAGCCTTTTTTTCTTCTTCTGTATTTTTTTTTTTGTATATTTTTTTGGCTTCGGGTCAGACATTGCGCAATGATGAATGATTTGTAGACAGTCAGTGAACTAACGGGCTGTAGAGCCAGAGTCCGAGTGAAGTCAAAGGCAAAAGGGAGTCTGAGGCTCAATCAACCGCATGACAAACAGGTGTCAAGAGGATGTTTCAGTTTGTCTTATGTCTCTCTCATAAATAAACATACTCTCTCTCTTTCTATAGATCTAGTAAGACTTGTATTAGCCCTTTGGCTTGGTAAGATGTTTGTAACTACATAACATTTATTCGATTTTAATTCCCAAATTCTGGGCGTTGTCGAAATTGAAGCAGTAAATGCATTCAAGCAAACCAACTTCAATTAATTTACATTACCTTACAACATTGTTTCATGTTGCTCCCAAAAATTACAGGCAGTCTCACAATTTATCATGAAAAAGTATAGCACAGGTTGCTTGTATGTATCTTTTAAATGTCTACTCCTCTCCTCCGTCCCTGTAATGGTCCTAAACTATCCCTATTCCTATTCCCTATCCTGGCCTAATTAAAACAGGGCACAAGATGTATCATAAGCAAACGCGATCAGCTTCATGATAAATGATCCATTGTCTTAACCTATGAATGAACGATTTCCAACTTGCCCACTGTCGACTGTTGAGAATTGAAAGCCGAAATTTGTTTCATGTCTTTCACTTGCATGTAATTAGTGCAATTGCTGAATGCATTTTGCCGATACTCTTCCAAGAATTTCGACCTAGAAATTTACTAATGAGTTTCGCTCCCTTTGAAGCCTGTTGATGCCACCATCCTACAGTGCACAATCAATATGACTAAAAGTTCTACACAGCAGCTGTCAATTGGCAATACTAATGTCCGATGACCACCTGGCAAGTGAGGTCTATAGTCCAAACTATTTCATTCAAACCTGCCTGCATTCATTGAAAATAATCTAAAAAGATATATCCAAGCATATCTCTACATATGTATATTTACAACTCTGTGACAAATCATAAGATTTTAGTTTAGTCTCCCAGGCAGTATTTTTGGTATATCTAATAAGGAAGCTTGTCTTAAACTCAATGTATCCGAATTATTTACTATTAATTTTGAATAGAACTACATCAATTACATTTCAAATTATATATTTTGGTATAAATATGACTATTTTTTTGTATAACTATCTTATTAAAAGTTCTCTCTCTAAAAATGTAACATTAAAAGTTTAACATTAGTGTATTCTAGTCTATATTAGAGTACTCCAAAAGTTTTAAATGTTCCTGGAACTGTTGTATGTGGATCATTTTTAATCTGGATTTTTCTATACTACTTTTGGGCTATATTTACAATTTTATCGACTAGAGAATGCAATAAAAGACTTGTAACTTGACATAGGCACTAAAATTGTTAATATATTGATGCACTTTATTATTAATTTACTGGATTCAGTCGCGAAACGATCCATACAAGATTATGTCATTGTTTACTACATTTTATAAACTGTGTACATTCAAAATTGGCAAAAGAGCTTTACCGATTTATGTGAAGGTATGTAACAGGCACCAGGAGATATCTCCGAACGTATATAAAATAAACAAAATCCACTTGAAAACTTTTAGAATAAGCTCTTAGTATTTATAAATACGAAGCATTGTTAGTTTTTGGTGCATTATAATTGTTTAAGTAGCCAAATTTTCCTGAATTTCAACACGATCACATAGAAAGCTCGAAAGATATTCATGATATCGGGTCAAATGTTATGAAAATTCGTGTGTTTTTGAGCATATTACTGTCGATCTCGCTCGTCTGTACCGGTTACCGTTTTTTGCTTTTGTTACCGTTGTCGGCAGCTTTTTTTGATGTTTTTTCCATTTATTGTACTTTCGCAGCATCACGAAAATTTAGCATGGCTAATGCGCAGGTTAAAAAAGTCAAAATTGCTCTCTTTTGACGTGAAAATTTCTCTAGACTAGTCGGATTTTACAATCATTAAGCAAAAAAACAAAAAACCAAAAAAGAAGAAAGAAAATTTCGTACAGCGTTCATTTATTCCTTAATGGGCAAACATAAAGCGTTGGCAATTTTTCGCTCTCATAATTAAAATACGGTACCGCCTCTTTTAACTATGGTTTGTCTATGTCTTACATACTTATGTATATATATATGGTAAATAGAAGTGCATTAAAAGTTTAAAACGAATTAAGATACTTACAAAACAAGTACGAAGGGTCGCAACTAGTAGAAGGAGGCCAGTCAAACCCTATAAGATATATACACTCTTGATCAATGTTTGCTTTATCCGATGTCAATTGTAATTTATATAAGCTCACTGCTGACGATTAAATTGAATAAAACTACACTAAGAGTGTGCTCAGCTGTTAGATACCCAATACTCGTATATTAGCAGACTAAATTTGTATACCCTTGCAGAGGTATTATATTTTTGTCACGAAATGTGTTACGCATTGAAGGAAGCCTCACAGACCCCATAAAGTATATATATTCTTGATCAGGGCGACGAGCTGAGTCGATATAGCCATGTCCGTCTGTCCGTCTGTCTGTCTGTTTCTATGCAAACTAGTCTCTCAGTCTTGAAGCTATCTTGATGAAACTTGGTACAGGTCCGTCTTTTTGCTGCACGCAGTACATATGTCGAAACCGGCCGGATCGGACTACTATATCATATAGCTGCCATAGGAACGATCGGTTCGAAAACAACATTTAGTATGAAAAACTTTTTTGTTTCTCAAAATATCTCAACCAAATATACACATTGTGTGTTTGAATATGTTTTAAACAGGCTGACCAAATTTTGTTTAAATTGGACTACTATATCATATAGCTGCCATAGGAACGATCGGTTTGAAAACAACATTTAGTATGAAAACTTTTTGTTTCTCAAAATATCTCAACCAAATATACACATTCTGTGTTTGATTAAGTTTTAAATAGGCTGACCAAATTTGGTGTAAATCGGACTACTATATCATATAACTGCCATAGGAACGATCGGTTTGAAAACAACATTTAGTATGAAAAACTTTTTTGTTTCTCAAGATATCTCAACCAAATATACACATTGTGTGTTTGATTAACTTTTAAACAGGCTGACCAAATTTGGTGTGAATCGGACTACTATATCATATAACTGCCATAGGAACGATCGGTTGGAAATAAACATTTAGTATGAAAAACTTTTTTGTTTCTCAAAATATCTCAACCAAATAAACACATTGTGTGTTTGATTTAGTTTTAAATAGGCTGACCAAATTTGATGTAAATCGGACTACTATATAATATAGCTGCCATAGGAACGATCGGTTAAAAATCAACATTCAACAAATTTTGAAAAAAATCTGTCGGCTTACACAGGGCACTGTAGTGTATCCAAACTTTGGCGCGCAAAGTTAGCTTGCGCTATATTTTTATTTTATTATATTGATTTAATTTTCATTTCTTCTTATTATTTATATATATTTTTAACGTCAACTATAAGCACGCGACAAAAGAATAGTTTCAAAGATAAAATTTAAAATAAGTGTTATAATAATAATATAATAATTATCAATTAGCAAATAAACTAAAAATAATATAAAACTGAAAACGGAAAACTATAAGAACTTTAGTAGTTGGGTGGTATGCTAAAAAATTCGATTTATTTTTAATGATTGGGGAAATGCAGTAAAACCTAATTAGATTAATATTTTAACACTAAAAAGTAATTGTGGTCAATCACTGATCCGATGTGGAAAGGTTTTTATTCAGTTCGGCAGTTATATCCATTTACAGCCTTTCGTGATCCAGAGATTTACCGAAGCTGACTACAAGAAGAAGAAGTTTCAAGATAGGAGGGAAAGAGAGGATTAATTGTAATTAAATGGTAATGTTTACTGTAATTGGAACAGACGAAACGAGTGTAAAACTGTTGCTTGAATATATATTATTTGTATATTATCAGATAATGATGAGGTTTTCAAGACACATGCGGATTTGTATAGTATGGTATACAAATTTTATAGTTTTCTTGGTGAATATATTAAACAAATTAAATAAAAACCGATGTGTTTGCGATGTAAATGAAAATTTCTTGGTAAATCGTGCACAGAGATATTATTTAATTGAAATCAATAAGCGTGTAACTTAATGTTGGATACTTATTGATTATCAGATTTTTCACCGCGTGTCCACATTGTGGGAACGTAAGGAAAAGATGAAGAAAGTCGATGGTGTAAAAGAGCGAGAGAGAGAGAGAGAGAGAGAAGATAATATCAGTCTGTCAATCTACTTTTGAGAGTAAGTATTCGTGGCTGCGTTTGACACGTGCACTGATTTAAGGCTCAAGTTGTGAACTTGTCAAAGAAATGTCACAACAAGTCATCATTGAATTGCTTGCAGGGCTCTGTGCTCTGGGCTCTGGGCTCTTTGGGTTGTGGGCTCTGGGATCTGGGATCTGGGCTCTTTATTATCATTGTTGTTGCTGTTCTTTATTAGCTGCTGTGACATTTTTATGAGCTGCCAAGGGGTTGGCGGCGGCAGTTTTCCGGCATTCCAATGGGCAGGTCTCTCTTGTTGTTGTTGTGTGTTGTGTTGTATTATTTTTTTTTGTTGCCTTCTTCTTCTTCTTGTTGCTGACAGCGCAATAAAAATAAAATGAGTGGCAGCAGCAGCTTAGCGAAGCAACTTGTCTTGTGTGGTGTGTAGTGCACCACTTGCAACAACTCCTCAAAGCAACAACAGCAACAACAACAGCAACAAAATTCAAAGCAGTTCACCCTGTCCACCCCGTTCCATCCCCGTCCCCTTTCACTAACCACCACCCCATTGGAAAAGGCCCAACTGGGGATTGCTGACTGCCTGATATTGTTTGTTGTTCTTGTCTGTTTGTTTATTGCTCGTCGCAGGCCGTGTTCCCCCTCCCTTCCCCCTTTCCCATTCCCCCTTCTTCAGCCACCCACAATACACACACACACATACACAACGTCCATAGACTTTCCGCGCTATCATCCCAATGGTCGTTTTCCTTGTATACTGCTCCTATTTTAATGCGTGCACTCTCACTTAGTGTTGTTGTTGTTGTCAACGGCAAAGACCACGCCTTTTTTGCGTTAATTTCATTGGGGGGAAATTGCAGTACTACTCCCTAAGCAAACCGCAAGCCAACCCCAACCCCAACCCCAATACAAAACCTTGCCAATCCATTCCAATCCCAATCCCAAACCCAATCCAAGCGCATCCCGTTATTTCGCCCTCACTCTGTTACTTTGCCTTCTTCTTCTCTTCATCTCTCGTAACGCTTTTTATTTTGTCATTGTCATCAACATTATTGTCACGATTGTCGTTTGTTTATTTCTTTAATTTACTTTTTTATATGCTTGTTTATTTTTTTATTGGAACTTCATTAAATGTTGCCTTTTGTGTCGTCGACAGTCTACAAATTGCCATAAAAAAGTACAAACACAGTATTGAGATGAATGTAAAAGGAATTTCTCTACAGTAGCCACGCCTAATATCCAAAGTTAAGCTACATAATTAAAAACTGAACAGTTTTAGCTCAAGTTAGTTTTGATTTTATTTTGTATGAACATCCAAATGAAATTAATGCCATTTGGTTATGTTTTTCATAACGTGACAAAATTTTGTTGAAATCGGAATACTATATCATATCATATAGAAAACGATCTGCAGAAAATATTTGAATTTTCTTAGGCCAGTTTTTCAATGTCTAAATAAGCTTTATTTTATAAATATCTTTGAATTTGACATTAGTTTCTATACATTTAACGTCAGTTCATCATTTGGTTAGTTATTTGAGATCTTATACAGACATTGAAAAAATTAGTCTTAATGTTCAGTTAAATATAATCTGAGAATTTGATTTAAATTTGACATTTTATAGATTTTTACCTGACATTATCTTACAGTTTACCTGAGACCTGAAACCAAAAATAAATTAACTAGATATTGGGAAAATTGTCCGAATATGTTTGGTTGGTTACTTGTTATAAATAGAGTATATTAAATAGGTGAGTATTCTAGAATTCCAACAACAATAGTTCAACTGACTGTAATTTTTAGACTGGTTAATCTTATCTTTTGCGATTTGCTTTAAAAAACATCTGAGATAGTAATTTTATGTTTCAGTTCTTGTGTTAATATCAATTTATATGGGTTAAGAATGATGGCAATGTTGGGTCCCAAAAAGCTCATTCGGTTTGTACAATCGAACTCAGACATTAATTATAGGTTTAGACATTTTCAAATGTTCTGGAAGTGTGAACTCGTTTATGATTGAGTGGTTTACCCTTTTCAACCCAGTCGATAAGATGCTTGTCTCGTGGGAATGACTACAGTCAGAATGATATCATGGAAGCTACTAAAATAGTTAATAGAAATATTTAGAAAACGGATGTGTTTATAATCTAAGAAAGATTCGCCTAGTTGAGAGAATGTCATAGTGCCTTTGCCAACCAAGATAGATTTTCAGTTTTCAGTTTTCAGTTTAATTTTACAGTCAGAATGATATCATGGAAGCTACTAAAGTAGTTAATAGAAATATTTAGAAAACGGATGTGTTTATAATCTAAGAAAGATTCGACTAGTTGAGAGAATGTCATAGTGCCTTTGCCACCCAAGATAGATTTTCAGTTTTCAGTATTCAGTTTCTCGTTTTTCGTTTTAATTTCATTTCACTTGTCTGCAAACGTTGGTATTGCATTTTTCATCTTTTTAAAACACTTTTTATTTTTTTTTTGTTGCCGCTGCCTGATTGTATGACAAGATAATACTCAAGATGTATGTGCCTTGTCAGAAAACAAAAGCAAACTGCAAAACAACATGCAACAACAACTAGTGCAAAACATAAAGTGAAAAAAAAGAGAAAACATGAAAAACACTAATACAAATTATTTCAGCATTAAAATTGTTGGTGCTACAGGAAAAAAAAAGAAAAAATAAAAATTATGCGGCTGGAAGGAAGAGTTAGCCAGAGTTTCAGAGTTGGCCAAGTTGGCAAAGTTGGTTGGTAACGGCTGCAAACAAAATAAAATTTATTAATACACAATAATAAATTTTTTTGTGTCTTTCGCTTTCGATTTGTATCGACTGATAATTACAGGCTTTGCAGTAAGAAGAAAAATGTTTCGGTTGCCGCTCCCAATCGAGCCCGAGCACCAACTATAACTCCAACATCCAACTTCCAACTCCAGCTCCAGCTCCAACTCGCAACTGGGTCTCTATTCCAGGGCTTGACTTTGCCGACTTTTTGGCGTTGTTGAGTATAATAATTAATTGTGTGGACCAGTGAAAAAAACAAAAAAAAGGAACAGTTGAATGCGAATAAGACAGCAAACTATTTTCAAGATCCATCCCCCCCCTTTCTGAATCAGACTCATACCACACTCAAGACCGTTGGCTTTAAACGGGTTTTCTGGATCAGTAGACACTTACTTACTGGTCAGTCCCATTGAATTTGCTATGACAGCTTTTCCATTAGTTTTCGTGACATATACGGCTACTGTTGGTAAAATATTAAAAGTGAATAATATTACGATGCATAACTTATGCACTATGGGAAAAAAGGTTCAACATTTTGGCATAATAACAATTAAATTGTGGTACAGTATGTACAACATTTTTTAATATTCTAAATCGTAATATGGTAAGATGGTACAAAAAGTATTTGGTTTATAATTTTCACGGACTACTTAAAGTTTGATCAATGTTAACTGAGGCGGGAATTTTTATAAAGAAAAATAGTAAACACAAACAAAATATGGCTAAGGACTAAAGAGTGGAGATATAAAAGATTCAACATACCTAGTTTGATGTCTCTACTTCTTATATCCTCTGAGGTCTAGGTTATCAAATAGACTCGGTTGTTGGTGTTGGTCCAGATTTTAATTTGGAGTACAGAATAGAGTCTAAAAAGCTAAAAAAGAAAAACGTGTTTAAAAAATGTTTAATATATTGTTAAAAAAAAATGTTGTTAGCTGTGTTTTATTGTGCAATTGTCCAATGAATTGGTCATGTGTATTTTTAGCTCAGAACTAACAAATTGTAAAGAGTTACAAGGGGTATAAGCAATACAAAAAAATAGCAAGATCATTTTGAAAGTCAGGAAACAAGTCTGAATGTTTCCTAAAAATTTCATTACGATCCATAAATAAACAGAGAAGATATGTATTTCAGCCAATTTAAGTTGTTCGTATAAAATTTCAAATATTCATTATTATTATTAAATATTTTAGGATCGGAACTTTGCTTTATATTTATATAATTTACTACATAATATTTCCATACAACTTCTTTTGTGTTTAACTCAAAATTATTTTGACAAATTGAAATTTTCAAATTCATATGCATTTGAATAATACTTTAATAATTATTATTATAATAATCATCGTTATAATGTATTTTTCCCATGCTTGACAATAATCTGTTTAATTTACTAGAAAATTGTCAACTTTTAAATACTTAACAAGCACATACATATGTTTCTATACACATGTGTATGACACGTTTATAATAACTCTGTTCAGTTCAGTTCAGTCAGTTCAGTTCAGTAAATTAGCAGATTTTTTGCACAATTTGCATAATATTGATTTATTGTTGGCACATTTAATTGCATTCACTGAAAATTGTTAATTGGCGGATAATAATTATGGCTTATTATGTAATTAAAATCGAATGCAAAAGAACAAATTTGTTAATAGCTGAATGAGGTAGGCAGGTAGGAGGGAGGTAAATGGTAGTGGGGAGGGGCATTGTGGGCGGTTCCATCACATCGATGGCGCTAATGACAAAGACAGCAAAGAAAGCAAAGTGTATGTGATAGAAAGCAACAATGGTATATATTATATATTTGGTTTTGATGTGGACCCAGTAGCTACCTGGCTGGTTGAGAATTTATTCTAATTATGATCATTTTACTAAGCGCCCCAAGCTGCAATCGATCAATTTTATGGCACAGAGGCGCACCCTCTCGATGGCATCCTTGTCTCGTCTCTGGTCTCAGTCCACAGACTGAGGACTGAGCTCTGGTCTGGGGTCTGGTTTTTGGTGTGCGGTGTGCGGTCATCCTCACACCTCGTGCAGTTGTTTTAAACAATTTGCAAATTCGACATTTCGTCAACATGTTGCTCAACATCTCATCAAAACTATTTAAAAATAATAAATAACAATAATTAAGTACAATGAAGCCGCAAAGGCAGCGGCACGCATCTGAACGACTGACGATTGAGGAGTGATGACTATAGGGAGTGAGATGTGTGTGTGTGTGGTGTGTGTGTGTGTGTGGAGTACTCGTGTATTGCAGACTACTGCACGTTGGCACCCTTTTCAGCTTAAACACAGGTTTTGGACCACAGTAACAGCCAGCAGTCAGCAGCCAGCAGCACCCTCAACTTGCCAGAGTCCAAATCAGAGGTAGTAGAGACCGAACTTGAACCGAGTGTGTAATCAAGGTAGGTAGTCATTATATGGTAAGCTCAGCCTTAACCTGAGATTTATGTAGAGTTTTGTACGATATACGCTGGTGTTGCTGCGGTAATTTTGATAGCTCTATTAGCGAATAAGATTCCATCTAACTACAATTACAAATTATTTATAATTACAATTTTAAGCTCATTTTGCATATTCTTGTTCATCCCCAATTGTGTTTTCACAGCAAAAGTGACAATTTATTATCAGCAAACGAGAAAGAAAAATTATATTTGTCACCTTAAAGATTTCATACCCCTTCAATTTCCGACTGATCTTTTCTATGACAGTTATATGACATGATATAGTGGTCTGATTATAACTAAATTTAGACAAGATATAAAGGAGATATCATAAGGAAAAAACACGGTCTTTCACAATTCAAGTAGATGTTCTATCGGTTGATTCTATGCCAGCTATATGATTTAGTGATCCGATTTGGTTCCGACAGCCAAAAGACGGACCTGCATACATATAGTAACTTCCATCAAGACAGTGTTAAAACTGAGAGACTTATTTGACTGACTAAGGATCATCCCACTATCTATATTTCCAACAATTTTAGAAGTATTTTTAAATTTAGTATACACTAATAATTTAAACAATGATCAAAACGACAATCCACATAGAAATCGCTTAAGTTTTTACATATGTAGATCTGCAAGTTTAAAATCTGTTGAGCCTTGGGACTGGGCATAGGGTATCTCTCAGTCGGGTAGGCTCTATTAAAGCTGCCTTACTTGATTTTCTGTACGTATTCTCCTACACACTCTATAAGCTTATTTCACGATCATAAAATGTTACAATCTGTCGGATATTTATGCTGGATCATGAACATATAGTATGTATATTTATCGCATTGTTTTGTGTCCGCTTTCAGAGTTGCTTGACATAATGATGCCTAACATTTCATTAGCTTAGCTTGGAAGTGAAATTGGCTTAACGCTAATTTGCACAATAATTGTTATTATTAACTTGACTGGGCGCAACCGAAAGTTAAAAACAAAAAACAAAAAAGGTGAAAACCGATAGCAACATGGAATATAAAAAGAGTATGGATGGAGAGTATGGTGATGGATGCGCTTCTAGTTATGATACAAAAATTGTTAATGCGTACAAATTGAAGGCGAATTCTTTTTGATTGATTCGCATTTGAAGTCGATCGATCAGTGAAATTTTTAAAGTGTGTGTTATTGTTGTTTTGCTTTGACATTCAACGGCTACCGTGTGTCAGGATTGCAAGCGCCTAGCTTGATTTTTCCTGTCGCTGCGGGGCATTGAGAGGGGTCTGTCTTCCCAGATTTAACTTCCACTACTATCCCATTCCCTGTACAATGGACAGTAGACGGTTGCTTAGTGTCTGTAACTGCTGCTGCTGTTGCTGCTGTTCTTGTTTTTGTTGTATCGGCGTAAGTTTCGAACGTCGCTTGGACGACTACGACCCACTTCAAAGTGATTTACGATTTTGTGACACGCCCTCGCCTAGCAATTTAGAGAATAAATCCCCCTCCGAAAAAACACACACACACATACATATATACAAAGTCGTATTCTAGCACATATGTATAATATATATACATAGTTACATATATATTTAGTATGTACTTAGCAGACAGCTATATTTGGACTTGCGGTAAGTTGGTTGATTAAAGCTGCTGCTGAATTTGTTGTTGCTGTTGTTTTTATACCAAGCATTACTTGAACTTTTACCTAGCTCCCCAATAACTACATAGATATATCTATTTCACATGTCTTCGCAATCATGAGCAGTTTTCGTTCTCGTTTTCGGTTTTGGTTTTGGTTTCGCAGTTGAGTCCTGAATCCTGAGTCTGGGCGTGGGTCTGGGCCATTGCACCCTTAATGCTTGGCCCATTGATGAGTAATATTGAATTTCCATAACCATAAAATATCCTCAAGAATAGTCAGAAGTCTGTAATCCTTATTCAAACCTCTGTGGTTGTTTGTGTATTGTGGTTTGGTTTGTGCGTCAACAATATCAACAATGTGTCGACAATATTGTTAATTGTGCTTGCCTTTTCACGACTATGCAAATATATTTTTTCTATTTTCACCAGGGATTCAAGCTGTAACTGAACCGTAACAGTTAACCGATATTAACCGATTGAAAAGAGTAACTGTAACTGAAACCGTAACCATAACCGAAAAGCAGCTTCTTAATTGTACCAAAACTGAAAAATTGAAATTCCTTAAACCGTTTTGAAACCGATTCACGAATAACGGTTTTTTTTTTAATTTGAAAACAATTTTAAATATATATTTAAGCATTACCGAAACTGTAACCTAAATCTTTATTCAATTCGCTCTGAATCTCTGGTTTTACACATTTAACTATTTCATTACAAAAGCTGCAAAGTTGGTAGCTATAAAATTTCCAAGAAATATTTATATTTTATTTAGGAAAGATTATGTAAAAATGGTTAGAAACTTACAAGATGGTTTAGATAAGTTCTTGTTGGAATATTTACAAAAGAAACAATTTTGTTTGATGTCAAATTCATTAAGCTCGTTAATATAATTTCATGCTTTAGTTTTCTGACCTTCATTTGATTTGTAATTATTTATTTACAAACAATTGAAATTATAATTTTACACGCTTTACACGACAATCCCGAAGTTTGCACTTTACTTTCTACGTCGCACCATGGATAGATTGGCTGAAGCTGATGTCAAAAATCTGTAACGAGTCTGACTACAAAATTTAGTGCCTCCAGTTCTTACCATATTTGAGATCCTTTCGTTCATAAGAACAAACAGATGAATATCGATATGAAATATTATCAAAAAGATATATACTTTTGTTCCTCCTACCAAACTTACGCGAACAGAGCATGTCTCTATGCTTTAAATTAGAATTAATGCCAAACAAAACAGCATTTCCGACCATTGTGCGTGCATAGTTTGCAATATGTAGTAAAGTCTTTTAATCGATAAATGAACTTGAATTTTTAAATACTTTAGTATGCGACTAAGCTAAAATAAGCTATTTACGTGTGTGCCACTTAAAAGCCCATCAACTATCATTCATAATTATCTTGAAGAAAGCTATGAAATAAATGCAATTATTATTAATTTTTCATGTTAATTTTTGGGTACTCGAATCGGACTGGCCAGGTGTTTTCTGATTGAGAAATTTCTGTGTGCACAAACTTCAATAAATCGCAAATGGTTTAATTAAGTACAAATGGCTGGCAATAAGAGTGTCATTATAATTACTGAAAGGCTCAATGAGGAAGCCTGTAAATCATTGCCACAAAGATCCCCTCTCCCACGTGCCTGGGTCACGCCCCAATTAAGTTGAAGCTGCAGTCAGATGGCTGAAAACTCTAGTGACGTCGATGTCGACGTCCACTTCACGCAGCGCAAGAATTGAATATTTCAATCGTAATTTAAGTCACATACTGTGCGCATTGAAAAGAGAGCAACACACAGTAGACCTTCGCTACAAGCACTCGATGTATTCAAATATTTGTCTTCATCTATGCAATTAGGTTCACTGATCAAAATAAAAACAAATTTGGAACATGATTAAGATATATTTCTAATACATATTTGAAAAATAATGGAATCATATTATTTGGAATCAAATTTAAATGTACTATGTATGAAAACTTGACCAACAATTTTTGTAATATGATTTAAGAAAGATTTCTATAACCTATTTTAAAGATAACGCAAGCTATCAAAGATTGAATAACCTTGCAGAGACCGGTAAATTTCGATACGACAGGTTTAAGATATAGTTGTGTGATCCAACTTTGGTCAGATTGTATATAACGATATTAGACACTGAAACTGTGAGTTTGGTTCAGATATCCTAAGAAGCAAACAAGTTTTCCATATTGATATTGATATTATATGATATAGTAGTCCGATTTGAACCAGATTTGGCCAGGTTTTACAAAGTCAAGGGTGTACAAGTAAGTAACAACATGAACTCACGTTTGACAAATTTAAGAATGCATATATGTACATTAATAGTTAATCGATGCAAACTAACATACTATATATCTCCGGATCTTGTTAAGAAAATATCCTGAAAGTTAGAGACGAGCGCGTGCGACAATTGAACAGCCTGAGACAGTCTCTATAAAAATTCAGAGTATAAAAAAACATGTACACACATGACAGCTCCTTAGCTCTTATAGTTCCTGATAGCTGATAGGCAGACAAAAAGTGAATGTATATCCTCTTTTTGGCCATTTTTCATAGGCTCAGAAAATAAGAATTTGTGTATTGTATGACTCTCGGATGTTGGCAGGTCTTAAAGGCTGCTTGTAAGCTGTAAAGTGCATTGCTTTTATCAAATTGGTATCGGATTATTCGGTCTTATTCATATGAAAACCGCACTCAAGTGGTGAATTTTGAGTAACAATCGTTGCCAGGGTTGGCTGATGTGTGCCTGACATCTATGTAGGGGTTGTAGGTTCGGGGCAATCACAGTGGCTCAGAAAGGTAACCATCTAAGGTAACCACCCACTGTTGACAATTTTGGGGACCTGCAGCCCCATCACGTATACAATTGACTGAACGGAAGAAAGAACGAGACAGCGATTGAGAGATAAAGAGTGCACGACTTTGATTCGCCCACATCAAACTGACGCTTACGCACACACACATACACACGCTGGCACGCACATACTTACACACACACACCCACACACTTACAATGCCTAAAAACTTACAATAAGTTCAATTTCATTTACTTTTGCTTTTGGTTCGAATTTTCAAAAATCTTAAGTCAAAGCAAAAGCTGAAATTTGAACAGTTTTTAAACAGTTTTTTCCAAAATTCATATAACTTTCATTTATTTTGCTTTTGCTTTACAACCCTGTTGGAATTACATAGTTGAAAGCCCAATAATGAAATATTATTTGATTCAATTAAAATTTTCTTTTAAGAGCCCCATTAATCAAAATAAATGCTAAGATTGATCAAAGCTCAAACCTAAACCAAGAATTCCAAACTCGGTCAACGTTTGAAAATTCCTAAATTTTTCTACATATTTCTTTGTCTAAACAACCCAATTTATTTAATTTACATACTTTAAAAAGTACAAATTAAAATAAAGCAAATTGAAGTGTCTCACATTTATTTTATTACTTTACTACTATTTTTTTTATTATTTGACGGCAAAATGTATAGACATCAAAATCATATATGTATATATTAGATTTATTTAGATGTAAATAACTAGGGTATTGGAAAATAATAAATAATTTAAAACACGGCAAAGTGGACTGTCTTAAATATTATTTTTATTAGACCTGTGACAGCTTTAGCTTTCAACAATGTAATTCCATCCTGGTCACAACAGTCGACTGCAAGTATTTCAAGAATGCACACTCTCATACAAACACTGGGTTGAAAGTGTGCCAAGCCGGACTGCAATCAGTCAAATGTGCAAAGATGATAGAAGAAAAATAAATTTTCGTCGTCCACTGATGAAAACAGACCGCAGCCATTTAACGCCTCCCAGGACCGTGTTGATACAGGAAGTTTGCTGGCCTCGTCTGGACCTCCTAGTCGCCAACTGACAAAAAAACTTCAGGTTGACGCTTAAAGTTAGCTTCTGCTTCTAACTAGAACTGCATCAGAAAATGTCTGAATTAAAAAAAAGTAATACAAGGGAATTTAAGGCTTAGGTCATCGGCTTTCAATAGTTGTAAGTGCCAAAATGCAAGTCAATTAAAAAAATTAGTTTAAAATTAAATTAAACTAAATTTATTAAATTAAAAGAATAAGACAAGTCACTATTCACTGATTACTTAAATTATTTAGAAAATATATATGAATGCCGTACACAAGCTGAATAACACTCTAGTCGAAAATATCTTAAGATTATTTGTATGTATTATTTTCATCCAAAAAATCAAATTCTTAAGGACTGACATATTTGTCTTACAAGTTACATGGTAATTTTTAATTATTATTGTCGCGTTTTATAGTTTTTTAATTATATTCATTATATCCATTTATTTATAAATCCTTGAAAATTGATTATTTAATTGGATTTGAAAATTGAATATCTTATCTTGTTATTGTATATGTTTTTGAAAATTTATCTCTCCTGCTCTTATAGTCTCTGAGATCGACACGATCTAATAGACAGACACACACTTACAGGACTAAATAAAGTCGGCTTTTCATACTGCTGAAGAATGAATGTACATGGGTATGCTTAATAGGGTCGGGGATGCACAAAGCTATAATACCATTTATTGCCCATTTTGAAAATCAATATATCCATTAAATGACTATAGCAGTCGCAACAGTTTTTAATCGAAATTTATTTAGCATTAAAGGATAACAATAAAAAACAAAACCAAAAAAAAAACAAAAAAAAATAGAAGAAAAGGAAACCAAGCCATGGGATACATATAATATAACTGCGGAGAGTTTTTGGTGTTTGCACGCGATGGGATTCCACTGAAGGCAACAACTAATAGTTGAATTTGGAGTTGCTTTCAATGCGCCAGCATAGATAGAGAGGACACGAGCTGCAAAGCATTAGAGAGACAAGGTGCGATAGCTGGTTAACGCGCGTGCCAATTGTGTAGCCATCTCGCTCTCACAGCGGCCATCGCTCTAATTATAGGTTACGACAGGGAATTCTCTGATTGGTCGATACCATCGCGTCGTCGCACAATACGCACAGAAAATGGGGCGTCAACCAAATGAAACAAAACTCGTATTTTCTGAATGAAATTAAATGAAACGACTGAGAGGGTCTCTCTGCCCAGCTAATACATCATCATCATTGAGGCATGGCAACAACAGCGCCGCTCCGCTCCGCACCGTTCCGTTGATGATGATCAACGCAAACACAATTTCATGGTAAGTTGCTGTTTTATTGCTGTCTCGTTTACACACCCAACATGCAATGTTACGAGTAACTGCGTCATGATGAATGAATGAAAACAGCGGCTGCTGCTGCTGTTGTTGTTTTTTTTATTTTATGAGAGACATTGCTGGGGGATTGCTGTTGCTGTCGTGGTTGATGTTGCTGTCGCTGTTGCTGTTTCAGTTTGCCAGCGTACTCACACACAAATACACACACTACAACATACAATTGCAAATCGCGCTCTCTCTCACAGTGGCTGACCAACTTGTTTTGACGCGCCCTCTGCTTTAGCTCAAGCTGAAGCTGAAGCAGTCGCCGACAACGACAACACGAGAACGGGGCCCAAGCTTTTTGTTTGCGCTAAAATCGCGTGAAACAGTTGCAAGCCTTTGAACGATCAGCGACGACGCCGATAACTTTTGCGCGGATACATTTTGTTTGTTTGTTGTGCAGGTGCCTCCTTGTCGCCAACGTCGCCGCCGACGCCTCTACAAACAACAACAACTGTAACAGTAACAACAGTAACAACAATAACAAGAGTTACAACAGCAGCAACATCAACAAAACACATATTGTACCAAAGTGTACAACACTTTCTGTTTTTTGTTGTTTGTTTGTTTGTTGATCCTACGCATTTTATTTGATTGCATTTTTCGCTTCTTTGATACCAAAAACATTGAAACATCAATCGGGTTATAACTGTCAAAATAACAGAACAAACACCTCAGATCTCGTTCGACTGCCACAGTCACAGTTATCGTGATCGTGTTTAGTGCCAGTGACAGTGACAGTGACAGTGTTGGTGACAGTGACAGTGACAATTGATAATCAAGTGTATGCAAGTGTTTATATTCAGATTATTTTACTGTCGTTGCCATTACAATTAAATGCAGCAGCTGACGACGGTAAAATCTAGAAACCAATATACAAAAGTCATCTTAATAGAAACAAATACAAATCAAAAGCACCTGCTGAACTCAAGTGACTGTCTAAAGTGTATTAAAGCAATTGAAATCTTTTTGTTGCATATTTTTTATTGTTTGCGAAAAGCGCGCGTGTTTTTCTGTGTATCTCATTGTGTGTCCTTAGCAGCAACAACAACAGCAACAACAGTGACAAGAACAACAGCAGAAGTAGAAGCAGAAGCAGAAGTAGAAGCTGAAGAAAAGCTAACTAAACCAACCTTTACTCAGAAAGATAGATATATAAAACATACAATCATTGTACGCCTCAAAATTACAACACCAACATCAGCAATCACAAAATCAACGGCAGAAACTGCAGCAACATTTAAAATGCTAACGGACATGACCCCGACGGCCGGTCAATTATATGGCTCACAGATTCCGGCCATGGCAGGCATGAACATTACAAATATAGCAACACATCTGCAGAAACCACAAGTTAATCCGGTAAGTGGCAGAACCAAAGCAGGCACTTTACCATTTTTATTTTCATTATTTTCATTATTATAATTTTTCTCTTTGTTTCGCATAATGCGCATTTTTATGGTACTCTCTCTGCTGTACTCTGTCAAGCATGAGTTTATGGTACACATTAAATTTAAAACAAAGACACTACACTTTTGCAACTAATACAAGTCCGAAATAATAGCAGACACCTTAAGATGTTTCTAATCTTTATAACGAATTCAAATTAACTGTTACAATTTGAAAGAAACGGTAACAAAGAAATGTCATGGTAGTTTATTGCAAGCGTCCTTTTATTTCGTGTGTTGATATAGTAAAAGATTCTATTTAGCAACTAATACAAGTCCGAAATAATAGCAGACACCTTAAGATGCTTACAATCTTTATAACTAATTCAAATTAACTGTTACAATTTGAAAGAAACGGTAACAAAGAAATGTCATGGTAGATTATTACAAGTGTCTCTTTATTTCGTTGTATAGTAAAAAGATAAGTTTTGAATAAAATCAGACACCTTGAAATGTTTATAATATTTATAATTAATTTGGATTAACTCATACAATTTTAAAAAAACCGAAACAAAGAGATTACATGGCTTATACTTATTTTTGTTTTACTTAAATAATTAATTCAAATAACATTTCAAAAGAATACTTAATACAATTTTTATTTTTACTAAGTAGTTGATGTGTTTTATTATTTCGGGTGTAAGCTCATGCTTGACAGACTGGAAATATTAGCGAACAAATTCACAAGTTGAATTCTTCAATCTATTTAAAATAATTACAGAATATTTTGATATTGAACTTGGCAATATTATGCCAAACTCTTTCTTCACACTAACTTCACACTAAGATCAATAGCGCAAAGTTCACTTTTTTTGTGGGTTCCTAAATGTGCTCTGACAATGAGTAAAAAGGTCAAAGGAGTTATGACTCATGCTGTATTAAAACAGTTGCCACTTTATAAAAAAATATGTGCTACCAGTTTTAAGGGAAAGTGTGCTAAATAATACATTTTATTTCTGTAACAGTTTAATATAATCAAATGTAATATAATAAAATTGTAATGTAAACGAATTTTGAAAGAAAATTGATTTGGGAGAGTCAAAAGTAAATAAAAATTTAATGAATGAGCATTAAAATCATATTTGATTTAGACTCTCCCATTTGAAATTCTTTAAAATATCCGTCAAAGATATATATTTTTTTTTTTTTCATATCGAGGAATTAATGAAAATAATAAGAAAAATCTAGTTGTCTGAGTTTTGTTTGAATAAGTTTTGTTTCATAGTTTTGTATGCTTTGAACTTTGTTTGCAATAAGATTTTCTTCCTAAAACCAATGAGAAAAATATCCAAAAATGTGGATACATGTATGTCATACTATTAAGTACATTTCAAACTGAATGGCATAAACAGACATACATATGTATGTAGTAAATAAATTTGAAGACAGCCCTTACCTTAATTCGATTCGCTATCTGGCAGATAAGTAGTTGAATTTTCTTTTCATATGAATGTGTGTACACTGTACAAGATGTACGTTAACATAAATATTTCTGAAGTTGAACGAGTACGAATATTTAGAGAAACCAACCACTTTCACGGCATTTGGCTTAACAATAACAAACAAACACTGACAACAATACTCGTAGCGACGGCAGCACCTTCAAAAGGCATCGAAACGAATATTGTTAAACGCCATATCAATTCACAGTACAATAGTATTCACATCTACATAGATACTGAAAGAGTCGCAATCCCTGTCCCAGGGACAGACACAGACACTGGGACAGGGACAGGGACAGATACTCCTGTATAGAGTCAGGGTTGGATTCCTTTGTTGTCTATGTGATGTGTTGTGCTGTGTTGGGCGAAAGTTGACGATTGAACCTAAAGTATCTAATGCTCCTGACGTGTCTGAGGTTCAGTCTAAATCTTTTTTTCTAAAGTCTGCTCCTAAATCGATTATATGCGCCTTGTTAAACGCCGCGAGTTTTGTGTGCGAATGATTTTCATGCTACGGCTTAACAGATACGCAAGCCACAACAGATACAGATTCAGATACAGATACAGATACAGGGAGAGAAGTACATGACAAATACTACTTATGTATGATATCCGGTATCTTATGCATTGAAATCAATTACTTATTTGGTCTCAGGTCAAATACTTGAGGTGTGAACCAAAAGATAAAATGATCTTCGACTTTTCTATTCTGATCTAATATTAATGTATCAAATTACTAGATACATCAGAGTCAATTGACTGAACGATAGATAAGTCCGTTTGCTTTTGTATCTGAAATGCAAATAAATGACTGATCTCTTAGCACATATCAACTTCGTTAATCTAAAGTCCTTTTGAATACAGTTTTTTTGTGTGTATTTATGTTTAAAGATCACAGATCATTTCATGAAATGCAGTCAAAAACATGAGCCTAAGCAGCATTTCTTGAAATGGACTTTCACATCAAAATTCACCATGAATTCTGTCTAATTTTATGAAAATATTTTGAATGTCTGTTATTTTGTAATCTTTATTATTTAAGGTTTCCGTTATTGTATTGGAATAAAGGTAGTCTTTGGAAGGTTTTATTTATATTTGAAACTCGAAAATGATTCCAATTGATGGAAATGAAGGTAATGGCTGTTCAAATTGTGCACGACACTTTTAATAGAGTTGGTATCGTCAATAAAGGCCATAAAGCATTTAACCAAGCAGGCGAAAAATTGTGGATCCATCATGATGGTCATGTGCCAATGCTTTACGCCCTAGCTAAATGTCCAGAGAAAATCGGATTCACAACAACCACAAAGTGCAGACGCCACGCAACTGCGTGTGTGAGTATAAAAAAACAAACACAAAAACAAAAATATAGCGCAAGCTAACTTTGGCACGCCAAAGTTTGGATACCCTTGCAGTGCCCTGTGTAAGCCGACAGAATTTTTACAAAATTTGTTAAATGTTGATTTCGAACCGATCGTTCCTATGGCAGCTAGATGATATAGTAGTCCGATTTAAACCAAATTTGGTCAGCCTGTTTAAAACTTATTCAAACACACAATGTGTTTATTTGGTTGAGATATTTTGAGAAACAAAAAAGTTTTTCATACTAAATGTTGTTTTCGAACCGATCGTTCCTATGGCAGCTATATGATATAGTAGTCCGACTTACACCAAATTTAATCAGCCTGTTTAGTTTGAACTTAATCAAGCATACAATGTGTATATTTGGTTGAGATATCTTGAGAAACAAAAAAGTTTTTCATACTAAATGTTTATTTCCAACCGATCGTTCCTATGGCAGCTATATGATATAGTTATCCGATCCGGCCGGTTTCGACATATGTACTGCGTGCAGCAAAAAGACGGACCTGTACCAAGTTTCATCAAGATAGCTTCAAAACTGAGAGACTAGTTTGCATAGAAACAGACAGACAGACGGACAGACAGACGGACATGGCTATATCGACTCAGCTCGTCGCCCTGATCAAGAATATATATACTTTATGGGGTCTGTGAGGCTTCCTTCAATGCGTTACACATTTCGTGACAAAATTATAATACCCTCTGCAAGGGTATAAAAATAAAAATAATAATAAATAAAATGAAAAACCGCAAAACGGAGCGAGAACTGGAGCCGGAGTTGGAGTTGGAATCGGAACAGGTCTCGGAGTTACTTAGTTGGTGTTGGTGTTTTGGTATCGAGTCCAAACTTGGGTATGCATATAGACGGATCGGGGCAGGCAGGCGGGCGGCGGGCGGCAGGCGGCAGGCGTTTATTAAAATGAATACCACATCAATCAATCATTTTACAAACGTGCTGTCGGCCAAGTTCAAAGCCAAGTCGGAATATTGAGTGGCTAGAGACTAGTTGAGCTATGCTATTCGAGAAGAGCACTCTAATCTTAGGGTCTGTTTAAGAAAGTTACACATGCGCATTGGTTTTAATTAAAAGCGTTTAAAGTCGCGCTACGAAATACAAAAAAAATCTATATATAAGAAAAAAAAAACAAAACAAAAAAAAAATGAAAATGATAAATTACCAAGACAAACTGAAATTAACATTTATGCTTGAAACAAAGCACAAAACATGTGTTGTAGACTGCCAGAGAGAAAAACAACCGGACTGTCAGACCGTCAGAAAAAAAAAACTTTAAGAGATTATTGAAATATGTTTTGTGCCCAAGACGTGGCTGTTAAATTATTAAAAATCATGCAACGCCGTTGCCGTTGCCGTTGTTGCTCTTGCTGTTGCCGTATTTCCCATGAACATTGCCTGGACTTGACTTGACTTGGCTTCAGTTGAGTTGAGTTGGTGGACCACTCTCTGGTCTTGGATTTGTAGCCCAGTCCTCGTTTGTTCATCGCTCTGTCTGTCGGCATAATCAGCATAACAAAAGAAATTAAGCAATAATATATTAATGAAAATACAAATACTCAGTGAGCTCTCTATGGTTATTTTGTTTCTTTTTTTTTTATTATTTTTTTTTGTACAGGCCGGGTCTCTAAGATGTGCGACCAGCTGCATCAAAATCGCCGCGTCATTGACTAATTTGTTGTGTTCTCAACTCGGCTAGGCGCCAGGGCGTCGCTCATCGAAAAGGCATCAGTAGCCTGACAGCGGTGAATAGTAGACACAATCTGGGGACCCCTGTAGTTTCCCTATCGCCTATACTATAACGTCAAATTATCGGAAAAATTCAATTGTGTTCACTTTAAGCTTAGAGTCTATAAAAAAACACCATTTTCATTTAATTAATTTGTGTACTTTGAGTCGATGGCTAAATCGGATACGGATTAACTGATTAAGAATATACATATATAATTTATAGGATCGGAGAGGTATACTTATCTTACATTAAGTAGTATATTTTTCTAGACACGATGGAATTATAGATACAAATTCTTTTCAACAAAATTTGAATAAACCAAACCATTTGAAATGTGGTATATATAAATAAGGATATTTGAACTTTAACTTCTCTTATTAAAAAACATTTTAAGTTTGAAAAACTCTCCAAAGTATATATATTCCTGATCATCAGAAATCGCACATATAACTTAATGGAACAATTGAATTAAGTTCCCTTTAAGTTTATAGTCTACGACTATATCCGATGTCAGAGAAGATGTAGACTTAGATGTTTATAAAGAAATACAGATCTAAAATATATACGATAGCGTAATATGAGAAATAAGTTATCTATGTATGAAATATTAATACCAGACTTGTTCAACAAAATCCAAATAAACAAAGCAAGCTCAAATTGAGATATATTTACTTGTATATTTTGTAATAAGCTTGATATAAAATTATGTGAGGGATAAAAAAAAGGCATATCTGACACTACAAAGTATTTATACTGCTGATCAGCATTAATAGACGTGTCGATATAGTCATTTCCGCTTGTCTGTCCAAATGATTTCAGGTTTAAGAGACTATAAAAGCAATAAAATATAATATGTTATGCTTGCAGATCAAGTTTATTTTATGACACTCGTGTTATAATTTGATTTTTTGCTTTGATTCAGTTGGTAGAACATTGTTATAGCAATCATCTGATCTTGCTGAGATCGTGATTTATGCGGGAAAGAAAACGAACTTGATTCGATTTTACTTCTTGGTTTACTTCTACTTAAAAAAAAATATGCATTTGTAGGTTACAGGTATCATATAAATAATGGATAGTATATTTCAGATTTAGGATACCATATTTAAAGCAATTTCCCAGATCTACATACCTAATAGACCCTTTTTCTTTTTAACTACATGTTTCCTTAATGTACTTTAATTCATTCTCAGTGTATATACTTCTTCCCCTTTATTGTTTCCTCGACATTCTGCTCGACATATGTACATGTATTTGCTTAATATTATTTGACTTAATGAATGCGTTTTACTTTGACCGACTGTCTATGCATTTTCACCTTTGACAATAGGTAGGCCCGACGCAATTAACTTGAGTCATTCAGAAAATTAGTTGGCATGATGCTGCTGAAAAGTCAAAAGCAAGCGTCGTAATCGTGAGTGAAACAAAGAAGAAACGATATATGTACTATATAGAACAGTTTTGTGAGTTCTTTGCATTGGTTTCCCTACAAAATTTGTTTCCCTTATATAACACGACTACGAAATACCCTGGAGCCAGGCCCTTCCATAATCTAATTCGTATTCGTATTCCGTTAAAAGAGAGTTTCCGAGTTTATTATTTGATCATGATCGAATTTCCAGAATATCAGAAACATATCATTTATATTCTTACTATTATTTATGTCTTAGAAATTGCTTCTGTTATAGTTTTTATTTTGGATTTGTCAACAAAGTATCCCAAAATTTTAAATGATATTCATCTGCGTAAGACTACATACCAAATTAAGATTTATAGACTGCTACATACATTAGCACAAATCCATTATACCCTCTATTTCCAATTTCAATGGGCTCAGGGACAATGCGTCCCGCAGTTTTAGCTGACTTGCAGTTTTTGCTCCCTCCTCGCAAATGTTGTCACATACTTCTCATTCCAGTAGACTGGTAATTTAAGGCCAACAGAGGATTGGTATGCGTTGAAAAATTGTTGAAATTAGTATAAGATTAGTATAAGAATTAAAAATGTAATTTAGTTAATGTCTTCATTGACATGTGCTGACAAATGTTTGTAACATTGTCGATATTTGGTTAAAAGTCCAGTAAAGCTGTTTAGATTTTTTCATTATTTATAATTTGAAATTAAAATTTAATGGCCGACCAATTAAAAAGTGTATAAACATTTTTGCAATCCCACGTGCTAGCTGTTTATCTATTGGTCCATACATTTATGCAAATATTGCATGGTAATAAGAAAAAATGTCATAAACATGCAAATGGAAATTCCATAAAAAATGTATATTGTTCAATGAGTTTTTTAAAAAAATTCCCCACACGGATGTCGAAAAATATAAAATCAAGAACTTCAAAATGTGCAAACAGAAATAAAGCAAACTAACTAGAAAGCGTGTAATTTGGAAATAAAAATTGAGAATAATGTTATAAGAAAGTCCAAATTATTGAGATAAAATTCAAAAGACATGAATAAGGAAAGCAATCCAAAATATTTTATTAATGCCGCAATTTATAGTAAGTGTTGTTTAAAATGGCAAAAATTGTTGTTTATTTTCATACAATTTGACTGGAACCTTAAGATTTGATTGTCTGTCATCTTTTTCGTATAAAGATTAATTGCTTTTTATTAAAAAGCGAGCAGCGGATCTAAGATCTTAAGAGTTGTCTCCCATTTGAAAACTTATTCATAACTCTGTACACAAAACTACGTCAAAGATACCTTTTGTAGTCTTACTGGAATAGATTTTTTCTAAACTTTTTATTCTTTGAATGATTTAATTATTTAAAAATCCTAATTTCTGTACTTTACAGGTTTTGCTTACATGAATTTCGTAATTTTTGCTTCCTTTTTTATTCATATTTATTTTGTTTCTTCAATTTGTTTACAAAAATATTGGAAATATTATTAAAAAGTATTTGGTAGCATTTGGAAAACATTCAATTCTATAGCCAAGTTAAGATTTAGATGCCGTATATTTGAAACAGCAGAGTCTCTGTAACAGTCTCGTCATATGCCATACTATACTTAGTATTTCACCCCATATTAACTTGGTGTTACACCTTAGTTTAAGCTCTGTCTATTACTCAACACTCACCATCTAGAAGTTAGCAAGTGACAGTTGTTGACAGGAGGTAAAACCCCACTGTCCACGCACTCTACACCCGCGTGCACTTTAGAGCCGAGTTGAATAGTTATTATGTCATCATCGACGAGGGAAATATTATAGTTACTCCCATATAAATGTACATATACATTTCTACTAAGATTGTTATTATACAAAGTCGGATGAGATATTTAAGTTGTTCTGCAAGTGTTATTGTTAACAAGTTAATAACATGTCACGTTTGTAAAAACGGTATGAATTTGAATAATGGAATATATATTTGCTTCCTACAAATATTATTATATTATTACTTGCATAATTATATAACAAACTGTAGTCTGAAAATTGTACACATTTTTCAATTAAACAGTAGTGAAATTTTGGGATATTATTTAATGTCCCTATGCCAGCATTATTGGAACTTTAAATAAACTGGCAGCTGCCAGATGAAATTCCAAGTGCGGCATATATTAACAGTTTATTTTAAATGTTGGTCAAGACAATCATGTGGGTATTACCAAAAAAAAAAAAAAAAGAGAAAAAAGAATGCGACCACAGCAACACCAACAGCAATAGCTGTTAAAAAAGACAACTACGTGTTATAAACTTTTCTTGACGTGAAGTCAAAACGTTTGTCAGCGTTGATTTGAATACAAGTTCATGAGTTAATTAATTTGAATGCTTTGCAGCAACAGCAACAGCAACATCGAGAGCAACAGCAATGGAAACAGCAACAACGGTTGCAGCCATGAAGACAGCCGCTGCCACAATAACAACTTGACGGCCAACTCAATTGGCCACATCGATTTGAGTTAAGATCGCTTGGATCTGGTCCGGCTGTCTGTCTGTCTGTCTCTCTGTCTCTCTGTCTGTGTTTCTTGCACAATCCATCGATTTCCAGATCCTGTCCCTAAACAGATAAATGAACTGTTTGGTTCTGTTTGGTTGTAAGTTGCCTGCCTGTGTGTGCTTGTTGACAACTTGGCTTATACCTAGATAGTACTATATATACTATAGAAGTTAAAACGAAGACAACTAGTTCATGCTCTCCAGTCCGAGCAGTTGGGTCAGTTGGCTAGTGAGTAAAGATATTTATTTTATATGTATGTCTTTTTATAAAACCTTTTGCAACTTGATAAAAAAATGAGAAATATCCAAAAAACAAAAGCAACTGCAATAACTACAGCAACAACAGATTGGGTTACGTTTAAAGTTAGCTGCAGAATGAAATGATTTATGGTCTAAATTACAGATAATTGTGATAATCATACCGAAAAGGCATATTCGCAGTCGCGGGTTTTTACTTTATTCTCTTTCGTTTTTTTGGTATGAATTTGATACAAGATCGAGAGCCATATAAGAGAAGAGTTTAAGCGGCACTGGCTTGGAATGTTTGTCTAAAATGTATTCCAATTTTGGTTGCTCTATTTTAAAACCCTTTAATGAAGCAAACAAGTTGTTGTTGGCGGGAAGAAAGGTCGAAAAAAGTACCATTTTCGAGAAAAAAATGATGTTTTTGCCGTGTTTATTAAAAATTTTTTAAAAATTCTTTTTAGTGTTCAACATTCAAACAAAATTAAACATTAAAGTGGAGAAGAAAAACTAATTGTTTTTGTTTTAATAAAATGTAATTGAGTTTCTAATAATAATTTATTATTAATTTGATTAATACGCTAAATCCTAAATTCCTCCTTCGAAGATTCGATTTAGTTTCACAGCAACAGAACACAGTCTTTTTTAAAAGTACAGAGTTATATTTTAAGAAATCCAGATTTGGTGGGAAAAAACAACTTTGGCAAATGTGTACATACATACATTCATAAGTATGTATATGTAGGGTAGTGTAGAAAGAGGTATTGTAGTATAGTGTGTTCCATTTTGCACTTTGTTAAGCGTCTAAAGCAACAAACAAGGAATATAATGTACGGGGTACTTGGTACTTCAATATGTATGGCACCAATGTATCTTTGTATCTTTGTAATGTGTTTGTTTGGCTTAACGGATTTCTTGACTTATTCTTGTGTAGGTTGTGTAAGCTGTTGGGCTTATTCGCTTAGGCGGCTTAAACGTCCAAATGCTCAGCATGTTCAGAGGAATGTACAATGTACAATGTAAGTAAGTAAGTACTTGTGGGTCTGCAATGTCAGTAACAGTGAATCCAAGTGAAATTCTTATGGATTTATTTTACTGCCTTGCTATACATTTCATGTCTTTTTATGTGGACATATTTCAGGGCAAGTGTTGAAGTGTGCTGACAGAAAATGAGTGTCGTAGAATGCAACGGAGGAGAAACAGCTGACAGGAAACGACCGCAGTGCTCGTTGTTGTTCTTCCTTTTTATATGCTTGTTTGTAAAACCAAAAGAACAAAAAAAGAAGAAAAACTGACAGAAAACGTTCAAATATCTTAAAAGTTTTTATGTTTTATTAACGGTTACAGCCATGTATTTAAGACACTGCACAATTCAAATCTTTCTATACCCTGCGTTTTGTGAAAATGGGCAAAGAGAGTAGAATCACTAGCAAAAGAATTTTTAAGGATCTCTAGGACTATAAAATATTCAATCATACCGGTTTTCACTCTCAGCAAAATTTATGGCAAGTAAATAAATTTGACCACATCTAATTTCATATGATAAAGTGAAAAACTTTTATATTTACCTACTTTACTTAACTGAACGAGAAAACATGTCATAAAATAAAACCTTCTAACAGAGCTAGAGACCATATTTATTCATAATTTTGGATAGGGGAGGTATTCTTCTCTTAAATTAATTTCAAGAATATTGTTGTAAATCTATCCTGTTCATTTTATATAGATCGGGTGAGAAATAGATTTCAAAAGTGCACAAAATAGTTATTTAAATAATTGAAAATAATTTAAATAATTGAAATAAATATATGCCACGTACAATAAAATATGTATTTACTTTGAAATTTCTTTGTAGTTAATCAAACAGCCGAGATTGATAATACTTTCTTTCAGCTATCAATTGACAAGTTGTCAATGAAGAAGAATAAATACTGTGATTATTTGCTTTGTTGTAATGTCAACACTTTGTCACCTTGTCACTTTGCCACTTTGTCGGTTTGTCACTTTGTTATTTTACTGGTTACAACATCAACAGCAAAGAAAAATACGACAACGACGACGGCAGCGTTGAAAAATATTGTGATAAACATGAAATGAAGTCGTTAAAATCATTCACATGATGCTCTTGTTAGTCAGTCCCGTTGACAAGTGATGCGATATTTAACGCCTACGCTTCATCTCGGATGCCCCCTGAAGATGCCCCTGAAGATGCAACGCTGCGTTGCAAGTTAGCGAGGCATGCAAATGACTGCCTGGCATCAGGCATGAGGCATGTGACATGAGTATTCGTATTCGTATTCGTTTTCGCATTCGCATTCACATTCACACTCACATTCGTATTTGTATTCTTATTCTTATTCGTATAGTGCCAAAAGCGGCGGTTGTCAAAAAGAATTGAAAGGATGTTTGAAAGCATGCTAAATTGCCAAATGCGTGCAAAACGAACTTTTGCTGGCTATGTCCGTCTCGGTAGCTGCCGCATTACATTTCAACTCATTATTCATAGCTAGTAAAACTTATATGCCGACTAAATCGCAATGCGTCGCGTTGCAGTTGCAGTTGCAGTTGTTGCTGTTGTGATGTTGTTGTTGCTGTTGTTGCCGCAATTGCCACTGAAGTTGCGTGCTGGCATGCTATGTGTGCTCACTGTTTGATGTTTTATTTTTTTTTTAATACCCTGAATCCATTAAAAGTGACAAAACAGGGTATAATGGGTGGAACGCGTTGTTCTTAGCAACTGGAAGAGCTAGAGACACCAAAATTTTATATGTGACTTCCTAAATACCATATGCTGATCGGAGATCAAGTTTTGTTACAATAAAATAAAGAGAATTAGCTCTTATGAGATCTATTTCAAAGATATTATACTCTTTATTCTAACATATAAAAAAGGTAGACGAATATGGAAAAAAATACACAATTTTTTATGGAAAATATATGTTTCTTTTTTAAAAAGGTTTATTTGAAATATTTAATGCCAAATATATATATTTGTTTGTTCTATTATCTCACTACCGATGTTTCCTGAATATTTCATTAAGATCGGATTATTAACTCAGAACTAATAAAAAAACAACTTCATTCTATCCCGTTGCAATGAAAGAAGTAGTCACCAATGTTTGTGGCGTGTATTTTACAAGTTAAATTAGCTAAGAGTTAGGCAGGATCACAGGGCATCTTGTAGTCGTTCCCTTTTGTCAAGGATGTTCCTACTTGTTGTTAATGAAAAAGTATGTTTAATTTAATTCCTAATGTTCCGGAGCAATATTGCAGTATATGTAGTTGGCAAGAAATTAAAGAAATTATGGGTACATAATTCTTTACGCTTTCCAAATGTTATACACAGTTTTCACTGGGATAATGTGCGAAATTAATTCTTTAACGATAGCAATTGCAGTAGGCAACACTTTGACAGCGGCACGTCAGCAACAGCAACAACGACAACGACAACAACAGCAACAGCAACAACGACAGCGACAGAAAATGCTTGGGGACCAAGTGCACGATTAACGGAGCTTAAATCTAATATCTGAAGGTAGTCATAAGGTCAATCTTGTTGCATTATCAACGCCAGTAACGGCGGCACAACATCAATTGCAGCAACATCTTTCTGCTGTCTGTTTTTGAAACATACAAACACTCCAAGGAGATGTACACTTGAAAAAACAAAAGCAAACGTCTTGAGTAAAGTATACTCATCTTAAATTGTTCTTAAAATAAGACCATTTTAAGACAAAATAAATGAATTGAAAAGTTTTAATCTATGAATATATATACATATATGAAAATATAATCATGACGTTTTCTTTTAGAAATATGATCTTAAATAAGTATTTTGTTAGTTTTGTTTGTTAAAATTCTCAAGTGGTTCTAGCGGCACAAAGATGATATTAAGCTTGATCACAATTGGTATTGAGAGTGGCTCATTTTTTTGATTATTGTTTGTTGATATTGTTGTCACATAGACAACTATAATATTAGATGGTAACTATCTCAGGTATGAAAATATGATCATTAAATGAAGAGAATTTGCTGACTCGAGGTCTATTTAAAATAATATTTTGTTTTCCTATTAACATACATATATTAATAAATATTAGGAGATTTTAAGCTTTTTCTTAGATTTGTCGTCCCAAAACTGTATACATTTTTGATCTACTTAATTAGAATTAAGGCCTATTTGAAAGGTTCTTATAATCAGGATGCCTTTTCTAGTCCAAAAGTCTTAGTTTTAAGACCAAAATGGTTAGTTTTCGACGTTTGTTTTTTTTTTTAGCAGTGTACACACTTACACTTGCACATGCATATTCTTAAATATACAAACACTGTTGATGTTGTTATGTTCCCAGCGGCAATGCAACAACACAAGTCGCCTTGCCATTGGTGTTGTTGGTGCTGTTGGTGTTGCTGTTGTTGGAGTTGTTGCTGTTGTCGTTGCTGTTGCCGTCGCGCCTGCTGCTTAAAATGTATCTGCTGTGATTACCACCAATGCGAGCGTGTACTTAAACATTTTATATGCCTTTTTTTTAGGCCACGTTGTACTCGAACTCGAATCGACTTGGGGTCCAAGTCATACGCCCGAAATTGGGTTTATAGCTTTGCACAAGGCGCGCGTTGAAATGGCGTTGATGATGTTAAAGTTTCATGTTTGTGGCTTGATGAACGCAACGATTATCCCCAGCAACAGCAACAGCAACAGCCACAGCAACAGCAACAACATGAACAAGAGAGCCAAGCAAATTGATTGATTTGCGACGCTGCACGTAAAGCTGCAAGGCAACAACATACCAACATAGCAACATCTACAGCAACGGCAACATCTACAGCAATAGCGTTAAAACTCGTTTTAGTTTCAATTTCATTTTGAAGAAACTATGGAGCACAAGACACAAAAATTTTTATTTTAATGCGTCGTCGTCTTTTCGCTGAGTGGGGGTTTAAAATGGGCGTGATTTTTGTGGCGTTGCCGTTGTTGTCGTTCTTGCAGATATTGCTGACGTTGCTGACGTCGCAAAACTCTTTCGATGTAAGCATACATACATATTTATGCGGTCTATTTTCAAACGATGGCGACAAAATATGCAGCAAATGCAATTGAAGCGAATCAAAATTGTATGCAACGCCCACCATTGGCCACAAGCCAAGTCAAGCTTGTAGCCAACTTTCAAGGCTGCAACCAAGTGGCTGCTGCTGCTGCTGTTGTTGTTGTTGCTATTGCTGTTGTCGTTGCGCTTACTAATGCGGATGGCAGCAACTGCCACATAACAATTTCCCAATTTAAGTGTGTACACGAAAATTGTTGCCAGTTTTGCTGCTGTTGCTGCTGCTGCTGCTGTTGCTTGTTTGACAAATAAGTTGCATGCAAATAGCAAAGAACGGCAACAGCAGCAGCAGGAATTGCTACTGTGACTGCAATTGAAATGGAATGAATTAAATTCCAGTGCACAATTTTCTCAATGGCTTGCCATTGATGAAAATCGGAGCATCACCTTTGACCATTCAAGTTGTTTGTCAAGTCCATCTGACAGCAAATCGTTGCTGCCGTTGCTGTTGACATGCACAAAGTTGCCGTGCAAACAACTGCAACAGCAACAGCAACAGTAACAACAACTGCAACAACTACAACAACTGCACATCTGTGACTTGCACTTCACTACCGTGAAAGCCGTGAAATGTCTACGAAAACTTGAGAAAATGGCCTCCAGGCTAGAAGATGCAGCCAAAAACATTATTGCCAACGGGGTCGTAAGTATCTGCAACTAAAACTCCAACTCCAACTCAAACTTAAACCCAAACCCAAACTAAAACCGAAAACTTAAACGTTGTTGCCTGAAAATTGTGGGTAATTTTCGGGGCCAGGCAAAAAACCTTTTGCTCTTTTTCTCCAGTTTTGAAACTCTGGGTCTTTGGATCTTCGGTCTCTAGTCTGTGCTGTGTGTGTGTGTGTATGTAGGTTGTAATTTTCTACTTTGCGCATAAAAACGCTGATAATAGAAAGCATCAGCAACAGCTAAAGCAACGACCAAGACTCTATGGACAACATTTTCGGTTTAAGGCTGTTTTTTTAGCAGTTGTTGTTGCTGGTGGTGGTGGTGGCTTGCTTCGACAGGCTACGCGATCATTATCGAGGAGAGCGGTCGAGAGTTGCTCATAATTATGGAGGAACTTGTTAACTACTCATAAAAAATTGTTAACTAAAATGAAATGATATACACGATTTTGTTGTTTACCTAACAACAGCAACAACATGAGCAACAGCAAGAAGAACAACACCAATGAATGCATACAATTTTGAGCAAAGTAAATTTTGTTCATGCTAGCGGCTTTCGTGTGTGGAATTCAATCAAAAGCTATTAATGATGACGCCTTTTTATGGCTTGTTTTGCACTCTCTATTAAATATTCATCCATCTATGTTATTGTTTTAGTTGTTGTTTTTAATTTTTCGTTTTTAGTTTTTAGACCCAGTACTTTAAAAAAGTACAAATGGGTCTATTAAGTTTGTGCAAAAAAAATGTGCGTAACAGGCAGAAGGTGGCGTGGCAGACCCCATAAAGTATATATATTCTTGATCAGCATCAACAGCCGAGTCGATATAGCCATGTCCGTCTGTCCGTCTGTCTGTCTGTCCGCTGTCCGATTTTGTGTCGCCTAGATCTCAGAGACTATAAGAGCTAGAGAGACCTCTGTTTGTCAACTGATATGTTCGTAGTAGCGCCATCTATTGAATGGAATTGATAGTTAACGCTTTGCACTCAAAAAGTGCTGGGTCTCCTACTGTCGAGCTTGCTCCACTGTAGCTTACTGCATTTTTTGTTTTCTGTTTGTTTTTTGTTACTGTTGACCAGGCTAATCGACGTTGTCTATCGTGATTCATTCACTGCTTTTGGCTTTTGTGTTGTCAATTAGCCATTTACTGTTCAATAAAAATAATAATAGCATTACTATCTTTATTCACAATGACAATAACTAATCACGGACCGCATCACAAAATGGCCAACACATATTTGATTTATTGAGTCATTAAATATTAATCATAATTTTCCTGTTTATCACCTTTTTTTACAATCGCTTCTTTCTTATTTATTTACAATATTTTCATTCATTCGTTTTGTTTCTTGCCTGGCAGGGTCATAACAATAATATGACAATCAGCTTCCAAGACAATAAGTAATTTTTAAATGGCTATATTAAAATGCAATAATTGTTATTGTATGCATAGTCTGTCAAGATTGGGTTTACACATTGATTAAAATTACAATTTTTTAACTGCTTAAATATACATAGTATAATATAGTTGCCTTTGGCTCTTAGAGCTAGTTAAGAAAAAGCTATGAAGATATCTGTTAAGTTTGACAATTTTATAAAACTAAAAACAAATATGTGAATTGTGAATTTTGTCAAACTAATTAGTTGACTAACTCGCAGACAAAATTGTTGACTTACTTGTAGAGTCATTAATCAAAGTCAAGCCTCAGACTGACATCAAAATTCTAGTAGGTAGTGTCAATGGCACGAATATGTGTATAAAATATGATACTCAAGAGTGCAAAATGTACAATAAAGAAATCAGCCAAGTCAAGTCAAGTCTTGTTTTGGCCATTTGGCAGAGCTTTCATGTGAACATTAAGTCTCTTTTTTTATGTAGATTTACGTTTGATTATTTATTATTAAATGAATTGGTGCAACCTCAACTGCCAGACAATTGGCTACCGGTTTTTTTTAGTCGACTACCACTCCAAAATGAATATGCAAAAGAGACCAGAACAGTGGCAGTGACAAAGGCAGAAACAGAGACACAGAGAGACTCAGACTGAGACTGAGACAGAGGTGGGCTCGAAAACACAGACACTGAAAGTAATCGTCAGCATTTTGAATACAAACCGAAGTACCTGATCAGCTCTCACAGCGGGGCGCAAGTCCTAATCGAATCCCGAACTGAAGCCCAACTGTTGTCTGTTGTCTTATACGACCCTGTACTTCAAAAGTACAAAGAGTCTATTAAGTTTATCAAAAGAGCAAACGAGTCGTTCAAAGTGTGGTCATCTGTATCCAGGTGACCATAAGATATCGAAACAACAAACTTGGAACACAGATAAATAAGATGCAAAATATTCATATTAACATTATTATCAACCAGACATAAAATTCTTATATTCTGAAGACCACAAATAGAATTATTTTCGTTTGAAAATTGAAAAGAAATATTCACAATTTCCTAAAAATTTACAATTTTTATTCTTCAATAAAGCATTTTAGATGTTGTATATTTATATTCTTAGCTGTGTTAATTTGCTTCTTATTTTAGAATCAAATTATAATTTCAAAATAAATATTTATTTAAAATGCATATCCTTGGTTTTAACATTAGGTATTTTCTTTCAGTGTATATAGGTTTCTGCATATTCAGAGCAGATTAAATTTATTTAAGAACAAAAATTACAAGAATATTTGTTAAGCCAGATCTATATATACTTTTATCTGTTATATACTTTTGCAGAAGGTAACATACATATTTGTCCTGGGAGAGCAAATAAAATCAGTGTAATTTCAACTTTTATAGCTCGGTTCATTTGGGCTGTGTACTGATCAGTCAAAGGATCTCATAAAGATGCCTTAGAACTATCTTAAGATTCTCAGATTCAGATTCAGAATTGATAAATACGTTTTTACTTTCAAGTTATGGAAAGTTCAAGTGAATTGAAATGGCGTGCTTGGTCAGTCTGACACTTATTAAGCACTCGTCACCTTTTATTAAAAGTCACCGTCGGCTTGAGTCTAAGTTATAGCCGGACACAGACCGGGTTTCGAGCTGGTTAGAGTTTTATCCGTTGCCGGCATTTTAAGAGTCCGCAGCCACATGCCACATGCCACAGCAATTTGCAATTACCCGAGCACACAGCAATAACAGCAACAACAACAGCAACAACAACAGCAACAACTAGCATGCCACAACGAGTGGCACGGCAAAAGTTTTGCAATTAGTACACTTTTGCTGGGCTTTAATTATAACAGGCAACAGCTACATTGAGGACTCTTTGCAATTCCAGATATATTCCGACAATTCCTAGTATGAACCTACATACGTGTACACTGTACATACAGTGGGTGTTGCAGGAAGCGGGTTTTTAGGTTTGACTGCTCCTGGCCAGCCAAAATTCGAGTGAAAAACGTTTTACGATTTTAGTTTTTTTTGGTTTTTGGTTTTTGTTGCCAATTTACTTATTGCCGAGCTTACAAACACGAGCTTGAACTCGAACTCTGACGCGGATTTGTAGTTCGGTGTGTAGTTTATATAGTTCTTGTAATTGCTACCATTGCAATTGTTTTGGGCCCATTCAAAATCAAGTGCCAGTTTGTTTGTTAAAACTTTGACCTTCCTAATGGCGGTAAATAGTCAAGCTATTGTACTATACATATTTAGTATTTAGTTTATCCCCCAAGCCCATTAATAACGGGCTAAGGCCGGGTATGCTGTGTTCCGATCCGATTATAAACTCGGAAAACATTTACGAAACAATTTTACTCAGCTTCAGGATGTTGAAATGATCGGTCTTTGAGATATTCCAACTAAATTCAAAGATTGTGTATTTGGCTTTGTCTAATAAAAACATGCTAAGCAAATTTAATAAAAAATCGGACTACTATATCATTTAGTTAACTGCCATATATAGAAACGATCGGGTGAAACTTAAACTTAATGGTTTTCAATCATGACAAAATATCATTATACTCTTGCAGAGGGTACTACAATTTTTTACTCTAGATGTACATGTTAAACCGACCTTAAATATGGATTCAGATCAGCGACATACATAACTCTGAATGGTTTTGGTCAAAAGTGCTGACCACTTTGAATTCTTTTGTGTGGCAAAGATAACTTTTCTTTCTAGTTTTGTTCTTAGAAAGATGGCACTTGGTCGCCAGTGCTCGGATTTGATTAGGGATTTGGATTTAGAGTAATGTTTTGGGTAATTTTCAATGACAAATATTCTGTTGTGTTGATTGTGTAGCAGGCGCTGCTCAACAGACGCATTAAAGTATTTAGCGCTTTGTGATGAGAGGCTAAGCGGATGAGTTTAGGATTTAGCTGAGGATTAATATTGAAGCCAGTTCCAGTTAGCGGATATCCCTCACCATTCTGCACTGTGCTTATGTTCTTTAGTTCTACAGTTTGCTACCTGATGTACTCTTATATACTATATACACACACACACACACATACACAAAATACATATATGTATATAGTATATCCCGTGGTGATAAACACAACGGCACTTTTCAATCAACAAAGCGCCTCTTCATTTTTGTGTTTATTTGTGATAGGTCGCTAATTTGATACAAAATTGCACATTTAGCTGATACAACCCAACATGGGGTAGACATTGAACTCACCAAGAGAGTAGCCTGCCTGCCAGTTTACCAGTCTGCCAGTTTGCCAGTTTACCAGTTTACCAGTCAGCCAGCTAATTTCCCTTTTCACTGGCTTCACACGGGCTCACAGCATCCTCCCCGTTCCGTTCCGTCCCATCATCCAATTTCGATTCCGATTCCGATTCCGATCCCATGCCATCCATCAAATGCGCTGCCATTTGGCAGTTTCCTTCTTTTTTTCTCTCTCTCTTCTTCCTTCTTTGCACTTCATCCATGATGCACAGTGAGCAGCGGGCGCCGCAACGTTTTCATCCTTACACTTTGACCTTCGTCTCCTGCTGCGAAACTTGAATTATTTAGCTGTATTTAGCCGTGTGTGTGTGTGTGTGTGTGTGTGTGTGAGTGTGCAACCAACCAAGTGTCAGCTAAGGGCCTACGTAATTACCAAATTAACAAAATATAATAAATGCTTCGAGTTCCAATCTCTATAAATAATGAATGTAGCTACTTTTAGATCCTAGTCAAATCCTTTGAAGAACTAAGAACTTCCGCCGTATTTCGGATTTATTTAAAACTAAAAATGTGTAGCGTGATTTATATATATTCTTAATATTAGTTATTTATAAATTAGCCAATCCATGAGTGAGAGCTAAAGGCCTACGTAAAAATATAATAAATGCATTAAACTTCCTGCTTAACAGATAATTTACTTTTTCGAAAAAGTTGAGTACCTTAGTCAATTACTATCCTATTTTTAAATTCAAATCCGGGTCTTACTCAAAAATTAAACGATCTTTTTCAAACAGTCCACACTACTTATGGTGTTTTTGGAAAATAGTCCATAGGAACAGTGTCAAAGTTGAACAAATTTAAAAAAGTTAAAACAAATTGTATTTGCTGGGCAATTAGGCACAAATTTTTTCAAGTTTGGTCAAAAGATATATGTATATACTGATCGAAAGGTACATTCTTCGTCTTTCTAAGATAGTTATACAGTGACTTACCGATAAGTAAAGAAAATTAGTTTTCTAGCTGTAAGTGCAGTTTTTATGGGTGTCTACAAAACTCCAAGTATGCAGTTTAGTTTAACTCGATTAGCCCAAGCAGAAAAACATTATCACTTCCCAGGTATTTCAACTTCACTCCAATTTGTAGAACTGTGAATCACACAGTATATTTGGTATGATATCTACTTATGGTACATACTATCTGAAATAAGAGAAAAAATAATAGTTAGAATAAAAGAATTTGTAATAAATTAATATTATAATTTTGTTTCAAAATCTATCCATCTGGTCTATTTATCTATATGTTCCAATTATCATTTCCATTTAAAAGTTTTATTATTTTCTGGCATAAACTTGAATAGCCTCTTCCTGCTGTAGGGTCACTTTGTTTATTGTTTACATTAACTTGAAAATATCATCTCGACAAAAGAAATGGAATTAAACCGTGAACATTTTCGTGCGATACTTTTTCATAATTTTCAACGTTTCCCATCTCTTGTCTCTCTCTCTCTCTCTTCCACACCATCCTTAAGCACCGTAAAAAATTGGTTTTATGAACTCAACCGTGGTCGCCGTTCTTTGAAAATGATTTCGAAAATCTTGAAATGACAGTGCCAATTAGTCAGACAGACTGACTGACAGCACAAAAAGTGGTACATATTTTTCAATCTCAGATGCATACTTGAGAATTAAATGATAATACTGTGCTAAATGACTTAATGACCAAATAATATGCTATATACTAAAATATATTGAACCCTTTTGAAAAAAAAGAATCCTAATGTAGATGTATCTAAAAATGCTTTTAATAAAATTACGTAATATGATCAATAAATTTGGTACTTTATGTTTACTTAGTTACATTGTATGTGGTGAGGTATTACTATTTCAAAAAGTATCAGACGATTGAAAATCAATCAATTGCTGTGCCATAAATATCAATATCAACTTGTTTGCTTTTAAGCAAAATCATTATGCTAATGAAGACAAGCAGCTACACACACCTACACCTCCAAACATAGTGCAAGAACACTCTCAATCGCATGAGCTGCTATGACTGACAACCCAGTCGAACTTTGTTGTTTCTAATAAGTGCATCTCGCACTGTTCTTCTTCCAAGCTGAAATGCAACTCAAAGAGATATTTAAATTTTATTAAAAGCATTAAAAAGCGAACCAAATTACCAATTAGTGTAACTGTCTTGTATGTCTTTTCCATGCAAATATTATTCAACTGAATATGCTAAGAAAGGGTTTTTCGGTTTGGAAGTCCCATTCCGCCTAGTTCTACTGGGTCACTACATTGTCGAGTTGTCTAAGTCACTCGTTCAGTCAGCTCTTTCCCCAACTTTTTCGAGCTCGGTCAAAGTCACAGTCCCCTGTCTCAGTTAACGTTTCAGTCCAAGTACCAGTCAAAGTCATCAAGATCATGATCGCCTGACCATCGACATGAGCATCGAGCAGCTTGCGGCGACGTTTAAATTTGTTCATACTATAATAAAAATGAGCAAAAGATGCTATCTGGCCATGTAAATATTTGTTAAAATTAAGCTTTCAACTGAAAAATTTTCTGAAATGTTAATTTTGATCAGCTTGCACCGAAAATAACAACGAACAACAGCAAAAAAAAAGACTGTGTGTATGTATTTGAATCATGAAAAGCTGATGAAGTTAATGCAATTGAAGTTTGCCAAATCATTGATTTTTAATAGAGTAGTTTGTAAAACTTTGAGTGACCAATAATTTCTGATTGATATTGTCAATTAGTATGTGTTGATAAGAGATAAACGGGCTTTTAATTTGCTGGCGCTAGAAAGATATGATTAATTAGTCATGATTATTCTTAGATTATCTTCGATTTCCGATATTATACTGAAGAGTCTGTTTCTGAAACACTGAAATATTATTTTGAGAACTTTGACTATCTATCATAATCCATCCAGTAAACACCCAATTAATTCTATATACAGGAGACATCTTAGTTGTATTTTTTGTATCTTTATCTTTAAGTTGTCTTTTTTAACAACAATAAAATGAAGTAGTTTTAAACATATGCTGCTTATTAATTCAGAAAGAAGCCAAGTAATAAAAGAAGTTCTTGGTAAGAGACATCTACTTTATAGAGTCTGAGATGCCCCTTTTATGCTTTTTCATATGCATTATACCCCTTTTGTCGATTTCAATGTGTGCAGGGTATATAAAGACCAGCAATCATAGCAACAACACCTACAAGCAGCCACACATAATGCAATAAATTTGATTTAATTGCGGCAATGAAAGCAACGCATAAATGCATAAATTACGTAGACAATTAAATCGTGTGACTTGCGCACACACACATACACATACATACATAAATACATACAACATATATTTATGTATTTACATAAGAAAATCCAAAGTTGTTGGTGCAAATACAGTGTGCCAATAATGTCTTTGTACAGCAGTAACTTTTAACTTTGTTGGTTTCTAAAATTAAATCAATTCTTTGCCGCTTCCGTCACAATCATCAGATCCCAATTTATTTAAGCATTGAGGAAAAAAAACTTAAACTTAAAACTATAAACACAAAGACAAGATTTTAAGCCTGATCGAATAATAGTTCTATATACAAAAGTGAATTATAAGTGGTGTTTAACAGATAAAGATGTCAAACGCAACATATTAATTAAATTCATATTAATTAATTTCTTTCTTGAATAAATTACTGCTGTAAGAAGACTTTTCTAGTACACTATAGCTATATAAGTGTCAAACTCATCTACATATATCTTTAATATTATAAATATTATATTTTATTAAAAGATACAACACTTTAAATTGACTGCAATTCCAGTATCTAAGATATTTGAAAGTAAAATATACAAATTTTTTAAAAACCCAAAAGTAGAATATGCAAAAATATTTAAATTAATATTTTGAATTTACTGCAATTGTAGTAATAAATTTAATAATTTATTAACCCTTTTAAGGCTGGATATGAGCAAAGATTTGCATACTTAGTATCCAAACAAAGCATGTAGAAATATGCAAACACGTCTATTAACAACATACATTCTATTACAATTTAGCAATGTAATCAATTATGAATTAATTGATCGGCAACTTGAACTTTGAATGCAATTTTCAATATTGCCTAAAATCTGAAGGGTAGCTCTATTGACTTATCCAAGAGGCTTTTTTGCCTTCACAAAAGGGGGAATTTATTGCATTCTTGAAACGCGTGAGTTTATAAACACAATACCAGGAGCCATAATGTTAACTAATTGGCTGTAACGTCGGCAACCAAACCCTCAATAGCATATTTGCTACTCTTTGGGGTTAAGTTAAGTAAGTAACGAACGGGGTAAAATTGCTAAATTGCGGTTGTTGTTATTATTGTTATTATTGTTGTTGCTATTGTTGTTAGCTAATGACGCAGTGAATTTGTGTCCATCAGTATTGTGGTTGTTGCTTTTGCTGGGTGGCAAACGTTTATGACGTTTTAAGCAGGTTCTACTTAAATGTAGTGTTAGCTTGATTCATTACAGTGTGACCACCCTTTAGTTTTGGAGTTGTTCTTAATAGAAAGAAGACTGAGCTTTATATTCGAAGTAGGCAGAGTCCTTATGTGCAATGTGTCAAGATTTGTTGATAACTACCTATCAATGCAATAATGTAAATACAGGTGATAAAGATAATAAAATAAGGTAAAAAAACAACGCTTTCATAATTAAATTTCTGTAAAACTATTGATTTAAACTTAAAACTATATGTGATTATTAAAAATGGGCATTTGCTGTGAATTTCCCTTACATTTTCAAGTTAAACCCACTTGAAAAAAAGCTAAAATATTATTCAATATTTTCTTAATTCAAATTGCATAGCTTTAAAGTTATTGATTCAAATTTCCAACTGTGTAATCTAATAATTAATAGATATAATCGCAAGCTTTTAGAAAAGATAAAGCCTTTTAAAATAAACTCTAAAAAAGCTAGATTTTAAAAATGTATATGAAACAGATTTAACATAGAAGCATTTTTAAAAGTGTTTTTTTCCTTATCTAGGAACTCATGTTTATCAAAAAATGTGGTATTGGTAGAGGTACAAATTTGTCTGTTGCCTGGTGTAATTCTAATCAGATTGAGGTAATGAGGATTAAAAGAGATCAGTGTAATAAGAGGACAATGAAACATCTTTAAAACTTGATCTTGTGCCTTTTTGGGCTCAAAAGTTATTTACTTGATACCTAATTGATAACCACCATATAATCAACCCCAATTACTTGCAGTCTGCACTCAAGCACTGTGGCCATAGTCTGAATTCCATCCACCCACTAGATACAAGTGGTAGTCGGGAGTTAGAGTTCAAATTAATTGCAATATGAGACAAATTAAATGTGACCCCGTTTTGGGGGGGTTGAGTACAACCCTTAGCATTAAGGGGGGGAAAGTCAGAAAAAGGGCTAAGAAAAAGGCCAAATAGGCTGAAAGGGGCGGTATCCATTAAAAGCAAAAAGAAAGGAAAAATTGACTGTCATTTGGTCTTAATGAGCGGCCAGTTAATCATGACATTTTAGACGGCGTTGTGCTTCTGAAGTAGACACCATCATTCTATCTAGTAGTAGACACTGTGTGTCATCATAGTAGTTAGTAAAAGTATTGTTACACTGCTGGCGCTGATGAAGCGCGTTAAATTGAATTGGGAAGGAGAGAAGGAATGTAGAGTTGTGTATAGTAGAAATGGGGTAAGCGGGACACACAACTAATGAACAGTAAAGTGGGTAAAACTGAGCTACAAAGTCATAAACATAAACATAACATAAATGCATTTTGTAAATTAAAAGCATGTATTGCACTTGTTGGGTTTGGAGTTTGAGTTGAAGTTGGAGTTGGAGTTTTGATCGAGATCGAGTTTGGAGTCGACTTTCGGGTCGTTGCCGCACATTAAAGACACTTTAATACACTTCATCAATTTGGGTTATGGCTACAAAACGGTGGCTTGCTTATGATGTGTATGTATGTATATGTATATGTATGTGCATATGTATTGCATATATTTTGAGCTCAACCCGGCGGAGTCGTAATTATCTTTGGCGCAGACTTGACTTGACTTCGACTCGACTTGAAACATGAGTCGACTCCGCTTTTAAAGATTTCACAAAAATAATAAATAATAAAAACAAGCGGCAGCATCAACAATAAACAGGCTCGCTTTTCGCTTGCAGATAACGCAAAAAAACAAAAAAAAAATATCAGAAAAAATTATGATGAAACTCCATTAATTTTTGTGGTGGTAGTTGCTGTTGTTGTTGTTGTTTTTTGAGCCCGGTTTGCAGCGGCTGCGTCATTGTTAATGAGTTTTCTTGTATGGCTTACTTATAGGAGCATCCAGGTAATCAAAGGCCAGGCCAGGACCAGTTCCAAGGAACTGTGGACTCCTTCCCAGGCGTGCAGACAAAGTTGGTAACGAAAGCCTTTTAAAGCCTTGGCATTGGCATTGGCTTGGCTTGGCTTGGCATTGGCAGTAAGCCTACATAATATTTGCCAGCTTTCAAGTCAACGATTTTTGTGGCAACTTCTGTGCGATTCTTTTTAATAAACTTCTTAGATAGCTGGTGTGTACCACCATCACCACCACATTGACCTTCCATCTCCATCCACATCCCAGGCAGTTCCCACGCTGCTGACCAAAACCAAACCAAAACCAAACCAAACCAAAACCAACCAACGAACCAACCAAAATCAAAGCCATTAGTTTACACTTTACATGCTAATGGCAATGGCTCAGCCAAAAGAGCCAAAGAGTCAGAGCCTGTCGCGTCCTTCAGAAAATGCCCCAGGCTAGAGGATGGCAATGTTCTGGCTTCTGGTTAGCTGGTAGTCTAAGTCAATGTTCCAGTCTTGGCCAGCTTCTGCCTGACTGCCTGCCTGGTTGGCTGAAATAAAACCAATGAACTTTTTAATTGCCTATGAAACTTGGCATCGCCAACATCTGTCTGAAGCACCACAATCCCCTCTTTCCTTGCCACAAGGAGATCACACCACTTAGTTTTTGGCTCATCCGTTTGGCGTTCGAGTATTTCGCGTATTTGGGTAGCCCCAGCCCTGTTCCGTTTTTTAGTTGGCTTTTGTCTCCGACCATGGCTATAACTAAGGCTCTTCTGGCCTTTTTATTTGCCTGCTCTGCGGTCTCGTTTGCCGCATGTTAAACTTTTGCATTTTCAGTTTATTTTCCCTCTTTTTTATTTTGTAATTTTATTTGCACATTGGCGCCGTTACTAGTTAGCTGCAAGTTGGGAATCGGTTTAGATTTTATATAGCTTGGCACGAGCATTTTGCGCAAGTTAACGGCCTGCTTTGATTAGATGACTGACGGGTTGTTGCACTGTGCCACAAAGTTTGGCGATTTGTTGGCAGTAGCCAATTCAGATGCAGCTGATTAATTTCAAGTTGATTTGATATGCTATATAGAGAAAACAGCTCAACTAACCTTAGTGCAGTATAACATTTGTTTTTTAATTTTAAATCATCATGATCCTGACACACAAATCATATTACTCATAATATAATACTTGTTGACATGGATCATAGAAATGGAATATTTTTATCGAAATTCTTGTAATATTATTGTTTTACTTTGTCAGAGAGCATCTTAATTATTATTAAATTAAAATTAATTTATTTAACTGAAGAAGTTCTATTAATTAAATAACTCAACTGCCTTTAAATTTGTTTAAGAATTTGATGGCTATAGAGAGAAGTTTCAGAGCTGGAATTTATAGTGAAATCAGCAGAAGTAATCGAAACACATATTAATATTGTAATTCCAAGTAAAGAACTCAGTGTAAAATTAAAAGATATACTTATGTAAGCTAAAAATTTGATATTTTTATAATTTTTATTACTACATTTAAATAGTTGAAACAATGAATAAAATATTATTCTAACAGTTTGTACTGAAACCCTTTAATAGAAAGGAACTGCTCATAAATATCATTAACAGCGACAATTCAATGGATATAACTATTCAATGTTGAATTAAAAATTGTTTATTAACATTAAATGTCTTAATGTTTATAATTTCTTTTAACTCTTTTTAATACCTTGTTGTTTAAAATGTACTATCTAGTATGTTATTTAAATTGATAACTTTCAACTTTCTTATGTATACACATGGAACTAAGATAGTTTTCTAAAATGATAGAATTTAATAGAGTCTACAAATGTTTATTGAAGAACAAAGATATCAGTTAGTCCCGTCCCTTATTTTTAATCAGAAAAACGTGTTAAGTTTATCAGTTATTTAGCTGTTGTTACCAAGTAGTTCTTTTTTGTTGTTATTGTTTGTTTAAAAGCTTAAGTAATTGACATGAGTGGCAGCAATTAGGGAGGTACTCTTTCACTGCGGGTTCCTGATTTCGGGATATATCAAAGGGGAGTTGTGTTGGTTAAAGTGCATTTTGGCTAATTGCTTAACACAGTTCTATTGTCTGGTCGAGCTTACCACTATCTTGAACGCTAAAAGGAAACGACAAAAGGCGCGAGGTTAAACAAATTCGGTTCGGCTCAGCAGGTGGCGTCTGTGGTAAGTGAATCTGGGCAACTAGAAACTGGTAACTGGCAACTGGAAACTGGCAACTGGAAACTGGCAACTGAAACCGGGAACCTGGAACCTCTCTCAAAAAAAAAGAGAAGAGAAGAAACCCCGGTCACAGCGGGCGCTATCAACGACAGCGCTGCAGGTTCAGCACCTTTTGTGCGATAGTCGACAAGAAGTTGCGTATATCAAACGGAGGCGGTGTCATAATTTTCACAGCAGGTGTTGCTGCTAATGACACATAGTGAGACTGACAGAGACACACAGACCATGAGATTGAGATTGAGAAAGAGGGAAAGAGAGATAGAGAGAGAGAGTGCATTTAGGCAGAGTGACGAGTGCAACAATGTGCAGCGGTAACAACGCGTCGGCGGCATGTCGGTAATAACAATAAAAACATTTTTTTCTTTCTCCTTTTTTGAGTGTGTGTGTGTGTAAAAGAACCAATTCGTTGTGGCCAGAAGCGCTTTCCTTTGATGTTGCAGTCGCCTTTCAATAAGTGGGAACGGGAACGGGAACTGGCATTGGAATAGTGTCCAGTGCAGTTCATTGTTGTTGCTTCATAAATTTTTTTCGAAAAAACAATCCATTACTCATTTGGTAGTATATGATATACAGTATAGTATATGCTATATGGGACCTGCCTGTCATTCAATTCAATTCACCTCGGTTCGGCTTTGGTTCGGTTTTTGGTTCGCATCGGCTTAAGACTTTCATACATTCACATCCAGGGGGCGTTGCAGTGGCTCGCTGCGCTAATTTGGTCAGTTTAAATAGTGTCGAATCGACTGTCTGGCGCCAGTGGCGCCCCCCATCGAGCACAAATGCCAAACAAATTGTTAGCTATTGTTTACAATTCGATTCGATAAAGGAGTCGATTTTATACCAGAAATTATACCAAAAGACCTATAAAAAAAGTGGCATTAAAGAGTGGTACTTAGTTTTTGATAATGGGTCTAGGATATTGAATAAAAGTAAAGAGTAGATTATGATACTATAATGATTGTTGTTACAATAATGAATGAAAATCTGTACAATAATTATTGAATCTTTGAGAATCTGTTTAGTATCTAAGAAACATTATTAAAGCAGAGTTTTGTTATTTAATGTTTGCGCTGAACTTATTGAATGTCTAGAATGTCAGATTTTATATCAGATATATGTCAATACCAAAAGGCTTACGAAAAATAAGACAATAAAGGTGATACCTGCTTTTTGATGATGCGTATAAGATATTAGCTGAAATTAATGAGCACATAATAATACAATAATGAGTGAACCATTGCGTAAATTTATTGTTTAAGTAGTATTTTGTGAATTCATCTTATAACAACAAAAATCTCATGGATATTTTTGTAGATATGTTCATATGTTGATTATGTTACAATAATGATTCAATCATTGCAAATCTGTATACTATCTAAAAATGATTATTAAAGTAGTGCTTTGTTATTTAATGCTTGCGCTGATCGATTAATCAAATCAACTGGCATTTTAGTTTTCATACTGACTGACTAACCAACTAACTAACTGAATGTCTAGATAACTGCTTGCACCGATATCATTTTCTATAATTTTCTTGCCACATACTCGAATGCACACACACACACACACACACACACACACACACACACACACACACACACACACACACACACACACACCAACAAGAAGAAGGAGCCACGATGATGAAATTGCTCCAATTATATTTGATCTTGCGCGGGTTTGGGTTTATCGTTGGCTTTAGCTTTGGCTTTGGCTTTGTCTGTAGTTGGCTTGGCATCGAATCTTGGCCTAAAGTAGTATGGCTGCTCTTTAGTTGGTCGACTTGATTCGTATAACCATTTGACGTGGACGACCTGCGATGCCGTGGCACCTGTCTACCATGCCCCAATACCACACCACATACATACTGGTACTGGTACTGGTACATCTGGTACCAGTAAGCAACTATCCGTCCAATTAGCACACACTCAAATCTCTGGCGAAAAGAAATGCGGAAACAGCATGGCTGTTAAGTTGGTTAAGACTTGGTTTCAGTTCAGTTCAGTTCAGGTGGTGGGCAGTAGTTGGCAGTAGGGTGACCCCAGAAATTATCTGACAAATAGTAGCTTCCGCGTCCTCGAATTTCAGCTGATTGCTGGTTGTCAATATTGGCTATCTCTCCTTCTTTTCCTACTAGCTACCAGTACTTGTGCTGCTCAATTGGCCTCCAGGCAACGGTAAAGCCAACTAGCCAACTGTAAATTGTTGCAATGAAACTATTAACTTAATTCTCCTCGACAGTCCAACTACTACTGAATGCCCCAAATGTGGCCAAAAGTCGACTTTAACCACTTGATTTTCAGTTGCTTTTGCTCTTTCTTTGTCTGTTACTTTTTCTGTTGCTGTTGCTGTTGCCCATGTTGACAATATTTCTTTGGGGTGCATCAAACATCTGCTGAGCCGGCAAAGAAAATATGTTTGATGAGGATTGGCAAAAGGATCATCCACTGACAGACAAAGAGATTCGGCAGGCTAAGTCAGAGTCAGATTCTTTCGACCGTCGTCAATCACGCAGTAATAGCACCTACAGATAAAGATGGATTAAGATGAAAAGAGATGGAAACACCATAATTGAGAGTGCAAGGTACACGAAATTTAAAGGCGTTAGACAGAAACGGAATTAACTAGTAGACAAGGCTACAGTTGAGTGAACTCGACTGTGAACGATCCTATAAGTATTCTGTTAAATGGCAAAATTATATTCTCTTCTTACATAAAGTTATGTAGATACATCGGAATTGTCAAATATAAAAGTAGTAATTATATTATAACTTATAAGGAAATCCCTATGCGGCTGTTAAATTAAGAAAGTTGAATTATGACTGGTCCAATTGTGACTAGTCCCATAATTTAACAACAAATTAAACGAAACTATATATATATATATAAATAGTAGTTGTAATTTGTGGAGCTCTCATCAAGCGCTACAATGAACTTAGCTAACTGATAGTTCCGCTTCTTCTGTCATTCTAGGATCATCCCAGTCTGCGCGGTACTCCACTAGCCATGTTGGCTGCCCAGTGCAACAAGTTGTCTAACAAATCACCACCACCATTAGCTGATGCCGCTGTTGGCAAGGGATTCCATCCGTGGAAGAAAAGCCCCAACTCTCCGGCAGCTGGCAATAGTGGGAGTGGCACAGCTGGAGGAGGAGGAGGAAGTGCAGCTAGTGGCAGCGGTAGCAGCAGTGTCGGTCAGCATTCACCATGTGCCATCTCAGCAGCCAGCTCATCCAGCTCCAGTGGCAGTGGAAGTGGAGGTGGAGGTGGTCAGGTATCGCGTAGCCTCTCATCCAGCACTAGCAGCAGTAGCACCATGGTGAACATTACAGCTAGGTAAGCAGAGCGACGGCGCACAGTGGTCCATGCTAGTGATGTAACAAATAATTGAATCATCGATTGATCGATAATTGAATTGATTTAATATCTAAGTATTCCTATGAAAAATCTACCATTATTTAATACCATTAGTTCTTAAATTGCATACGAATAATATTTTTAAATACCCTCAAATATTTATAATAAATATTATTCAATATTTAATTCATATAAAAAGTCAATTGTCTATGTTCAATCTTTCGATCAATCCGATATGTTAATCAGTGTTCAGTTTGGAGTTACATTACCAGTCTATAATCTATATAGTCATTAGATTGTGGACCACTGTGCGTTGAGAAGTCAACAACCCCGTTCTATACAACTTGTGAGTAATTTTAGTATCTATCCTTACAGTCGACCCCTCGCCTCATCCTGTGCAGCCGTGGGCAGCTCGGCCTCCGCCTACGGCAGTGAACTGTACTTTCCAAACACATCCACATCGACAGCCAGCATGGTGGCGGACAATCATCATATGCATCAGGGATTATTAGGCAAGGTCGAAGGGGCTGCCTTTGGTTCTGTGTATTCTCGTCACCCATACGACTGGCCCTTCAATGCAGTGACTGCATCTGCCCATAAGGCAGCGGAGGCAGCAAGTGTCAACTCTGGATGGTGGGATATGCATAGTGCTGCCGCAGCTGGCAGCTGGTTGGACATGGGATCGGCTGCGGCTGCTGGTATGCACTCAACAATGGCCAACTATGCGAGTGCTGCGGCTGCTGGTACAGATTACAGTTCGGCATTGTCGCATTCTCTCTCGAATACGGCACATTTGTTGGGCTCCGGACAGCACTTGCTACAGGACACCTATAAGAGCATGTTGCCGGGTCAGGGTGTTGGCGGTTTCTCGCTGCCACATAGCTCACCATCGGCAGCAGCTACGGCCGCATCACCACAGGCATCGACGCCATCGACACCGTCGCCCCGATCACAGCGACGTTATGCGGGTAGAGCGACCTGCGATTGTCCCAACTGTCAGGAGGCAGAGCGTTTGGGTCCTGCTGGGGTGCATTTGAGAAAGAAAAATATTCATTCGTGCCACATACCGGGGTGTGGCAAGGTATACGGCAAGACGTCACATCTGAAGGCACATTTGCGTTGGCACACCGGCGAGCGTCCCTTTGTGTGCAACTGGTTGTTCTGCGGTAAGCGCTTTACGCGCTCCGACGAGCTGCAGCGGCATCTGAGGACGCACACCGGCGAGAAGCGCTTTGCTTGCCCAGTGTGCAACAAGCGTTTTATGCGCAGCGACCATCTGGCGAAGCACGTTAAGACGCACAACGGCACGGCGCCGAATGGCATTAAGAAGGGCTCCTCGGAGTCGTGCAGCGACTCTGAGGAGACCGCCAATCAGTCGGGTGAGTCTAACGGGCTGGGCGGCGCGACCAGTGGCCAACAGACGGGCGCAGGTGGTGGCGGCGGGGGTGGCTCTGCCAGCACCAATTCCGGCGGAGCTGGAAGCGCTGGCTCTGGCTCTGTATCTGGTAATGGCAATCGAGCTGGAAGCCATCCCGGCACCCCAACCTCGCTGCACGGCCACAGCGCCTCAAGCACGTCCAGCAATTTGCTGGGCGGCGGTCTGCACCTGGCCACGCCGCACCAGATGGTCGCCGCGGGCGGCTCGCCGGTGATGCTGCATCAGCAGCAACAACAGCAACAACAACAACAGCAGCAGCAACAGCAACAGCAGCAGCAACAGCAACAACAGCAGCAGCAACAGCAGCAGCAACAACAACAACAGCAACAGCATTCACATCAGCAACAGCAATTCTCCCAGCAACATTCGCATCCACATGCCCATTTACACCACCATCATCATCATCATATGGTTGGAGCATCGGCATCCAGTCCTGGTCTAGATCATCGACTAGATCACAGTGCGTTGGTAGATATTAAGCCACCGATGGTTTGAGGTTCGCTGGGACCCTTTTTGTTCACCAACTGAACAGAAATGGGTTCCGGTTCCTGGACGCAACTGGAGGAGCAACTAGAGCAGTTGATCAGCGGCAACAGCGGCAAAAGTACGCAAAATTATATGTAATGTGTACCAATCTATCAATTTTCAAAGTTTGTTCAATGTAACTCTTTTAATATTTTTGTTTGTCGTGCTGCTTAAAAAATAAATATATGCATGTAATTTGATGCGACAAGTCCTTAGGTTTTCGATAAAAGTTACAAGTAAACATTTTAAACCTAAGCCTCTTACACACACACAAAAAGTGGCACAAAAAGTGACGGTGAGGGTGACGATGACGATGACGATGATGGTGAAAAAACCAATCGTGTGTAAGGGGCTTTAATGAATATGTACATGTACATAGGTATTCAAAATGCGAGCTATATTATATATATATGTATAACTTTAACTATCATAAATATCAAACAATCAATTGCAAGGAAATCAACATAAATAATCTACCATACGATAAAAGTATATTGGAATTCAGTTTATTAACCTTTTGTATATATATGAGTATATATATTTAACGTATTTCTAGATGTCTATGCGTATGTATATGTGTGTATGTATACTAAGTTATACGTCTATCTATCATCTAACTAACATATATACATATATACAAGAATATCTATATGTATGTGTTGATCAAATAACAATATAAACCTATCAAATATTGCTTTGATATAAACTAAGCCACAAATAACGATTTTTTTTCTATTTTTTTTTTAGCACATAGTTGTGATTAATTTTTTTTAATAGTGCGTAAGTAACAAATTATCTATTTGCAAAAAATAAAAAATAAATTAATGTATGAATTAATATACGCAATGTTTATTACACTTATACGAGAAATAAAATGCAAAAAAAAACTGAACAAATGAATGAAAAAATCAAAAATTTCAATTTGTTGAACATTTATGGCAGCACAAAAGAAAAAAACAAAAACAAAACAAATGGAAATATTTTACACATATAATTATATTAATATTTCTAGTCCAATTAAAAAAAAATAAAATAAAATAAAAAACAGACGCGTTTAGATGAAAACTTAGATAAGGATTAAAAAAAAGCAAAATTGTAAAAACAGAAAATCAGAAAATCAGAAAAAATGCTCTGCTTCAAGAAACAAAAACAAGAACAACAATAATATATTCATGTTAAATAGAGAATTTGATGTGCATAAGGAAAGAGTAAGTAAGTAAGCTGGTAGAGAGACAACCAAAGAGAGAATGAGGAGATCTCTACATAAGGAAGAAGGGTCGGAAGAATCCGATCTTTGATCTTCAGTTTCTGCGGTCCTCACTTTTCACATTTTTTGGACCCATTTCTGCTAGCGTTGTATTTGTAAAATGAATCAATCTGCTTGTTTTTTTTTCTCTCTCTCTCTCTCTTTGCTTTCCTCTTGATAAAGAAATGAAAAAGAAAATCGAAATCGAAATCGATATCGAAATCGAGATCGAAATATGCATCCTATTTTTAGGCGCTAGTGCTTTAAACCATGTGACTAAATATTTTTGTTGTTTTTACTAATTTAAGCTAAACTAGATATTTAGTATACACAAATGCTTACTTGAAACGAAATAACTAAACAACAAATGGAATACAATAACAACTAGTGTTTGAACAACTAGTTTTCAGCTACTTTTGACAGATGAATAAGCTCTTATATAAACATATTTTTTTTTAACAACAATTTTAAATAAATTATTTAAAAAAATATATATTTAATTAAAAATAAATGTAAAAAAGAAGACATCAGATGTAATTTCATTCAATTCCTGAGGTTTTTTTGTGTCAATCAAAAGTTACGTGGGAGTCTCCCCCATTCCACAGGATTTATTTCAATCAAAATCAATTTGTCAACGATTTGCCAGATAACGTAAATAGTAACTGTATCTGTAAAGCTATTGCCGTCGCCGTTGCTGGTGCCGGAATTCAGCTGAGTCACAATCGTGAAATATGCTTTGACTCACAATCAGTATAGACCACACCATATGGGGGATGCTGAGATGAACACTTTGGACCGGATAATTTTTATCGAAAGTGGATGTGGATGTGGATGCAGAGGGGGGAAATGTTGTTCTATCTATGAGGGTGAAGTTCAGTTTATTTAACATTTGCCGCTCGGTAAACTGCGTAGTGGGCGTCAATGTGGGCGGTCTGGCCAACCTTGCCGTTAACGACTTAAGCGCAGCAAAAAGGTCATGGGTAGAAAAACGCTTAACGCTATTTGCTTCGGTTTCGCCAGTCACTTACTGCTACTGGTACTGTTACTGGTACTCTTACTCTTACTGGTACTCTTACTCTTACTACTACTGGTACTCGTACTCGTACTCATCCTGAGCCCGACTGCTGTTTTGGGTGATTTAAATTTTATTACCGTAGATTTGTTGACTGGGGTCTCGCTGTCAGACAATGTGGGGTGTATTTGAGGGTTTGCCAGAGGATAAGAGAATCAACAAATTGATTTTGAAGTGTGTACAGATTGGTTTTGATTTATTTCCTCTGACCAGATTAAGTTGCGCAGTTTCTTTTCATTTGGTATGTATATGTAGTCTGGTATGTCTGTTGACATTGACAATGCTCCATTGGATTGGATTTATTTAGGGTGTTTAGTGTTTAGTGTTTAGCAATATCCAGGACAATGAATAGTAAATGCTTCTCAGCAAATACATAAATTACAGTTGAGAGCGACTAAAATAAAGAAGAAGAACTGCATTCAACACATACTCAAACTAAAATACACACTATTTATTCAGCGACATTTTGACAGCTTTCTTTTGTTCTGCAATTTATCATTCAGTTTTAGTTAATACAGAATATAGAAATTTAATTAATATATTTTAAAATTATTTAGCAAGAGCATTTCTAGGTCCTTAAAGTTTCATTCTTCAAGATCAGTCATCAATATATCGAAAGTGTAATTTCTTGCAGGGATTTTTTAAAATTTGTGATTTGAAAAATCTTGGAAAGTTTTTTTTTCGAAGAAGAATTATAATATCAAAAATTTAAAAGAAAAATTCCTACAGGAAATCATAATTCTCCTAATTCAATAATGTATAGTTGTGAAGCTATTGACTTCAATTGAAAACTAGGAGAATAGCAGAGTGATGATATAAAACGAAGTCTCTCCTCTCTTAATTCAAATCCAAAAAAATAATTAATTGTTAAAAGCAAAAGATTTACCAAAAATATTATACAGATGTGATCCACATAATTCTAGAGGCTTCATCGACAATTGTTTTTAGAACCGACTGTTCTAAATGTAAGTGTTCCTTAAATATCAGACATTTCGGTTTTTCGGATACTTTTGGAAGTCTGAAAATTGGCTGCCTTTAATTTATTTTGAGTATCTACATTTTTATACTATATTTTAATAAAATTAATTTCATTTAAAATATATTCTTTTTGAAAAACTATGAAATTTAATTCAATAAATTTAAAATTTAATCAAATTTCTTCACAATTTGTTTGACTTTTGGATTCATTGGTTTCAGGAACACCAAAAATTGATTCAACGTTGCTTTTTGGCCGAAAGTGATTTTAATGCATGTTGCCTGAATATAATATTAATTCTGATTGGACTTACTTACTTATGTACTTTTCTACTTGAAAAGTCAAAGAGAAGATATTTGACCTTTTTACACCTTCATGTTGTACACAATCTTCTGTTGTGCCGTACTCGTTGTTTAAATTGTCAAATTTCAAAGAACATCATCACAGTTGTAAATTAAATAGGATACACCACCTGAGAGAACACATGCGTTTGGAATCACATTGCACCAATTATTCAGACACTAACATCCAATCACACCCAGGTACATGGACGAGGACAAGGATGCACAGTCTCTGTGAATGGCACAAAGGCAATGGAAGATGATAAATGGGATCTTTGGCGGCGCTAACAAGTTTATTAACATTAAATTTTACATAAACAAAGAAGAACACATGCTTCCTAGATTGCTCAACTGTTTGATACCCTTTGGAGTGTTTTAATGTCCTTCTTTTTTGCTGAAACAATCCAAACAGCAGTAGGCATTTTTATTTACCAAAAGTTTTTGAAGTACTTTAGATCGAAAAAGTGTTTTAAAAATGCAATGAAATGCGGGAATGTGGAAATGCAATGATTTTTATTGAAGTAAGTATATCTAAGAAAACAATAAAGACGGTTTCAATTATAAATTACAGACCTGTAAGCATTTCTCAGTAGTTAAAGTATAGAGTATAGTAGCGCGATTCAAACTAAAATTTGATTCGATTTTCCTTGAAAACGATATGTTGACAAAATATGTCTAAGAATGTTCAGATTCATTTATATGTTTTAGCAAATATTCAAATCTCCATGATTTTCTTAGCTGTCATTTCCATCTGGAACTTTTCCAGTTCCAAACAATATAAACTTAATGCTAAAATTGGAAATGCAGAAAACTGTTCCTCATATTGCAATTTGAAAAGAATGGTCAAGTAATTTACTTCGTAGAGATCGTTCAGCCAAGAATAATATATTTATAATCATTTAGTATGAATCGAATTCCCTTAATTGTCTTATACACTCTACACATGTCAACAGTTTAATCTAAATGAAATCTGTTTCGGAAATCCCATAACTTGTTAAATTTTTGACAACTCAATGGAATTCCGTCGGAAATGCATTGCTAGGAAAGTCAAAATATGCTGATAATTAATTCGAAAGTATGTGAAAAATTTCAAACATTACTGTCACATCAGATAGTGATACACCCGTTGGGTACTTTTGGTTGCAGGGAACATACACGTAAATACGGATATATGTATATATCACACATTTCTACAAGACTTGAGATAATAAAGGGCACTGGAAGCCGAAAATTAAGAACTGAAAACTCAAAACTCAAAACTATGGCGCATACCAGCTGCTTCAAATTGTCAACACTTAAGTTGGAGATGGAGTTGTAGTTGGAGTGTGGATTTGGAGTGTGGAGTTGGAGATGGAGTGTGGAGTGTGGAGTTGGAGCTGGTGTCATTGTTGGTGGAGGAAGAAAGGCAGGCATGCAGTTCAAAAATGTCTTAATGGTGCGGGGTGTTTCCTCCTTGTTCACACATTGTTTTCATTAAGCAGCACACACAAATATTTTCATCTTAGGCATTGTATCTTAAATCAGTGTGTGGTTGCTTGAATGAGTGCTTGTGATTTCTTCTTGTTGTTATTAGTGTTAGTGTTGTTGCTGTTGTTGTTTTTATTGGCAGTGGCATTGCTTGTTACTGAGCTGTCCAGCTTGTTTCCACATCTGCTTGCGCTTGACACGATTATTTATGTTTATCGCGCGTTAAATACGCGCTATTATCAGCATAATAATCGTAATTAAAAGCAAACTAATTTATGGCACTGATTTATGTATGTACATATACAAATGTACATATGTATGTATGTATGTGTGCTCACATTTCATACATTCTTCACATCTTTCTTTCTTTCTTTCCTCTTTTTCATTTTGATTTTCATTTTATATTTTGTATTTTGTATTTTGGTTTTATTTCATTTGTGCTGTGACAATTTCTTCATTGCACACAGCATTGATTTTTATTGCACAAATATCCAGCTGGGCAGGACTTAAAACGACACAAGGACACCCGCAGCGTATTTTAATCTCATTAACTTTCGCTGTTTATGTTGTCATTGATTCGTTTGTTTGTTGTCCTTGTTGCTGTTGTTGTTGTTGTTTCTGTGGTTGTTGTTGTTGCTGTTGTTGCTGTTGTTGTTTGTTCCTTGCGGTTGCAATGACATTCAAGCAATTTGCATTCGTTGTCCTGTGGCTATTGCCTTGGGGGTCGGTCTGAAATGAAACCGTTGTCAATGTGAGTGCGGGTTTTGTTAATTTCTCAGTTGTGGAAAACGCGATTGGACAAATTGTCGAGCTTCTCGTTTCAATACGTTATTAAGTACATTTCCACAAACGCAAAACTTTAATTAAAATTTGTAAATGGTGGTAAGAGAATTGTGCAAAGATAGTGGTAAATACATATTTGGTATTATGATTTGTACTCGGTATGTTTAATGACTCACATTTAACAACTAACTAGCAAACTTTTTGGCATAACAATTACTACAAGCAATTTAATGATTTTATAAGCTAAAAAAATTGATTTTTTGGCAAGAATTGAAGTAAGAATTTACCTAATGTTGGATATATTGTCAACTTCTATTAAAGATACTTTATAGTTTAACAAGTTCTGTTGATTTTCTGTTGTTTAATTCTCAATGTTTTAGTACCGCATATTTTATTCATCACTTAATCTAAAAATTCCCAAGTCTGATGAAGTAGATCTATTAATTAAAATATTTTAAAATGGTGTTAACAACTTTTGCACATATTTCAACTTACAAAATATATGCCAGGAATAGCATGAGTTGATTATACAAAAAGTCACAACGGTTCAAGTATTCAGAAAATTCCATAAAAGTGGGTTTTTAAGCTTAACTGCCCAGATTAAAAAGAAATTTCTACACTATACAAAGTGAATATGTTTGTAATACTAATACACCAAATTAGTTATAGATTTTTACAGTTACAATTTCTTCCTAAAATATTAATACTCAAAACAGCACATTAACTATTTAATATTTATAAATCCTAAAGTTAAAATAATAAATAATACAATTTGCATCACAAATTTAAATGCAAAAGCTTTGTGTTTTTTTTTTTTTGTTGAAAGGCACATTTATTTCAGGTGAAAAGTTTTAGAATAATATAAGTAGTCAAATTTTGTTTAATACTTTGTAAACAGCGATCGCACAATAGTATTATAACGGTTATGCAGTTCTTCCTGCGAGTATATTTACAATAAAATTGTGTAGAATGTTTATAAAATATATGATACCTAAAAGAGACTGCAATTCAAGATTTAAAATTTTGTTGTCCTCAAAATATTGTTCAAAATAAAAAGAAAATGTTATTCGGTCCAATTTTTTTATGGCGCTTAATATATATCAATTGCTTTATTTGCACATGATATCCTTAGTAAAATTCCCCAGAAGTAATTCAATAGTGGTCACTCATAAATGAATGACTGTTATAAATGAAAAATTGTAAATGTATACATGGGTATCAATTGTACATAGATATGTATGTGGTTGTGACAATAGTAATTTTCTAACTTCTTGATGTACAGAGAGTTGCATGTTGCTGTTACGCTTAATAAGTTCGTTAACAAGTCTTCAAATAGCATACAGGTATTATTATTAGTTAATGTTTAATTTGAATTGTTTGGAACCTATCATTTCAACTTGAGTCTCACGACAATCTAAAAGGGTTGAGCGAACACTCGGACATTACATATGTATATGTATGAATGAATGTACATGCGTTGACTAGGAATTATGATACATATTTTTGGTCATGATACTTGTATGTAAATAACTAAGCAACAACTGAAAAACTGAAACTGAAAACGATTCGAACCCTTTTTTAGTTTTGTTTTTTTTTTTGGTATTTTTGGGAGGCGTTATTCACAACGCATTTAATAGTAGAGCCAACTGACAACTGATCCTTAAAAACAAAAGTGCACGCAATCCCTTACTCTTTTCACATACATATAAGTATATTCTATTGGTAACTCTAGTTCGATAGTTTATCGGGATCTGGGTCTGGGTCTGGCAGGCAGCACGCTTCATTGCCAACTGTCAGCATATATGAATCCGTATGTGTATATACATACTATACTCCTATGGAAAGGGGTAAGCATTGGATAGTTGGTTCCTTAACCTTAACCTCAGGACAGCAGCCACTCTGCTGCTAAAGGACCCACTTGTCAGTGCATCGTCGTCAAGTATTATCGTGTTTACCTGTGTGTGTGTGTGTGTGTGTTTCTGCAGTCTCTTCTTCTTTTTCATACAGACCCAGGGACCCAGATGATTATCTGCTAGAGTTAAATTTGATACCGTCTATTAGCCTCGTTATTATTATTCCTCTTTTTTGCCTGCCAGCATTTGAAGTGGTATCGTGTGTCTCAAAGCGCGTCAGGAAGGACCTGCAACTCTCTTTTTGGGTGCTGCGGTGAACAATGAAATTATTGCTCACACTCTCCTCCGCGTCCTGTGTACCATTTATTGTTCCTCCGTTCCTCCGTTCCTGCGTTCCTCCGTTCACCGAGCAACCAACCATCTTTCCTGTAGCTCCCACGCTGTGCAAAAAGTGTTTGCCAGGGCGCTACTCGATTCTCCATTCTCGCGTCTCGAGTCTCGGTTCTCGATTCTCCATTGATGAAATGGGAGACAAAGATAGACAGGACAGGAAATGGTTCGCAGAAATAATCGCATTGTAGGACTTATCGTTTATCATTTGAACATTAGATGCCAATGCCGATGGCATTTAAAAGTCCTTGTCTTGTCTGCCTTTTTTGTCAGCTAATATACGTTTTTTTTCTCTCTCATTTTTTTTGTCGTATAAAATGTTGCAAGTGCAACATGTGTGACTGTATCATGTTTGTGTATGTATGTGTGTGTGTGTGAGTTTTGTGCCTATTGCAGTTGCTGGTCCGGCTTTGGATTTGGGTTTGAGTTTGAGTACCAGGTTGCTGCCTGTTTATCAGATTACTTGCACACTCGTTGGTTCTCACAATAAGGTCGTCAGCCTGTTCCAATTTCCATTTTAAATACGCCCACCTGTCAACATTACATTTGACTTGTCCACAGCAAAGTTATAAAAAAAATATAACAAGAGTACAAAACGAATAAAACAGAAAAAAAAGAAACAAGTAAGAAAAGCTCTATTGGCTACGCCAAGGATTTTATACCCTTGTATATAGTTTTCAACTGATCGTTCATATGACATCTATATGATAAAGTAGTTTGAATTCAATCAAATTTGGGCAAGATGTAGCATAACAAATATCCAATCTGTGGGATTGGTTTCGGTATCTGAAAAAACAACAAAGAATTCTATACGAACCGATCATACCTATGAGAGCTATATGATATAGTCGTTGAGTTTAAAACAAATTAAGAAGAGAGAGATTGGAATAGATTTTTTAAGAAAACAAACATCTCATTTATACGTAATGTTGATTTTCAACCGATCATTATGATACGGATCTGCCAAAGATAGCTAGAAGAAAATATCATGAGTTTAGCTCTTCGTCCTGATTCAGTATTTATATACTTTCTTGGATCTGTAAGTCGTGACGAAATTAGAATACCTTCTGCAAGGGTATAAACAAGAATAGCTTCAGTTGACGTATACTCGGTTTATACGAAATCACTTCATTTCATGAAATTTTAATAAAAGTGCGTTTTCATATAGAATTTCATTCCATTGCTGTAAAAATCACCAAGCATCTAATTGCACTGTAATCCACCAAGCCATAGAAATTTTAAGGCCTTGATTTGTTGATATTATTTTTTAGGCACCCAAATTTCATAATCAGCATTAAAAGTTGTCCAAATCTCTGATCTCTGTTACTTTAATTTCAAGAACTCATTGTGAGCTGTAGAAACAAAAGGTAATTTCCTTATTGTGAATTGAAAAATACATGAAATAGATGGGTATAAACATAGATACGTTTACATTGTTTATTAAATATTCTTTCCAAACTCGTATGTTTAGTACATTGCTGCCAGTTACACGAACACCATAGCTCTGTAGTTCATAATTAATACTTTTTAAATAAAACGCATTACAATTGGTATTTTTTTTCCACCTTTTCCTTATAATATCTATCCTAACTACACACCTCCCCTGACCACATTTTGCGGTTTCACGCTGCTGTCGTGTAGCTTGTTAAAAACATTCAAGTAGAAATGCTCAAGTCAATGCAACTCGGCTAAGAGATACCTCGCATACACTTAAGTAGATATGTTGACGAACATAAACACTCAAATAAATCTTCTGAGGATTTTATAACACGTTTTTAGAATTTTCGGAATAACATTAATAATATCATTATCTTTATTTCAATTCTTTAGAAACTTGTTGTTCATTTATTTTTACAAGATTCTCAGACTTGAATAGATTTCTGCACTGTTATACCCATTTTATAAATTCTTAGGGTGCTTAGGTATCACAAGTGTTGTCATTAAAACCGCAACTACAACAACAATTAGTAACATATGCATGTACAAACATACATTGTAGTATACCATAGTATGTTGTGGTATAAAAAGTAACTGCCTTGATGATATGCAAAGAATATTAAATGAACAAAAACTTGGACAACTGATGACCAGCGTTGTTTTCTGATTGTCGACACCTGTTTTTGTCAATTTTAACAATTGGCTCTGACTTTCATTGAATCTAGGCAATGTAGATTTATAAAATTCAGTAAACTCTTTATTATCAATTGTCGACGATAGACCTTAAAAGTAAATTAGAGTAGTTATTTTCCTTGTACATTTTGTAGAAATAGAACAATTAGTTTTATTTCTTCTTTGCAACTATAAATAACTATATCTAAACATACGCTACTAAGAATAAAAACATAATAGTTAAAAAGCTTTTCCGATTTAAATATCTTTTGAAGGGGATCAGTCAAGTAAACAGTAAGTTAAGTAACCGACTTTAATTGAATATACAATTTAAACATGCATATACATAGTAAAAGAATCGTGAATTGTGAGGATGTAGTAAGGTTGTGAAAACTCTGTGATATCAGTGGGGAGATTTCAAGTTAGGTAGTCAATCATAATGGAATCTGTTTAGTCACGGAGATCTATTTATTTATATAGAAAGACTTTCGGAATAATGCAACACAGATACATAACTCCCACCAGCCAGCACAGGGTATCAAAGTAACTGCGAAATAGTTGTTGAGACATTAATTGTCACATTTATGAACGGCAGACTTTACACTGATCTTCATTGGCACCTTTGATATCAGAGAGGGATACACGTCAGTAAAGGTTTTTCCGCTAGTTAAGTTCCGGCTCCAATTCCAACTCATTGCCATTTTATAAATTGTTCGACTGAATATCTATGTGTATGTCTATGTCTATGTGAATGTCTATTTCTTTGGCTACGCCTTATTATTAAATTTAATGACTTAATTAGGAAATTAAAGACAATTGCATTGCCGCACTTATTTCGATTTTATTGTTCGATTCAGCTTTCAATTGAATGACGCACACGAGTACGAGTATGGGTACGAGTATTCTAAACAGCTGCTATTGGTTTGAATGACTGACTGACTGAAAGACAGAAGGGTTAAAGGGATGGGGTTGTCCGTTAAGGATATATTGCTTTATTACTGCAGGTGCAGGAAAATATATCATTGATATTAATTATAGTTAACGACAGCTTTCATCAATTAGGTACCTTTAATATATTAACAATGAAAATATTAAGTGTAATTGAATGCGAAAACTTTTCATTTAATTTATGGTTTAATGTCTATACATTTAGAGTTTAAAGCAATCCAAGCTTTGGGTTTTGAAATTAATTATTAAACATTTTCTAATTTATTATTGACAATATCGGGCACATTTTTTAGAAAAATTGTTGATGCAAATATGTGGATAGAAATGTGATAGGTAAAATATATACATTAACAAAGATATCGCACTTTCAATTATAACGTAAGCGGCAGTAGCTCAAATAGCTTTAATTTGTTTATAATTGCATATTTTAATGCTTAATAATATATTTGAAAGTGTTTCGATTTTCAGGCAAGGCAACAAACTTTTTAAAGTGTACTTTCAACAATTTTTGAATTAAAAACAACATTCTTCAAGCCATTGGGCAGAGCTACCCAAAATCCAATAAAAGAACCAAACAAGAACCAATTAATTCTCAGCTCTCTAAACAATTGTAAAAAGATTTAATAAATCTTTGAGTTCATTGAATAAAATTTACATTTGTAATAATATTATTTATCTTTTTAAATATGCCACAAATTTGTAATTTTTCTGAAATTTAAATTAAGTTTATAGCACTCTTTTACTCAGAAAATATGTCCGGAAATTTAAATCTCTTAAGTTTCTGTGTATCAAGATTTTTGTCTTTTTCGCAAAGGGGCGAAAAATCTTATAAAGAAACTGAAAATTAAAATTAATCTAATAGAATAATTTGCGATAATATTTGGAACTCAATTGCTGTTAAATTAAATGAAAACGTTAAGATCTTAATATATTTTCTTTGATGTTTACTCACAAAGACTTAAAAGTGTTGACATTATTACTTTTTACGGTTTATTATTGTCAAGATTCGGGGTTATTTAACAATTCAAACATTTACCTAAGCTAGCTTAATATGCTTTGCTTTGAACCTTTTATTGTTGATCTGACTCGCAAGTCTTTAATAAGATTAGTAATGAGGAGCTCCAAAAAACTCTTGAAAAATCACACGAAATCGAAGTTAACACGAACTCTGAATACTCATTGAGTTTTTAATCAAATTGTGAAAGGCTTTGGGAATGGCAATAGGACAGGGATTGATTCACTGAAGTGTGCCTAATTTAGGACCTTATTCATAAATGAATGGAAAAAAAAAATACAATATGCATTGCAGTATAACAACAAACAAAAAACGAAAAAAAAAATTAATTTTGCATTGTTGGTTGGCTGTTAATTTGAGCGATAAATGTAAAACTTGTCAATCAATTAAAAAGTTTTAAAACAGCGACGCAAAATTAACACACAAACACATTAGGCGCGATTTTCAATTTAAAGCTCTGCTTTTTTTTAACATTGTTGTTGTTGTTGTGGTTGTTGTTGCTTATAATTTTATTGCTTTGTGTAAGCTGGTTGGATCAGTATTTACAGTGCAGCTCCTGGATAGGGACCACATGCTGTGGCATTGTTGTTGATTAAAATAGCAGCCCAGAAGCCATGCAGCCAGCCTGAGAGTCAGACTGCCAGAGAGTCAGACAGTCAGACTGCCAGAGAGTCAGACTGTCAGACAGCCAGTTAAGCACGATGCTTTGTGGTTAGCCAGATAAACAATTGGGACAAGGACATGCGCACACATGCCAAAATGGAAAACAAGAAAATGCTATAGCATCGTAGCAAGCAGTCAATGGATATTATCAATGCAACCATTTGGCAAATCATCGATCAGTAAATTTCCAAAAACGGTGACAATGAGCATGAAAAATTGACAACTATTATTATTTGTTGGGATTTACGAGCGCCGATTGTCCTTTCCCAAACATTTTTGATGATGACTCCTAATCGCCAAAGAGGGTCGACACATTAAAGTTCCAAACAGAATGCAACAAAAAATGTTACCCAGTATAAACGAATTTGTCAGCGCGCGGTACGTAATTAGAAGGCCTGGAAACTCCCAACAGTATCCAGTACAAAATTATTGAATTGATAAATTGTGTCACATGCTGTGTCCTTACCAAGGAGACCAGGTCAATGGACAACAAACAGACAACAGACAACAATGCACAGCGAACAACTGGCAAGGGCCAACCGCATCCCCAGTCAGATTGTCAGTTTGTGTGTTTGTCAGTTTGTGAGTTTGTCAGTTACATGAAGTTGACATTTATGCGTGTTATTGTTGTTATTGTAAATGCCCCTGGCCAGGAGCAGCCCGTCGCAGCCCGTTGCAGCCCGTCGCCGAATCCCATTGAGACCGTATCAATTACTTAGCCAAACAATAACTTTTGTCCAATATTCAATACGTAACTTTTATTCTCTTTTTTTTTCTCTTCCTTTTTTTGTTTTCAATTCATATGTGGAATATTTCTTTTTTTTGCTTTTTTTGCCGCCCGCAATTGTTTCCGGCTGCCTTCCTTCCTTGTCCCGGGCCCATTGGCCACTATTGACTTTGTTCATTGTTATTGCAATTTTTTGGCATTTGTATCACACATTATTGGCCAAAAAGGTAGCTCTCTCTTAGCACATTGGTTTTTGTCTGTCTACTTTTTTATTGACAACTTCCTGGAAGGCTTTATTACGATATAGTACTAGTCCTGAACCATTGAACCTATATAGTAATATAGATACTGCTATTAATAGCGGCATCTTTGATAAATAGGTGAACAAATTAGATAATTTCACAATTATACATACAAATACCAAGGTCGTCGGTTGGAGAAGAAAAGAAGAAAATAATGTTAAGTAGAGTTTTTGAATTCTATACGAATTTTTTGATTTTATACCAGGTTTTTCTTAACTTAAGTTGTTCTGAGTGTTGTGAAAGCAAAAATTTGCGACGGAACAGAGGAAACAACTTGAATTGTGCAACTATTCATGGATGAATAGAATGGATTCAGAGTTGGTCTTCAAACTATATTTTATTCAATATCAAACACTATATTAAAAAAAAATATATTTCTAAACAGAATTCTTTCTCCGTTTGGCAACAAATTTGTATTGGTTATTTCAAAAAATGAATTTTTGAATAAAGCTTTTTTAACTCGATTTTTTATGCCGACAACTCAATAAAAATCCGTCGATGTTTATGACAAATTTAAAGTTCTTTAGGCAAATGATTGGCTTAGTATAAATATAGATTTACAATATTTATGGATTTGACAAAGTATAAGTTATAATTGTAGTTCAGTTTTCGATAGGTTAATTGGTTCTATTGTATATTTGAAAAGTGCTAACAGCATCATATACAATACTGGGAACATGCAACAGATTCCGTTTGCATAAAAAGCAAAGAATACGAGTATTGTGTTTTAAAATTAATAATATACATCAATAAATGCAAGCTGCAACTTAAGAACATTCTACTTTTTCAATAATTGAAAACTTGTATGAAATAAAAAACTCTATCTATGCATTAAGTCGTAAGTAGATTTGTTTATTGGCCATGAATCGCACAAGGTTAAATAGAGATGGTCACTGCACCTTGCAGTTGTTACCTTGTATGTAACTAAAGCCGACTGACTAACAAAATACAGTCTAAACCACTAGTTTAAAGATATAGTTACATTACAAGCTATTAACGAAATTGTGCTTGACAAGTTGCAATTTTCTATTCAATTAAATGTTTGACAAAATGTTCAACAAAATGATGCTTCAAATGGGCGTGTGCGTCCACTGGGCTTATTATAATCATATGTATGTCCATACATATATATAATAAGGCGAGTGCAAACAACAGAATGATACCCTGTACCATTGTCTAAAAAAAATAAATAAAAATAATAAATATTGTATGCACATATTTACAAGTATTTATTTGTATTCACAACACACTTTAAACAAATATTCAATTTTAGTCTTCTTTCTAGTTACACTTCCTCTCTTCTTATTTCACTACTGTGTATTTTCCATCTAAAATTATTAACATCTGCAAGTTAAATAAGTTTGCTTAAAACTATAATGCCCATTTTGGACCATTTTGAATGGGCGTGGGTATAAAAAATAAATAAACAAGCTTCGCGTATGTGATTACTACAAACAAATGATAAATTCGAATGAGACAATTAACAGTTTTTAAGTATATACTGTGAGCCATGGATGCATATGGATGACAAATAAAAACTGTTAACGGAACACTTGCCACGCCCATAACGTCCCCTTTTATTTACCGCCCAACCAACATTGTTGTGTTTTTGTTTTGTTTTGTTTTTTTTTTGCTGTTGTTGTCGTTTCTTTTGTTGCCTTTTGGCATAATTACGCGGTTAAGTTAATAATACATTTTATACCCTGTGCCCATAGAAAGTAGGCAAAAAGATGGCTCTAATGACTTTGTGCAAATGTATGTGACATTCATATAGAGGCATCTGCTACCTTAGAAAGTATATACACAAGTCCACAAATCTTTATCTTCTTCAGTGCTTCCAATATCACTTTGAAATTGATGAAATCGTCGTCAAATATAATTTCAAGGAATTGGAATAAGTTAAAAGCATATCTGAATAAAATAAATAATCATTAATAAATTTAATCACTATTTCTAGCTCTCATATACTGTCAAAAGCTAATATTAATTCAGAATTGTATTTGACATATGTATTTGTAACTATTATACAACTTTTGAAATGTAACTAAACTAGATCTAAAGTGTTTTCTTCAAATGTTCGGTAAGGCATCGATTTTTTTCTTACTTAAAATCAATTGACTTTTATCGATTCATCAACATAATAAAGATCATGTCAAAGTGCCTTATCACATCACTAACAAATAAATATACGTATCTTAAGTTCTGGGCGTAGGGTATCTTGTAGTTGTGCCCTCGCATTTAGAGCATTCTTATTTGTTCAACTGGTTCTTCTAACTTCTGTTGGATACGCATAGTTACTAGTGGCAAACGCCATGCATAACCTCCAACCCCAAAGTACCAGCAACAGTACCAGCAACAGCACCAGCTCCAATCAAGTGTCGAATCAAGCCTTAGAATGCTAACAATTTTTGTTGTGGTTGCCTACAGCACGGCCGTTGATTGGCCCTGGCCTGGCCTGGCCTGGCAGTGCCTCCTCTTTTTATTTAACCCAACGATCCCAGCCCGCAGTTTGCAGTTCGACCCTCTCATGGTTGTTGTTGTTGTTGTTTTTGCCACCGCAGCTACTTACAGGCCAAATCTCTTGGCCATCTGGGCTCTCTTTGACATGGTTGAGAGACGTTATAATCGTTTTTTTCTTTGCGGTTTGTCAATAAAAGACAAACGTAAAAAAATATGAATGCCTTAGTCGAAAGTTCCGAGAGTTCTTGACTTCAAGATACCCTGTGACTAGCATTAGCTAGATAAATAGATATGCATTACATTATTATGCAATTTACACGATCTCGAGGTAAAGGTAAGGTTAAATAGATATTCCTATGGGTTTCAAGCTTCAGTAAGACATTTGTTAATGGTATTTAGGGTGCACTAAACTGTTTTTAGAGTAAAAGGTAGTTTCTTTTGTTCCGAAATAAACATAATGAAAGAGGTTTTTGACTTGAAGCTAGACAAGTGCAAAAATCTGCGAATGGCGACGTGATATTTCAAGGAAGGTTTCTCTTGACATATTTATGTTTATTTTCTTTTAAATATAGCGGTTATTGCCGCTAAATGAAGCTTTTGTAAAGTGAACAATTAAATTTTTCAAGATTGAAGTGTTCTTTCTCTTAACATGTTGTTTATATGTTTGCTGCTGCAATACAGATGGCTTTAAATAATTGGCTTAACTCTTTATTTTAGAAGCCAGTTTAGAAGGTAATGTTCCTATTTGTTGTCCCATCGTTATACAAATTGTACACAATTTTTAGTAACATTAAAATGCATCTGAAAGATACATACTTTTCTCATCAAAAGGGTTTTTTAATTCATTTAAAGTTTTTGTTCCTTATATTTAGACCCTGTACTTGCAACGTGCAAAAGATCTATTAAGTTTGTCAAAAGGGAAATGTGCGTGATCAAGAAAAATTGACTTTATGGAGTCTGTTCGTTTAACATTATACGTATATACAGGGTCTACAATCGTTTCTCATGGCTTGCGTGCATTTCTAACTATCATTTAGCTGCAAATTAAAAAACAAATTAAATGGATTACAATAAAACTATAATAAAAAACAGAAACCGCATTTGCCAGGCACCTACTTCATGCTGCTGTTTCCTAGCTCTGTTCCCTCTGACCATATGCGTGTCATTTGTTACCAAAGTAATTGCATTCAAAACATCACCAGGCATTGTCATAGACTCAAAAACTATGCAAGAGAGACTTACAGACCGTTCCACTCGTATTGGCATTGACTTCAGCATCTTTTAGACCTAGTCACGCAAATGTCTGAAACGTATTCTCAACCAAAACGGCCAACTCTTTGCCATTCAAGGATAAAGGATTGTCCTATGATCATAATTATTGGCTTTGTTTTGCATCAAGGCATACGCATACTTCGGACAACAAAGACAGGTCTTTATAGTATACTTCACCAACTTATTTGAAACTTTAAATGGTTTATAAATACCGTAAGTATTATGTGCCTTCATTTGTTAAAATATCGATATTTATTCCATATTGTATTATTGATTGAGATTCAATAGACAATTACAGAAGTTCGATTGGAGGGCACTGCATTAACACTCGCAGAATATGCCAAAAGCCATAATGATAAGAAAATGTAATTTATTAATTTAAAATAAAATATTCTATGCTTAGACCTATTTTTCAATTTCCAATGGGCCTATGGAATCCGTGTAATAAACGCGTTTCATCCCTCAGGACTTCAGAATTTTTATGGAATATTTTTTGGTCTTCTTACATGTAGTTTTTTAAATAGAAATCCTGTTTTTTTTTTGTAGAGAGCGCTTACTTTTATTGTCAATCGTCAATCTAACCTTATCACATCAAGACAGGATGTTAAAGATTTTATTAAACGCGAGCGCCTAAAACTATGCAGTAATTTTTATACAATTGGTGCATTGATTAACATACATTTAAATTAAATAACTATGTAGACATAGTTGGGGAGTGGTCAATGATATTCTGTTTTGTAAATTAGAAGGTATGATGTATTATCTATGCATTTTTCTCACATTCATCTTTGTAGTCTTTGGAGCCTAACAAAAGCCTTTAGATTACAGCATCATGCATTCCTTTAAATCGATCTAGGACAAGTCTCATCTCATCTTTAGAATTCAACTATAATGCGAGTTAGTTCATTGATTGGCTTTGATCAATCTTAAACAATGCAGAAATGCAACAACAATTAAAAATATTTAATTATAACTTACAAAACAAATAAAAGTACATATGTGTAAAAAAAAGAGGTATCAAACAGCTCGAATAAAGGACATTATAGAGTATAATGGGTTAATTGCATTAGCTACTTTAAAATAAATAATCGAAAGAAAACCCAACATAATGTAAACACATTAAAGTGCTTTCTTACATCATGATTGAGGCATAAGTAAGACCCGATTTGAGAAATGCCTCTGGGCTAATCAATCAATTGCAATTGAAATTTGAAGAATGGCAAACAACAATTTCATATTTGTAGTAATGAAATGAATTTGTCAAATCAAATTATATGCCAACAACTGGAAACTGTATTGAGTAGGAGCATATCAAGGGGACATAAGGATGCCAACAATGATATAACAGGATTCTAGGCAGCTGCGACAAGAACTGTGCTGTGTGTTCAAAAATCTGGTCTCGACAGGATGCGTGAAAACCGATACTTGCGCTTTGTTTTCATAATTATATGTTGCACAGAAAGATGGGGAGATTGTGATGCGCGTATACAGAATATGGAGTACGGAGTTAAGGATTTTATAGGATTTGAGTAAAGGACTATGATTTCATTTGCAATGTGCCTGGAGCGCAGGCGCACAAAGCTTTGGCACCCCGTGCAGGATGCTTGGGTTACTTGGGTGCTGATGAAAGCGCTTCCGGGACTAGGTCTATAATTATATTAGTGCGTTGTCCTTGTCAGCATCAGCATCAGCGTGAGCGTCAGCGTCAGCGTCAAAAGGATGCAATTTGCGAGCACTGTGCGGACGTAATTATAAAAGAGCACCCCGCTAGAGAAAGAGAAAGAGAACGAGAATGTGAACGAGAACGAGAATGAGAGTAAGAGAGATCTAACGAGAAAGGAATCTCGATTGCCTGCACGCTTGCGCCCCTTTCAATTCTTTTCAATTCATTTCATTTCAGTTTTTTTGGAGTTAATTTTTGCACACTTCCGGTTTGACATGTGACAGGCAACGCGCTCGTACACATACATGTACACATCTACATATACATATACACACGGGGGCGTGATCCCGCCCGCCCGTCAAATGAATCGCTGCACAAATGCAAAACGCGCGCCAGAAATGGGCCGGCTGTTAAACAGCCACTGGGCGTTCACCAGCTGGCTCGAGGTTTTGCACCTCGTCATCGTCATCGCTATCGCCATGGCCATGGCCATGTAAGCCATGTACCCATGTATCCAGGCAGGAACTGTTTGCATTCTCCTGTTCAACATTCGCACTCGTGCTCGCTGCCACGCCCGTCCTGCCTCTGGAAGCCGCCTTCGTCAAATTTGCTTTTGTTCAAAACTAGGGATTTGTGTATGTCTCTCTGTGTTTGTGTGTGCGTATGTCCAGATACTTCTTTGCTGCACTGTTTCATGAACTCTGCCACTATTGAGTTCACAATTATAAGGTTGACCGAGAATTTATACAGAGTGTGTGTTCTCTCACTCATTCCCTGGAACGTGTCAACATCAACTAATCAGGCTATGCATCCTACATGAATATAATCCTTTTCTCTTCTGCGAACGAATGAGTCCATATTTTTAATACAATTTTCCAAAATGGGAGGGGCCTCCCTGCCCCTGCCTCTTACACTGCCCCTGCTCCTTACACTGCCCCTGCCTAAAGGCCGATGGGGTGTGAACGGACTTGTAATTGTGTGGGCACTAAATACGATATGTGATGTGCTGAACGATAATTCAGAGGAGGGTTACCAAAAGAGATTTGTCTAGCTGGAATCCAAACAGGATTCATATTTGCCAGTTAATGTTAATGTAGTAATGCCTTTATCCACTTAAATGAAAAGAGATTCAGCAAACACTTACATTGAGTATTCAACAATCAGTCGATAGGCGATTCCCGGCAATTTAAACCCCTTTTACACACGATTATGGCGACATTCATATTCTTCTTGTCAATGTAAATGTACGAGTCCTTGACACCTCATTCCAGACTAAACTCTTTAACACAAAGGCGAATTATAGATCTTTAAATTTAAGTGTTAAACGCTTTTAGAGGGTATTATAATTTTGTAAGGAAATTTGAAACGCATTGAAGGAGACGTAGCAAACTCCAAAAAGTGACAAAATTTGGTTAGAATCGGACTACTATATCAAAGGATTATATGTCAAAGGATAATGCAAAATAAACACAGCCGTATTTTCTTTTTTTTATGATTTGATTAGAAATTGATTTATGGGTAAATTAATTTCATTCAATTTTTTTGTAGTAAAGAAGCTAATTTATAATGATGGAAGACTTCTGTTTGAGTTGGGATTAAACTATTGCCCACACAAAAATTCTAAGAAAACTAATCTTCGTTGATTAGATATAATTTATTTTTTCAGCATAACTCATAGTAAATAGTATTCATAAATGAAACTCTGGCAAAGAAGGATTATATTAATAATTTTTCTAATTAATATTTACATTCCGATAAAAAACTTAACCTTGATTCATCAGGTACATATATGTCTAATTAATTTTCTCTGTAAAGCTTATAATACACTGCTTTTCAAGATAATCCTATCGAACTGGAAATGGAATTTAAGATTGTATTATACGAATAATAAGTGAAGCTCTGAGATAAAGGAATCCGAAAATTAATAAATCATAAGAATTTATCGACTTTTTTCTCTCAAATATGTATCTACGTGTACAATAAGTCGTAACTGTGCTTCGAAAAGCACGAAGCAATAAAACACAAATTGCTGGCACTTTTTTTTTTTGTTGCCCAGATATCAATGCATTGCAGTAGCAGCAGAAATGGCAGCAACCAGCAACCAGTTGTAGTAGGTAACAATTTCCACGAATGCTGAAGCTTAATAACACAACAAAATACATTTAATAAGCAAGTACGAATGCCAAACTGGCAAAGTCAAACACAAACAGAACTGGCAACTGGCAACTGGAAGAGCAAGTGCAGCAGAAGTATATGTATGTGGTATGTATTGTAGAAGGGATTCGCGGAAATCGGGGAAACTGTGAATCGGAGCAAGCCACGAGAAGCTTGTCTAAGCAACCAAGCAGCCAAGCAGCCGATGCAAATTCAAATATACGATGATCGCTTCCTGCCGATAAGATGCAACTAATAATAATTTCGCTAACCTGCGAAGCAAAACCCGGAGCCACTGGCAGACCATCAAGTTGAGGTTTTTCTGCCTGTGGACGGGTACCGACAACCTGCAGCTTATAATCACGTACAACGGCAGCAACGATTGAGCAAATTATTATAAAATTTAAATAAAAAGAGAAGAAAAAAACAAGCAATCAGCCCCAAGACGAACAGCAGATACACTTGTTATATAAGCGGAGTAATTTTATTAGATTTCAACTCAAATCTTTCCGATAATTGACAAACATTCAATTTAACAGCAGATGTTATATTGACAAGCTTAAATTAATCTCTTGACTACTTTACAATTTTTAAAGCAATATTTATGATAAAATTATGATATCATACACTTGTTATACAAGCTGAATAATTTAATTAGAACTTAACTAAAATCATCTTCCCCATAATTACCAAACATTCAGTTTAACAGTGGATGTTAATTTGACAAACTAAAGTTAATCTCTTGACTATTTTACAATTTTAAAAGCAATATTTATGATAAAATCATGATATCATACACTTGTTGTATACAAGCTGAATAATTTAATTAGAACTTAACTAAAATCATCTTCCCGATAATTACCAAACATTCAGTTTAACAGTAGCTGTTACTTTGATAAGCTTAAATTAATGTTTTGACTATTTTACAATTTTAAAAGCAATATTTATGATAAAATCTTGATATCATACACTTGTTATACAAGCTGAATAATATCTTTAAATCTTAACTCAAATCTTCTTCCTTAATAAGCTAAAGTTAATCTCTGGAATGTCTCACAATGTTGAAAGCAATATGTGTGATAAAATCATGATATCCTTATGCAGATAGCAAAAAGAACAGTCGCTATCGATATGGCTGCTTTCAATGCAAGAACAGAAGTCGTTGAAAGAGGCATCTCACAGCTACCAACAAGAACAAGAGCAACCAGTTTGTGGTAAGTTGTCGATCGGTTGCCACAGACTGGTAGGAAATTGCTGTAGTGGGGTGTGTCCCTCTTGGTTTGCATGCCAGCAGCAAATAAAAGGTAAATACACGCACAAAATGGTAAACAGCAACAGTAACAACAAGTAACAACGATACCAAAAGGTGTGCTCGACCTTGAGATACTCAGTACTCAGTTTCCTTGCCGCCGCTCGATTGATCAACAGAAAAAATCGTATTAAATGAAGTAGAGTTAATTAAGTTAATCGTGGTAATCAGCGAGTTGTGTATATAATATTATCTAAACTATATAATCTAAGCTCTATTGTTGATAAATAAATTTATGGAGACAGAGGGTATCAACCGTATTAGTACTTCTTTGGCTTGGCGCTGTCTATATGTGGGTATTTCTATTTAATATAATTATTATTTATATTTATTATATTTATTATATGATTCTGATGCGATTGTTAATGTTTATAGAAATGGACAGAATGGTTATCTATCAAGCCTGTTTCGCTTTCCACTTTTTTTGTGCAACTTTCCCTAAAATATTAAATGAGTAACCCTCTAAATTTACATTCTTCATTATAGTGCTGAAAAACAACTGTCTGGCTTATATTATATTGATCTTCGAGCTTCACTAATATTGTGGAAATAAGTGTAGAATATCTCCAAATGTTTAAGGTTATACAAATATAACTACTATACTAGTTGCTGATGATATGATGTTTATAAAAGATTACACACAAAAAAAGTATTAAAAATAGGTTTGATAAAGTATTTAAATTTTTTTATATTTTTTCTTTGCATTATAGGTATGCCAAAATCAGCTATTTTTACTTTCGCGAATTGAAATTCACTAGCTTATTTTCAAGTGAATTCAATGCGGAAGAGTTATGACGAGAATAAAAACAGGAACAGGAATGTTGTATACTTTAACAGTTGCATAGCAGACATAGTAGCATTTACAAATTTAAAATAAGTTTAGACAAATTTCAAATTTGGTGATCGGCCAAATACAGATCAATAATGTTTGTAATAAAAGCAGTTGACCAGAAGTAATTTCAAATAAAACTAGGAAACTAAGTTTAAATGATAGATAGACAAAATTATAAAAACATATAAATAAGGTACTGAAAAAATAAAACTAAATGAGATATTTAAATGTTGTAGAAGCTTCACCACACCCTGCATCTGACTGTTACATACATTGCCACTAAATTATAATTCTCCTATACCCCTTGGTTACCGAGTATCAACAACAACAACAACAAAAGCAATGCGACAGCTATGGCGGCCATTGGGATGGCTTCAATGGCGACGGCTGCAGTTTGCCAGTTTGTCAGTTTGCCAGCTTGCGAGCTTGCCAGTTTGCTGAGACTCTGGGGCTTGGTTTAGCCAAGTCGAGTTGAGTCGAGTCAAGTCAAGTCGAGTCGAGTCGCCAAACCGCCGTCATCGGCGTGGCATTACTTGTTTGCGTGCCAAGTGGCAATCAGTCACGATGAAGGCGTTGTCCATTGTTTGTCCGCGTCGCGGGTTCGGTTTCGACTTCTCTCCAATCGCAAAACACTGTTCGCTGTTGCGTTTCAGCATTTGCTTAACTCACTCTTTCACTTACTCCCTTTCGGTTGCTTATCTAGCTTTACCTCTCACTCTCTCTCTCTCTCTCGCACTCTTTCTTCACTTTACTATTCAAAAACTGCACACTGGTCGAAAAGGCCATTTTTTGTTAACAATAATACAAAATTTTAGAATATATTTAGTCTTTAACTGTAGCATGAATATTATTAAGACTAAAGTAGAGTTTAGGAATTTGTTGTATTTATTTATCAACATGTTCTTAAACGCTGGATTATCGCTTTGATCTCAGACATTACAGGTCCTAGAGAATTTAAATTTGGTGTGTAAGATCCTGTTTGAGCCCGCAGATCAAGTTTAATTCAATATTTTTGTCCACATATTAAGGAGCCACTAACAATAGCAATAGTTAGTTAGCTATTTTTGGCACAGTTAGTTCTTACTTCACAATGCAAATATAGTAGTTTCCAAATTAAAGATGCCACAACCAAAGTTATAATCAGACAACATAAAAGTTTAAGCAATTGTTAAATCATAAAATGATCTAAATTTATTTACTTTTTAATAATTTATTATGTATGAATCAAGCCAAACATCTAAGTTAATCAAGAGGTAAATCTCAAAATCAATTTTTTCTTTTAAATTTAAATTGTTGTGGAATATTTGTGGAAATTTTAAAAATAATAAAATCATTAAGATTTTTTCCACATTTTTAAGAAATTGGCTAAAAGAAAACTGCTTTTCCGACCAATGTGAGCTGTTGCCATTTTAAATGCGATTGCGACTTGGACTGCGACTTCCGAACCCGACCGCAATCCAGCAAAAATTCGGGAAAAACGATTCAACAAACACATAAGAACAACAGCTCATAATAATAAGCTCAATTACTGCTTTTCTCAGGAAGAAAGGCATATTTTGATGCAATTGTACAGTTTCATTTGCAATTTTATTTCCCTTCCCGATCACTGTGGTAAAAAGGGTATAAGCGGTTTGTGTGTTGTATGTAACGGGTAGAAGTCAGAATCTCTGATCCAAGAAAATATATACACTTCTCAATAAGTATCAATATTGAAGTAGATTTAGCTCTGTTGGTATTCCTCAGAGACTTTAAATTCTATTTCTCAGTGTTCCCCTTTTTCGGGTGTTCCCATTCAATCGAGTAACTGCTAATATACAGGTATATTCCTGTCTAACACACTTCTCTGTAGCATTATTTATTCATTTTTTTTCTTTTGGGTTAATGACTGTGGCAACCGTTAGTTAGTGGTAGTTAGATGATAGTCTAATTGGTTTGCAAAAAATATGTAAATTGCCTATGGAAATTCATTCCTTATTATCCTCATCTGCCGCCAGTGTTGTCCATTCCTTAAAAAAAAAAGAATCCCCTGAAATTTCTGCACAAGGACCTCAAGTTTTTTGATTTAGGCAAATTTATTCATTTTGCAATTTAGAGACATAAAATTTGGTATGTATTTTTGAGATTCCATAAGCTGATTAAATTTATTTAAAAATGTTGAAAGTAAAGATTCAATATATAATAATTAAAATACGTTTGTGTTTAGTTCAAGTTCTCTTTAGTCACCCACATATTTCAGAAAAGTTTGCATTATCCTTAGATCGTCTTCTATGCGATTTGAGAGCATTTCCATATGATTGGATTTTGGAAAGTGTTTTGTATATAGCCCTGAAACTATTCTAATCTTTTAAATATAGGTGATTGTCCAAAAAATTTCAAGGCATTGCAATTTACTTATTTGATAAATCGTCCTTTTGCTCTTCTTTTGAGAAAATACAGATTGATCCAGGATCTGTGCTTTCCCTTTGCTCCTAATTCTTGTCATAACTCTACGAAGTAGGTAGCAGACTTTTCCATATTTAATTGCAACTGTATTTAATCACATATCATACCAATTGAATACAATCTATATATATATATAATATGCATACGTATGCATGTATATAAAGAGGTGTCAACATTCTATTTACACTTTGAAAAAATGTTCAATTACGTCAACTTCTCAGATCAATTTGTTGATGAAAGATATAAACTTATCAATTAGACTAATATTTAGTAAATACTTACAAATAGTATGGCCATTGGCAATTCTTAAACATTTTTAATGAATATAATTATGACTACTTTATCATAATTTGTTTTGCGAAATTAATTAATTAATATTAAATTCGATATCACACACTCAATACAATATATTTGTAGATAGTGGGTAATAACAAACCTATTTAAAACTTTTTAAAAATCTGCTAAGGAAGATGCTGTTCGCGTCTAAAAGTTTGTGTCAAGTGAATTTAGGACTTACCATGAGTAAAATTGCATTATATTTATTGTAATTGTATCCAGTTTCCAATTGAATTAGTAGATATACAGTTTTTAAGAGTGTTTATTTCTCATTTGGTGTTGGTTAATATTGGACTTTAAGTAAGTTCCCATTGAGTCAGTTTCGAATTGAATAAGTGGGAACAGTATTAAATGAGCGGCATACCAAAGATTGCAATTCTTTTCCATTTGGTGTTGGCTAATGGTATACGGGAAATGCAGGTAGTACATACATTATAGCCACAATAGAGTTGAGAGGGGCGTCAAAAGTCAAAAGATTGTGATTTGCAAATGGTTCGACGATTAAGAAAGAGAAGGCAACAACACATTACAATTCGATGGCGCTAGAAAAAGTTCAACACAGTAGTATGGTGGTATAAGTGGCAACAACAAAAACAACAACAACAACAACAGCAAAAGGGGGCAGCAACAAAATGGCGAGCAAGTTTTCCACGAAAGTAATTAAAGCAAGAGAGAGCACAAAACATGACCTGGATTGGGAGTTGACGCTAAAGGTGCAGCTGTACATACAAGTTGGAGCTTCTACTCCTTTTGGCGCTTTAAGTGGAGCTACAACTGCTACCGGTTTTTTTTTTCCTCTCATGTTTTTTGTTGTTTTTTTTTTTGTTGCATTGCGGTTCGTTTCGGACCAGTTTACATGGGCAGTGTTAGTATCCACAAGCACCCAACACATCCCTCAACTCTGAGGCAAATTCGTTGGCCATTTTAATGGCCGTCATCGTCATTGTCGAATGGGGTGTTCAGCCAACTGCAATTATGGTACGCTGTATATATTTTTTTTTAGCTGCTGCTGCTGCTGCTGCTTTTTTTCTGTTTGGTTTCTTTTAGTGCAATAATTTGCCTCTCTGTGCATTAAATGGATTTAATGAATGCGGTCCCATTAACTTTTTGCTTTTGCTCACTGGCGTCGTCAGAGTTTTTCAGGTTTTTCTTCAACTGCACTTTGTTGTTGTTGTTGCTGTTGTTGTTGTTGTTGTTATTGTTACTAATAATAATTGGGTAAGACGCCGTCGTCTCTGGCGTCTGAATTTCAAATTCAGCTTCACTTTAACTTCACTTTTATAACCGCATTTTTCAATGTTTCACAAAAATATGTGAACAACTTGTTCACCTGCAAATTGTTCTTGGCTCCCCAACATCAACATCAACACCAACTCGGCCTGAAACTTAATATTGAAATGAGTAGGATTGCTTGTTGTTCTTTTTTTTCTGTTTTTTGTTTTGTTTTTGTTTTTTCTCTGCAGTGTATGATCAATTTGCCTGGATAATTGGTTAACCCTACGGCGGCTGCTGTAATTACTCTTCAAAATGGCCACCTAATGAAAATTGTCTGCCATTAAAAGTGGCATCTCTTTAAAGGAAGCATATGGCAAGGAGAATGTGCATAGATGCAATTATGCAAATTCAAGGACTGCTCGTTTTAATGTTTTATATAAAAAATAAAATATAATATAATAGTTTGCAATATTAATTTGGCCAAAATATGGCATTTTTTATAACTAAACTACTTGAATTTATCAATTGGCTTTTCGCAGAAGACTTTTATTTACAATTCGGTTGGTAGAGTTGGTCGTTTGCAAATTAGGGGTAAGTTAAGAACACTCTTTTTAAATATTAACAACTATTTTAAATGTGTAGTACTAAAAGACCTTAAGTTTTGAATTCACATGAGCTAAAGTGATCTTTGAAACTTATGATCTCAACAGATATAAGGATCAGTTTATTCCATAATATGCCTCATTAGAAAGTCGATACGATTTGAATATTATATATTACTCATAATAATATGTATATCTAATATATATGTATGTAATAATATGTAATATGTATAACTCAAAATTCAAATTTTTATTCATCTTTCTTGAAAGGCTTAGGGTAAAGTGGCTGTCGATTTAAATCGACACACCTGATAACTCCTTCTCCTTGGTGAAGATGTGTAAAAAAATGGAGACAAATTTGATAACCACTGTAAATTGTCAATTATGTATTGTATTGTATTGAACCATTTATTGATCATCCTTGCGATACAAGGTAAGAGAAGCATATGATTATAGCGCTAATCATAATAGAATAATTAAATATTACAATTATAATTACACAATGTTTTATTGTCATCAACATTAATTTTACAAAATAGATTTTGATTTAGATTTTCCTTTAAAAATTTAGAACTAAAATGTAAAATAAAGCACTCAAAATTTGCATACAAGTATTTACTGTACATATGGTTTTATTTTCAATATTTTGCAACCCTTAGCACTAAAAATTCCTTGTTGATTTTGAGTACAGTATATGTCTGTCTAACAGGAATACTTTCAATCTTCGAAATGTTATTGAGCCTTCCAAACAAAGAGTCAAAATAACTATAGTTTTGTTTTAAAACATTTAAATATGTGATTTAGTTTTAAGAAATGGACTTTAATACGAACTGAATGAAGAAGAAATTCGAAAAGAAATCTTCTAAAGTATAGTATACATTTCTTAATGGTTACGTTATTATCGCAGTTAAGACTCGATATATATTGTATTGGTTGTGCCACGCCTCTTTCTGTCACACACTTTACCCACCTTTGCACAGACTTGGGAATATAATAGGAATGACAAACATTTAAAATATCCGAGACCGTCATGCAAATTGCAGATCCACCCGATCCGATCCGATCCGAGTCTACCGATCTTGTTCGTGATCCTTTCATTTTTCTAGCATCTGCTACCAAATTACATGTTTCAAAGTGCAAAGAGCAAAAAATGAATAAATTACAAAGGAAAAACCAACTATGAAATTTTACAAGAGCAACGGAGAGGTGCTCTCAAAAAAAAAGAAGAAAAAAAAGCAAGCGGAAATAACTAATACCCAAAAGACATCGGACCGTCAAGGAGTTGCCGCTGACGAGGGAGAAGGAAGTGAAGGAAGGAACAGAATTGAATGCTAAAGGTGCGACAAACTTGAACACACACACACACGTCATGTTATAGGCAAGTACATAGAATTGTATATAGAATTGGGTTTTTGTTATGGAAAAAGCTGACAGCGGAACGGATCACAGAAATATCGAAGTATACGTAAAATAAAAGGTGGGCGTTACCCTTATGACTCCCCTTTGCCACAGGGCTGGAATGGAAATCGTAATAAACGCAATAATAATCATAAAAATAAAAAAAACCAAACTGAGAAAACAACAATAAAAAATAATATACATAGCATGAATTGTGTAGAGAAATATAAACTCAAATTACCTCTGGGGTTGTAGCTGCGCCTCTCAGCCTGCCACTGTCACCGTTCCGAGCACAGTTTCATGTCCTCTCTCCTCACATTTGATCATACAGTATTATAAATAGGTGGGTGATTAAATAACTACATACATGGGTGCATATATATGTAAGTGCACATATGTATGTGTATGGTGCCGGAAGGATGCTCTCATCTCAACGGCTAACAAGCTGACTTGCCAAATTCCTATATTATTTTTCTTGAAACACTTTCAGGTGATCGCTTTGCACTTAGGTTGATCCTTTGTCATTTTTAATTAGGAGGCGAAATTGTGAAGAGTGTTAAGAAAAGCTTAAACTCTTTCTATTTTTTCTCAAGGCTCACTTACAGCTTACATCAAACAGCATCTAGGAGAAACTTACCTAAAAGAGATAGAAAAAATATGTACATTAGCATTATTGTTATGGTTATTATTATTAAAAATTATTATTAAAAACTGCTTAATATATTTCGTATGTATTTTTATGAATATTTTTAAGCCATATACCATAAAACCAATAAGAAGCAACAAAAATAAAGTCACAGCTTACATCATCAAGTAAGAACTGAAATTTTAAACTATCTTCCAATATGTTAAGATACTTTCAAAATATCTAAAAGATATATCAATATTATGTAGACGCAGTTACAATTTCATTTATTTTCTATAATCATCCAGGCTACCAATTCAATTCTTTAATTATCTTACTTGATATTTAATTCCTAAAAGTTATATCAATAGTATGTAAACGCAGACACAACTTAACTTCTAGTTAATTTCTATGTATCTTATCAATATTTTAAAATTATTTAAAACCAAAAATTCAATCAAAAATAATGTCACAGCTTATTTCAACCAACTAACTTATTCAATTCGTAAAACCTTCCTACTAAGCTCGATTTTTCAATGTCTACTTAAAGTGCCAAAGAAACTAAATTTCTAAAAGATATTCCGACGTAAATTATAAAGAAATTGATGTTGAAATCATATATATTTATCTGTTGGATAATATTTATTTAGACATTGAAAATTCGGTTCTAGATGCTAAGAGATATCCAAAATATATGTTATTTCTAGCTTTCCATTTGAAGTATTTTTAAAATGGACTCGATCAGCTTTCTGGTGTAGTTTTGGGTCATTTCTCGACCAATATTTGAATTCAAAATGACACACAAAAGTGTAATATATAAAATTTATTGCTGAAAATTGGAATAGCTTCTTATCAAGATTTGGGGGATTTTAATTGCCGTTACTCGTATTCAAATAGCTTCAGTCATAGTCAAGTTGCGGTTTCCATTTGTGTTTTATTTATTTTTTTATTATCTTCATACATATGTAGATGAGAATGTTGTTCTTGCATATTGTTTTGTTAATTTGCGGCATTAAATTGAGTTTTATTGCGCTTAATTATCGCAAGCAGCCGCCAATGGCGGCACCAATCATCTAACGGCCTGGGTTGTTCCACCTTTGGCCCGCCCGCATGGACATAACATACTGAATGACCCTGAGCAGCGAGAGAGAGAGAGAGAGAGATAGAGAGAGGGGGAGGGAGAGTTTGTGGGTCATAAATTTCTATATTTTTCTTCTTATGACTGTAATTGCCAGTTTTCATTGGCGTTGCGTTGCACCCGCTCTTAATTTACTTAAATTAGCAAACAAGTCTGAGAGCCCCACGTAACCACATCCATCCTCTATTATCCTCTGGTTATAGTAGTCATAATTACTTACTACTTATACAAAATGCTCCTTAGCTTGTAGTATTGTATACTAGACATTGTATTTGGATTTGGATGTATTATTTCTACGCATTATGTATGCGTTCATTTTATGCGAGGGGGCGTGTCTCGTCCGGGCAGGTGAAATGAATATGTATATGCATATACTATACTTATACCCTGTACCAGGGAATATATTAACTGGCAGACCCTACACATATAATACGCTCTCTTTGCTCTCCACATACTAATTGATTTGGAGTTGTGATTTATTTCAATAATATATTACTTTAAATTCCTACTATACAAAGTTAAACTAATACTACTCTTGGAAACGTTGTCAATCTTATGTTAATATATTAAGAAAAAGGTCTAAAAAGTACCAAAAAAAAAATTATAGGTTCAATACCTCTGCCTTCTACGAGTTCTCAAATGTATAAATTTGTATATATTTATAAAAATTTAAATAAAACTATATTTATTATAGGATTACTATTTTCTAGTAACTGGTACAGGGTATCATACCGTCGCGAACAGTCAACAGTAACCATTCCAACTTGTTTTAATGTGTGGATTCAATGAATTAAAATTTCTGCTACCATTGTTGCTTTTCCAGCTTGTTGCGTCAATTAATGAAAATGTAGCAAACAATGCGGTCCACACTCAAAGAGAAATATTGAAATTTTTCGTCAAATTCATATTTATTACCTTTAATTACATTTATTAGTGGTAGCTCTAAGGTAACATAGTCATAAATTGGTTTTCTTTCAGCTGGTATTCCAAAAAGCCAAAATTCGAATACACCATCATTGAGTGCAGAAATATCTGATTTGTTTAATGCCTATAAGTTCTAGATTCTATAAAAAATATTAGCTAAGTTGTATTTAAGTTCAGTGCACTTTTAAGTTTTCTGCCAAGGACTTTTGGTTTTGGAAGAGCCAAAAATCCAGACAAAATCCAATTTCAAATTGTTTCGCTGACCAACAATTGAAATATTTTTAGACTAAAAATTGATTAACGTAAATTATGCAGGTTTTGTATTTTTAGGACATTTCTTTGTAGGCCAAGAAGTTTGTCAAAGTTGAGGATTTCATTAGAAATAGGCTGAGGAGAAATTAAATGCTTTATAAGGGCAAGTTTTGAGATGGATTTTATTTACATAGTTATGTTCTCTGGCTTATTTTTAAAACTAAACTAAATTAATTTTTTATAAAAACCTATAATTTTATTTAAACCTATAATTTAAATGAATCTGTATATATTCCAGAATATATAAAACAAGACAATTGCTACAATTATGTCAGATAAGAGATCTTTAGCTTTGAATAATAATACCCATGAACAGTGTCGTGCTGAATTTAAGCTTTGTAAAAATTATATTTTCTGAATTAGATAAGATGTTGCCAAAACTTCGGAGCTTTCAGATAAATGTAAGCTTATTCAAATCGGACCTATACGGTGGATCGTTTGTCTGAATCGGTTGGCTAAAGTCTGTAATTTTTAAGCTAGGTTTTGACAAATAATTTGTGTGAACTTTTAAATATATATTCTCAATAGTTTAATTAAATATTTCGAAGCAATATTTGTAAGATCCAATATTTCTACAGTTTTTCTTTGAATCATAGCTCCAGACTCTTACCGCAGAATCTAAAGAGCTTTGCATTTTCTGAATTAAAGAACTTTTATTAGTTATTGCAAATATATTCCCAGCTACAAACCAAAATAACCCCTTTCTATATTTGTAGTACAGGGCCTAAAAATGATGAAAACCTGTGAGAAAACACTTTGCGGTTTTGAGGACACAAGCGTTACATTGATAAGAAATACTACAACAGGCAGCAGTCAAACAGCAGTTGGTCTGCTCATCATCCTTGAAACAGTTCTGCGGTTACCTCAAGGTAGACAAATGGATTTTTAAATATTTTCAAACCGCAGTATCAAAAAGGTCAAACAAGCGTGTAATTATTAAAAAACTTCATAGCATGCATAGCTACACGATCCACACACACACACACACACACACACACACAACCACATTGAGAAGCAAGCACTCACGCATAACGGCGCTTTTAATTTGGGCTACAAATTCTTGACAGGAATCAATAAAAGCAAGTCAGTCAAATGACCAAATCGTTCAAAAGATCAGTTAACTACAAAACTCTCTTTTTTGAACCTTTCCCTCTCTTTTACTGTTCCGCTCTGCATGATTTGGGAATCTGGTTGCGTTTCAATGTGCAATAAAGCTTTCGATCGGTCAACTAATTATGCGTAATTAATGATTATTGAAGGCTTTTCACTAACCCGACAAATTGCGTGTACGTGCGTCTGCAAAGTGACCTTGACAGTTATGCTGCACCTTTGTTGCTAGCCATCCATCGATCGCAGGAGCGAACTTATGAACGATCCCGAAATACTTGCACACTTTTATAAAACTTGAATTTGGTTGAAATTTAAGATTGTAAGTAGTTTTTTTTAAATATAAATAAGTATAAAATAATAAGTGATATTTAGAAGTCAATTCGATTTCAAGGAAAAGTAAAATAAATTGTGCTACATGTAGACATTATTGGTACACTGTTTGTATATATTTAATATATTTAATCCAACTTTTATATATAGCTCATTTAAAGTTAGTATATATGCACATTTTTGTTGTTTTGATAGCGATATCAAAGTGATATGTTTTTAAAATATGCGCCAACATGCGCCATCTATCGCCCACATCATAAACTAACATTGAAAGAGGGCGTATTGTTTGCCATATAACCGCTAGAGGCGCTCTGTTGACAG